>OX392414.1:11127926-11604296 GCA_947623395.1 Synanthedon tipuliformis | reverse complement strand
CCTAACCTAACCTAACCTAACCTAACCTAACCTAACCTAACCTAACCTAACCTAACCTAACCTAACCTAACCTAACCTAACCTAACCTAACCTAACCTAACCTAACCTAACCTAACCTAACCTAACCTAACCTAACCTAACCTAACCTAACCTAACCTAACCTAACCTAACCTAACCTAACCTAACCTAACCTAACCTAACCTAACCTAACCTAACCTAACCTAACCTAACCTAACCTAACCTAACCTAACCTAACCTAACCTAACCTAACCTAACCTAACCTAACCTAACCTAACCTAACCTAACCTAACCTAACCTAACCTAACCTAACCTAACCTAACCTAACCTAACCTAACCTAACCTAACCTAACCTAACCTAACCTAACCTAACCTAACCTAACCTAACCTAACCTAACCTAACCTAACCTAACCTAACCTAACCTAACCTAACCTAACCTAACCTAACCTAACCTAACCTAACCTAACCTAACCTAACCTAACCTAACCTAACCTAACCTAACCTAACCTAACCTAACCTAACCTAACCTAACCTAACCTAACCTAACCTAACCTAACCTAACCTAACCTAACCTAACCTAACCTAACCTAACCTAACCTAACCTAACCTAACCTAACCTAACCTAACCTAACCTAACCTAACCTAACCTAACCTAACCTAACCTAACCTAACCTAACCTAACCTAACCTAACCTAACCTAACCTAACCTAACCTAACCTAACCTAACCTAACCTAACCTAACCTAACCTAACCTAACCTAACCTAACCTAACCTAACCTAACCTAACCTAACCTAACCTAACCTAACCTAACCTAACCTAACCTAACCTAACCTAACCTAACCTAACCTAACCTAACCTAACCTAACCTAACCTAACCTAACCTAACCTAACCTAACCTAACCTAACCTAACCTAACCTAACCTAACCTAACCTAACCTAACCTAACCTAACCTAACCTAACCTAACCTAACCTAACCTAACCTAACCTAACCTAACCTAACCTAACCTAACCTAACCTAACCTAACCTAACCTAACCTAACCTAACCTAACCTAACCTAACCTAACCTAACCTAACCTAACCTAACCTAACCTAACCTAACCTAACCTAACCTAACCTAACCTAACCTAACCTAACCTAACCTAACCTAACCTAACCTAACCTAACCTAACCTAACCTAACCTAACCTAACCTAACCTAACCTAACCTAACCTAACCTAACCTAACCTAACCTAACCTAACCTAACCTAACCTAACCTAACCTAACCTAACCTAACCTAACCTAACCTAACCTAACCTAACCTAACCTAACCTAACCTAACCTAACCTAACCTAACCTAACCTAACCTAACCTAACCTAACCTAACCTAACCTAACCTAACCTAACCTAACCTAACCTAACCTAACCTAACCTAACCTAACCTAACCTAACCTAACCTAACCTAACCTAACCTAACCTAACCTAACCTAACCTAACCTAACCTAACCTAACCTAACCTAACCTAACCTAACCTAACCTAACCTAACCTAACCTAACCTAACCTAACCTAACCTAACCTAACCTAACCTAACCTAACCTAACCTAACCTAACCTAACCTAACCTAACCTAACCTAACCTAACCTAACCTAACCTAACCTAACCTAACCTAACCTAACCTAACCTAACCTAACCTAACCTAACCTAACCTAACCTAACCTAACCTAACCTAACCTAACCTAACCTAACCTAACCTAACCTAACCTAACCTAACCTAACCTAACCTAACCTAACCTAACCTAACCTAACCTAACCTAACCTAACCTAACCTAACCTAACCTAACCTAACCTAACCTAACCTAACCTAACCTAACCTAACCTAACCTAACCTAACCTAACCTAACCTAACCTAACCTAACCTAACCTAACCTAACCTAACCTAACCTAACCTAACCTAACCTAACCTAACCTAACCTAACCTAACCTAACCTAACCTAACCTAACCTAACCTAACCTAACCTAACCTAACCTAACCTAACCTAACCTAACCTAACCTAACCTAACCTAACCTAACCTAACCTAACCTAACCTAACCTAACCTAACCTAACCTAACCTAACCTAACCTAACCTAACCTAACCTAACCTAACCTAACCTAACCTAACCTAACCTAACCTAACCTAACCTAACCTAACCTAACCTAACCTAACCTAACCTAACCTAACCTAACCTAACCTAACCTAACCTAACCTAACCTAACCTAACCTAACCTAACCTAACCTAACCTAACCTAACCTAACCTAACCTAACCTAACCTAACCTAACCTAACCTAACCTAACCTAACCTAACCTAACCTAACCTAACCTAACCTAACCTAACCTAACCTAACCTAACCTAACCTAACCTAACCTAACCTAACCTAACCTAACCTAACCTAACCTAACCTAACCTAACCTAACCTAACCTAACCTAACCTAACCTAACCTAACCTAACCTAACCTAACCTAACCTAACCTAACCTAACCTAACCTAACCTAACCTAACCTAACCTAACCTAACCTAACCTAACCTAACCTAACCTAACCTAACCTAACCTAACCTAACCTAACCTAACCTAACCTAACCTAACCTAACCTAACCTAACCTAACCTAACCTAACCTAACCTAACCTAACCTAACCTAACCTAACCTAACCTAACCTAACCTAACCTAACCTAACCTAACCTAACCTAACCTAACCTAACCTAACCTAACCTAACCTAACCTAACCTAACCTAACCTAACCTAACCTAACCTAACCTAACCTAACCTAACCTAACCTAACCTAACCTAACCTAACCTAACCTAACCTAACCTAACCTAACCTAACCTAACCTAACCTAACCTAACCTAACCTAACCTAACCTAACCTAACCTAACCTAACCTAACCTAACCTAACCTAACCTAACCTAACCTAACCTAACCTAACCTAACCTAACCTAACCTAACCTAACCTAACCTAACCTAACCTAACCTAACCTAACCTAACCTAACCTAACCTAACCTAACCTAACCTAACCTAACCTAACCTAACCTAACCTAACCTAACCTAACCTAACCTAACCTAACCTAACCTAACCTAACCTAACCTAACCTAACCTAACCTAACCTAACCTAACCTAACCTAACCTAACCTAACCTAACCTAACCTAACCTAACCTAACCTAACCTAACCTAACCTAACCTAACCTAACCTAACCTAACCTAACCTAACCTAACCTAACCTAACCTAACCTAACCTAACCTAACCTAACCTAACCTAACCTAACCTAACCTAACCTAACCTAACCTAACCTAACCTAACCTAACCTAACCTAACCTAACCTAACCTAACCTAACCTAACCTAACCTAACCTAACCTAACCTAACCTAACCTAACCTAACCTAACCTAACCTAACCTAACCTAACCTAACCTAACCTAACCTAACCTAACCTAACCTAACCTAACCTAACCTAACCTAACCTAACCTAACCTAACCTAACCTAACCTAACCTAACCTAACCTAACCTAACCTAACCTAACCTAACCTAACCTAACCTAACCTAACCTAACCTAACCTAACCTAACCTAACCTAACCTAACCTAACCTAACCTAACCTAACCTAACCTAACCTAACCTAACCTAACCTAACCTAACCTAACCTAACCTAACCTAACCTAACCTAACCTAACCTAACCTAACCTAACCTAACCTAACCTAACCTAACCTAACCTAACCTAACCTAACCTAACCTAACCTAACCTAACCTAACCTAACCTAACCTAACCTAACCTAACCTAACCTAACCTAACCTAACCTAACCTAACCTAACCTAACCTAACCTAACCTAACCTAACCTAACCTAACCTAACCTAACCTAACCTAACCTAACCTAACCTAACCTAACCTAACCTAACCTAACCTAACCTAACCTAACCTAACCTAACCTAACCTAACCTAACCTAACCTAACCTAACCTAACCTAACCTAACCTAACCTAACCTAACCTAACCTAACCTAACCTAACCTAACCTAACCTAACCTAACCTAACCTAACCTAACCTAACCTAACCTAACCTAACCTAACCTAACCTAACCTAACCTAACCTAACCTAACCTAACCTAACCTAACCTAACCTAACCTAACCTAACCTAACCTAACCTAACCTAACCTAACCTAACCTAACCTAACCTAACCTAACCTAACCTAACCTAACCTAACCTAACCTAACCTAACCTAACCTAACCTAACCTAACCTAACCTAACCTAACCTAACCTAACCTAACCTAACCTAACCTAACCTAACCTAACCTAACCTAACCTAACCTAACCTAACCTAACCTAACCTAACCTAACCTAACCTAACCTAACCTAACCTAACCTAACCTAACCTAACCTAACCTAACCTAACCTAACCTAACCTAACCTAACCTAACCTAACCTAACCTAACCTAACCTAACCTAACCTAACCTAACCTAACCTAACCTAACCTAACCTAACCTAACCTAACCTAACCTAACCTAACCTAACCTAACCTAACCTAACCTAACCTAACCTAACCTAACCTAACCTAACCTAACCTAACCTAACCTAACCTAACCTAACCTAACCTAACCTAACCTAACCTAACCTAACCTAACCTAACCTAACCTAACCTAACCTAACCTAACCTAACCTAACCTAACCTAACCTAACCTAACCTAACCTAACCTAACCTAACCTAACCTAACCTAACCTAACCTAACCTAACCTAACCTAACCTAACCTAACCTAACCTAACCTAACCTAACCTAACCTAACCTAACCTAACCTAACCTAACCTAACCTAACCTAACCTAACCTAACCTAACCTAACCTAACCTAACCTAACCTAACCTAACCTAACCTAACCTAACCTAACCTAACCTAACCTAACCTAACCTAACCTAACCTAACCTAACCTAACCTAACCTAACCTAACCTAACCTAACCTAACCTAACCTAACCTAACCTAACCTAACCTAACCTAACCTAACCTAACCTAACCTAACCTAACCTAACCTAACCTAACCTAACCTAACCTAACCTAACCTAACCTTTTTTTTTTTTTTTTTTTTTTTTTTTTTTTTTCATGCTCCTCCATCAGCGGTGATGTACGGGTCCGAAAAACAGCGAGGCCATGTCTGCGGAACCCGCACACCGCTATGTCCATTTAAGAACTCTTCAATTTGGTGGCGGTCTAGGGAGCATCACTAGGCCGCCACGCCGTCAAGTCCATGTAGGCCGGACGCCAGTCGTCCTACCTGACGCCCGGTAGTCACGATTTAATGCGCCGCAGCAGCGAATGCGCGACGCCGTCTTCCGGTTTTGCGGCGCCTGAGTGGGTCTGCCGCGGGATCCTCCTCGCGGAGCCGTTCCCTGGCCTCTTTGCCACTCAGGGCCGCCTCACAAAACAATCTGACGGCTTCCCAGCCGTCAGTACTCTCAACCATTGCTCTGACGACAGCCGGTAAGGACAAGTCTTGTCCCACGACTGCCGTCAGAGCCGCTCTCTCCGTATCCCAACCTGGGCATACCTCCAAGGTGTGTTGTGCCGTGTCTTCGGCGGCTCCGCACTCGTGGCAGACGGTGGTCCGCTCCCTCCTCGCGACGTTGCACAGGTACCGTCCGAAGCAACCATGCCCCGTAAGCACCTGCACAAGCCGGAAGGAGAGCGAGCCGGTCCGCCTGCTCACCCACTCGTTCAGCACTGGCGCGATCGCAGACGTGGTGCGAAAACCGTACCCCGCCTGCATCAATTCGTCGCGCCAGCGCTCGAGTGCTTCCTCCTGGAGCTCTCTCCTCCAACGCAGCACCTCCTCCGGGAGTGGACTCACGCCACGGGCCCTTGCATCTGCGGTCCTGTGGTAGATCGCTGCAAGAACCCCGGCATCCAGCTCCCAGGGAAGCGTGCCGGCGATCGCGCACACCGCTCTCCACGAGGTGGTGCGATATGCTCTGACGACCCGGGACGCCATGACCCGCTGCAGACGCCGCAGCACAGTCCGGTTCTGAGCCGACAGGGAATCGGCCCAGATAGGCGCCCCGTACAGGGCCATCGAGCGCACCACGCCCGCGAAGAGACGGCGGCACCCAGCGTTGGGTCCGCCCAGGTTGGGAACCTAACCTAACCTAACCTAACCTAACCTAACCTAACCTAACCTAACCTAACCTAACCTAACCTAACCTAACCTAACCTAACCTAACCTAACCTTTTTTTTTTTTTTTTTGTTGAGGAGGGGAAATCACGTTTACGGACGCCCCTCGCCGACATAGGACGCGTCGGCGAGGGGGAGTGTGGGACTCGACCGGCGAGAAGCGCCGGTAATACCCACTAAAACCCCCCCATGCTCCTCCATCAGCGGTGATGTACGGGTCCGAAAAACAGCGAGGCCATGTCTGCGGAACCCGCACACCGCTATGCTCATTTTTGAGCTCTGCAATTGGTGGCGGTCTAGGGAGCATCTCTAGGCCGCCACGCCGTCAAATCCGTGTGGTCCGGACGCCAGTCGTCCTACCTGACGCCCGGTGGTTACAATTTATTGCGCCGCGGCATAGGCGCGACGCCGTCTCCCGGTTTTACGGCGCCTGAGTGGGTCCGCCTGGGGGTCCTCTTCGCGGGACCGCTCCCCGGCCTCTTTACCACTCAGGGCCGTCTCACAAAATGTCCTGACTGCATCCCAGCAGTCAGGTGACACAATCATTGCTCTGACGACAGCCGGTAAGGACAAGTCTTGTCCCACGACTGCCGTCAGAGCCGCTCTCTCCGTATCCCAACCTGGGCATACCTCCAAGGTATGTTGTGCCGTGTCTTCGGCGGCTCCGCACTCGTGGCAGACGGTGGTCCGCTCCCTCCTCGCGACGTTGCACAGGTACCGTCCGAAGCAACCATGCCCCGTAAGCACCTGCACAAGCCGGAAGGAGAGCGAGCCGGTCCGCCTGCTCACCCACTCGTTCAACACTGGCGCGATCGCAGACGTGGTGCGAAAACCGTACCCCGCCTGCATCAAATCGTCGCGCCAGCGCTCGAGTGCCTCCTCCTGGAGCTCTCTCCTCCAACGCAGCACCACCTCCGGGAGTGGACTCACGCCACGGGCCCTTGCATCCGCGGTCCTGTGGTAGATCGCTGCAAGAACCCCGGCATCCAGCTCCCAGGGAAGCGTGCCGGCGATCGCGCACACCGCTCTCCACGAGGTGGTGCGATATGCTCTGACGACCCTGGACGCCATGACCCGCTGCAGACGCCGCAGCACAGTCCGGTTCTGAGCCGACAGGGAATCGGCCCAGATGGGCGCCCCGTACAGGGCCATCGAGCGCACCACGCCCGCGAAGAGGCGGCGGCACCCAGCGTTGGGTCCGCCCAGGTTGGGCATTAGCCCGCATAGGGCGAAAGCCGTCTTTGTTAGTTTCGGGGCCAGGCTCCGAAAGTGCTCGTTAAATGTCCACCGGCTATCGAGTACGACACCGAGATATTTCAGCGTCGACCCGACGCCGATGGAAACTCCAGAAATGATGATTTTGGCATCTGGCGGTGGCGCCTTGCGAGGCCCGTGGAAGCAGATTGCCTCACACTTCTCAAGGGCCACCGTCAGACCCAAGCGCCGTATGCGCATCACAATCTGTGCGACTCCAGCGGTTGCCAACAGGGCCGCGTCACGGTACCTGCCACCACGGGCGGTCACCAAGGTGTCGTCCGCGTAACACGTGACGTCGACCCCGCGCAGGGTAGCGCCCCGCAGCACCCAGTCGTAGCCAATGTTCCACAGGAGCGGCCCGAGGACCGACCCCTGAGGAACACCGCACGACACACCCCGCTGACGATCTCCAACGCGCGTGGGGTACACGACCGAGCGACCCGAGAGATAATCCCCGACAAGTCGTCGGAGGTACTCCGGGAAGCCGTGGTACCCCATTGCCTCCATGATAACACTGTGTGGGAGAGTGTTAAACGCGTTGGAGATGTCGAGGGACACCGCCAGGACGACCCCGCCTTTCCCAATCTCCTCCTCCGCTAAGGTCCTCACCCGCGCAATCGCGTCAACGGTGGACCTGCCCCTCCGGAAGCCGAACTGGACGTCAGCCAAGTTCGGCCCGGTCTCCTCCAGATGTTGAGTGAGGCGAGCAGCGATAACCCGCTCAAACAGCTTACCCGCCTCACTCAGTAGGACAATGGGGCGATAGGCCGATGGTGAGTCCACCGGACGCCCGGGCTTGCGGATGAGGACAAGCTTGCCTAGCTTCCACTCCTTGGGAAAGTGGCCATCCTTCGCACAGATTGTGAGCAGCGCACGGAATCTCTCTCCGAGACCGCCCTCCGTCAGGGCCAAGACCAATGCCTTCCCCGGGATGCCATCGGGACCGGGTGCTGTGTTCTTCGCACTGAGGCGAAGAACCGCCCTATCGAGTTCACCCTCTGACACCTCGGGGGGATCCTCCTGCGAAATCTGCAACGTTGCCGGGGGAGCATCGCCCTCCGCCCTGGCAGGGAACAGATTTTCCACCACCCTCTCGAGCGTCTCCGTGTTCATCGTCGATGATAACGGTGGGGCCCAGGGGCGAAGCTTGCTCATTACAAGCTTATACGGCCTGCCCCATGGGTCCTGCTCGAGAGAGTTCACCAACTCAACCTAACCTAACCTAACCTAACCTAACCTAACCTAACCTAACCTAACCTAACCTAACCTAACCTAACCTAACCTAACCTAACCTAACCTAACCTTTTTTTTTTTTTTTTTTTTTTTTTTTTTTTGTTTTTTTTTTTTTTTTTTTTTTTTTTTTGACGAGGAGTAATCCGCTTACAGATTCCCTACCGCTGGCTAGACGGTAGGGATATGTGGGGGTCGCCCAGCACCTGATCATAGCGGCACTGGGAATACCCACTAAAACTCCCCGGTGCCTCCTTGCCCTGTGAGCGGAGTGAACCGGGTTCTGCCGAGGCACCAAACTCCGATCCACTCCAGGGCAGTCTAGCCGACCGGCTAGGCTAGCGCCAACGGAGGATTGCCCGGAGACACCCAGGCAATCCCCAGACGGTGGGACCTAGTGCAGGCACACATAGCTGGCCAGCTATGTGCGCAGGTCCCCTGGGACATTCAAAGACGGGCTTGGTATGCCCGCCTTCTCCTGCCCCGCCGCCTACGTCTGAGGGAGGCGAGACCGGCCTCTTCCTCTCGCTCCCTCTCAGCTGCCTCCTTCTGCGACATTACATATCCGCAGAAGGCGGCAACTGCTTTCCAGTTGGCCACACTGCCAAGCATGGCTGCGACCATGTTTGGCAGTGTGACGTCCACTCCACCCAGCGCCACTTCTAGCTCGTGACGCTGGGGACTCCAGGCCGGGCACACCTGGAGTGTGTGCTCGGCCGTATCGTCGGGGTCGCCGCAGTGGTGGCACCGCGGCGACTCCTCCCTTTTTATGCGGTGCAGATAATGACCGAAGCACCCGTGTCCGGTCATCATCTGCACCATGTGGAAGGTGAGGCAGCCTTTTTGGCGCCTCACCCAGTCCTCCAACACCGGACGAATCGCTATGATCGTCCGGTGACCGGCGGTGGGATTGATTAGTGCCTCACTCCAATCATCGATGGCCCTCTCATGGGCCTCTGCACGGACCCGTTGCACGTCCTCGGCAACGGGTCTTTCTCCGAGGGCCCTGGCGGCGACCCGATGCCGATGCACCTGGGACAGAACCAGGGCATCGACATCCCACGGAAGCATACCCGCTAGTACGCAGGCAGCCCCGTGGCTGACCGTGCGATAGGCCCGCACGGCCCGGGTCGCCATGACCCTCTGTGGCCTCCGTAAGAGGGCCCGGGTGCGGGGAGTGAGGCACTCCGCCCAGACCGGGGCTCCGTAGAGTGCCATCGACCTTACCACACCATGGTAAAGCCGACGGCACGCCGAATTGGGTCCTCCCTGGTTAGGGAGGAGCCGTCCGAGTGCGGCTGCGGTCTTAATAAGCCGTGGAACGAGGAGCTTGAAGTGCTCCTCAAAGTTCCAGCGGGGGTCCAGAGTTAGGCCGAGATATTTGAAATGCATCTCGACCGGAATCCGGACCCCCTCCACTCGGACGCGGAGCCCCGGCGGGATCCTGCGGCGTGGGGGATGGAAACCCATGGCCCTAGTTTTGTCTAGGGCCACCTCCAATCCGAGCAGACGGATGCGCCGGACGACCAACGAGGTGCCGACCGACGCAAGCCGTTCTGCTTTCTCCCACGTCTTTGCTCTTGCCGCGACAAGAGTGTCGTCGGCAAAGCAGACAATCTCCATTTTTGGTAGGAGATTGCCTCGCAGGACCCAATTATAACCCATATTCCAAAGCAGGGGGCCAAGAACGGCCCCCTGCGGTACGCCGACCGCCACTGGCCGGCGCATGACTCTCCCGTCTGCGCCCTCGTACAGCACTACCCGTTCAGAGAGGTAGTCGTTGACGAGGGCGCAGAGGTAGGACGGCACTCGGTGGAACCGGAGTGCCGCCCTGATACATTCGTGGGGGAGGCTGTTGAAGGCGTTGCGGATGTCGAGCGACACCGCAACAACAGCCTCCCCTCTGCCCGTGGCCTCCTCAGTCCACCGCTTGAGGAGGCTCACCGCGTCGACCGTGGACCGACCGGTGCGGAAGCCGAACTGGTGATCATCCAGGTTCGGCCCCTCCGTTTCCAGATGCTCGACGATCCGACGAGCCATAATCCTTTCCATGGCTTTGCCGGAATCGTCGAGCAGGACCACCGGTCGGTACCCCGCCGGCGAGTCGGCAGGGCGGCCCTCCTTGCGGAGAAGGCAGAGTCGCCCCACCTTCCACCTCGCCGGGAACTTTTTCCGGGCGATGCATGCGTCCATGACCGCCCGGAATCTCTCCTCTAAAGGCCCTAGCGCGATTGCTAGGGCCTTGGCCGGGACTCCGTCTGGTCCCGGGGCCGTCTTCTTGCCCCGGAGTCGCTCCCTCACCGCCTCAAACTCCACATCTGAGACGGGAGGACCCTCCACCTCGAGCTCCGGAAGTGGTTCCGGAGGCTCCATGCGGGGGGGCTCGAATCGGCCAGGGGTCGGGAACAGGGACCCCATGACCTTTTCCAGCAACTCCGGGCCAAGATTAGCTGTCGAGGGGGAGCTCGATGCAAATTTCCCCCTCACAACTCTATACGGACGGCCCCAGGGGTCGGCGTCCAGGAGGGCCAGGAAGCGCTCATGAGCCTCTTCTTTGGCCCTGCAGATTCCCTTCTGCAGGGCCTTGTGAGCCTCCCTGTACGCCTGACGAAGGAGGACCTCTTCGTCAGGCGTCCTCCTGGTACGCCTTCTCCGGCAACGAAGTAGGGCGCGCCTAGCCGCCAGACATGTGGTGCGCAAGGTTGCAATTTCTTGCGCCCACCAGTACACCTTCTTCCACTTAGGGGGAGGGCGCCACAGCGGCATGGCAGCATTACAGACGGCTCGCATGTCGTCCGCGAAATGGTCTGCCATGCCATCGGGATCCCCTGCTAGATGAGGGGGGAGAGGGGACCACTCCCTCACCAATGCAGCCTCCTCCGCCACATCAGGGCGGAGCTTGGCGAGTGCCCACCTGGGGAAGGCAGCACCCGCCGAAGGATCCCGGCGCTGTGGCGCGCTGGGGGCCAGCGTGGAGACCTCATATCGGACATACAGGTGGTCCGACAGGGTCTCCACATCTTCCTCGACCCGCCAGCTACGGGTTTGGGCAGCAAGGGCAGCAGTGGCAAAGGATACGTCCACAATGGACGTACCTTGCCACCGTACGCACGTGGGAGAGGTACCACGATTGAGTACCTGGAGCCCCAGGCCCAGCGCCCAGGACTCCAGAATACCCCCCCTCACGTCCGTACGGGAAGACCCCCACGCCGATGACTTGGCGTTGAGGTCTCCCGCCACCAAAACTGGGAGTGGGGCCGCACGCCTCACCACCCCCTCCACCGCAGCCAGGAAGAACTCGAAGTCCGCCCGACTGCGGTTTGGGGAGAAGTAGGTCGACACGACCACCATTCTCCCCCAATTTGCTGCCACGAAACCCGCACCTCTCTCCCTGAGAGAAAGGGGAGGAGCCTCACCGCCAGGCCTCACTGCTATAGCAGCGGAGCCGTCCAGGTCCCCTAGCCAATTGGCATTATGGGGGACCGTATATGGCTCCGCTACCACCGCCAGGTGTATCTCCCACTCCGCCATGGACTGACACAGTAGATCCTGTGCCCCAGCGGAGTGGTTGATATTAACCTGGAGGAACTTAGCAGTGGGCCTATTGGACATTGACGGTGTCCATTGGCTCCTCCACAGACTTACGGGTGGCCCCCGCTCTCACCAAGGGAATGGCCGCTGTGAGGCGGCCACGGACTGCAGGTGGGGAACAATTCATTCCTCCCATTCGGTGGTTAGCCGGGAGGCCAGCGTCCGCGCAGACGGCGCACCTATACGCCGCCTCACACTCATTGGCGGAGTGCCCATCCAGTCCGCAGCGGTAGCAGAGACCGCTGCGGTCCTTTTTGGATGGGCACCTGACCACCGGGTGGCCGAGCCCCATACACCTGAAGCAGCGCATGGGGCGCTGCTCCAGCAGTTGGATGGAGGCGGAGCTCCATCCGACGGTTAGCCGGCCACCGGCCGCCAGCTTTCTGGCGGCCTCAACGGGGCACGAGGCGAAGGCCGAGCCCACCCCTCTGACTCCAGGGTGGACCTTCCCCACTCTGAAATGCTCGGGGGGGCAACCCGTGGCTAGAGCCAGTGCCGCTAGGAGCTCGTCGGCCGACACCGAATCATCCAAGCCATTGACCCGGATGTCGACCGATTTGATTGGGCGCGTCACCTTCGCCTCGTCGCCCAAGACGGCGCTAATCTGCGCCGCCAGCTGGTCCGCCTGTGTGGCCGTCGTCTCTTTGGGGAGCTCTAGAATTCGAGCTCCCGTGACACCGGTGCGGAATTGTGCTGCACCAATTCCTAAGGCACTCAATGAGACCGAGGCCTTTGTCTTGGTGATGGCTTTGTTGTACGTGGCGCCCTTAGCAACCGCCTCCGGTTTAAGGGCCACCACGACAGCCAGCCTCTTATGCTCTTTGGGGAGCTTTGGTGGGCTCTCTTTCCTCCCGGCGGACGGGGTTGGAGCAGTGACGGGGGCGGGGGCGCGCTTCTTGCGCCGTACCACCTCCGACCAGGTCTCTCCTGGTACGGCCGAACTCCCCGCCTGCGGTTCCGTAGGCTTTTGAGTGGGGGCTTTTGAAGCCTTGACCGGCCTCGCCTTTTGAGGCAGGTTCGCCGGTGGGGCAAGTGTTGTCCCCGACACTCTTTGGGAGGCTGCTGCCCGCTCTTCCCGCTTCCTGTCCGCCTGGAGGGGGGGGCGAAGTTGACGCGCCGGGAGCAACCTCCCGTCCACCTCCAAACTATCCAAATGAGCGTTGACGACCCCACCTACGTGGGCCGTCAGCTCCGTCTGCAAGGTCGACAGGGCCTCCAAAAATTCAGCCCGCGACAGCGGCTGAGAGTCAGCCACTGTCGTGGGCGGTACTACAGCCTCTTCGGTAAGAGGCTTCTCTTGTGGCGGCCTTTCAGAGAAGGCCCGCCTGAGCGCTGTCACTTCCGAAATAAGCGCATCGATCTGTGATCGAAGACGCTTATTGTCGGCGCGAAGTCGCTCAATCTCGCTCGTTGTCTTGCGTTTCGCCACCGCCCCGACCACCCCAAGCATGGAGTGGGTGGCCTCCTTGATAGCCTTCTGTGAAGTGCCCTTGAGGTTGCCCGACTTGCGAACAACCTCTAAAATGGCAGAGGCGCTGGCCTCTGCCTTTTGCGTGAGCTCCTCTACGGAGCTCGCTGACTTCGCCGAACGAAACGTCGTCGCCGATTTGACAGAGTCCGAACCGGAGTCGGACTCTTCCCTCAGATCGCGGCGCGCTCGCGACATTCCAATATCATGGCCGTGAAGCTTACCGCCACGGCCTTTACTCCCCTTTTTAAATTTTTGCGGAACCACAGGTTCCGCCAACTCCTCCTCTTCCTCCGATCCTGACGTTATGCCAATGAACTTATTGGAGGACATCGCCTCCGATAAGTCCTTGGCGGCGGACCGCTTGCGCGCCACCGACCGGGTCAGGACATTGGAGTACAGCGTCCGGCCTTCCTTGCCCGCCTTCAGGCTGGGCCCACTGGTGTCGGTGGAATCCGACATTGGCCAGTTTATAGCCCTACCGATGTCCGAGGATGTGGGCGAGTCCACCCCTACAGGAGGGGGGACGACTCAACAAATCGAAGACAAATTCGACAAAAACAACAATTTTCCTTATAACTAAGAAAAACAAACAACAATAAAAACTAAATAACAGAGGTTACCGACAATCGGTTTGGGGTGGCTGGAAGAGCTTCCGAAGAGGCTTCTTCCAACACAACCCGCGACGAAAACCGGTCGGTAGCACCGAAGTTATTAACAATAACAATGATTTTCCTTAAAAAACTAACAACAAAAACAGTGATAAAAACTTAACAACAAGGAATGTTAAGAAAATTCTTAGACTGGCCGAAAGAGCTCCCAGGGAAGCAACTTTCAGCCTTGGACCGCGACAAGATCCGGCTACGGGAACCGGGACTTATCGCGGTTTTTATCTAAAAATTTCCCAACAGAAAAAACAAAAACAACAAATAACAACTTAACGATAATTAACAAAAACAACAGGTATGTGCAGATCGAAGGAGCCTTGAAAAAGGCTTCAAACGATGTGCGCCACGCCGAAAAACACCAACTGGAAACGGAGATATTTGCGATTAAAAATACGGAAATTTCGAGAAATTTCAGCCAACCTAACCTAACCTAACCTAACCTAACCTAACCTAACCTAACCTAACCTAACCTAACCTAACCTAACCTAACCTAACCTTTTTTTTTTTTTTTTTTTGACGAGGAGTAATCCGCTTACAGATTCCCTACCGCTGGCTAGACGGTAGGGATATGTGGGGGTCGCCCAGCACCTGATCATAGCGGCACTGGGAATACCCACTAAAACTCCCCGGTGCCTCCTTGCCCTGTGAAAGGAGTGAACCGGGTTCTGCCGAGGCACCAAACTCCGATCCACCCCAGGGCAGCCTAGCCGACTAGCTAGGCTAACGCCAACGGAGGATTGCCCGGAGACACCCAGGCAATCCCCAGACGGTGGGACCTAGTGCAGGCACACATAGCTGGCCAGCTATGTGCGCAGGTCCCCTGGGACATTCAAAGACGGGCTTGGTATGCCCGCCTTCTCCTGCCCCGCCGCCTACGTCTGAGGGAAGCGAGACCGGCCTCTTCCTCTCGCTCCCTCTCAGCTGCCTCCTTCTGCGACATTATATATCCGCAGAAGGCGGCAACTGTTTTCCAAGTGGCCACACTGCCAAGCATGGCTTCGACCATGTTTGGCAGTGTGACATCAGCTCCACCCAGCGCCACTTCCAACTCCCGGCGCTGGGGACTCCAGGCCGGGCACACCTGGAGCGTGTGCTCGGCCGTATCGTCGGGGTCGCCGCAGTGGTGGCACCGCGGCGACTCCTCCCTTTTTATGCGGTGCAGATAATGACCGAAGCACCCGTGTCCGGTCATCATCTGCACCATGTGGAAGGTGAGGCAGCCTTTTTGGCGCCTCACCCAGTCCTCCAACACCGGACGGATCGCCTGGATCGTCCGGTGACCGGCGGTGGGATTGATTAGTGCCTCACTCCAATCATCGATGGCCCTCTCATGGGCCTCTGCACGGACCCGTTGCACGTCCTCGGCAACGGGTCTTTCTCCGAGGGCCCTGGCGGCGACCCGATGCCGATGCACCTGGGACAGAACCAGGGCATCGACATCCCACGGAAGCATACCCGCTAGCACGCAGGCAGCCCCGTGGCTGACCGTGCGATAGGCCCGCACGGCCCGGGTCGCCATGACCCTCTGTGGCCTCCGTAAGAGGGCCCGGGTGCGGGGAGTGAGGCACTCCGCCCAGACCGGGGCTCCGTAGAGTGCCATCGACCTTACCACACCATGGTAAAGCCGACGGCACGCCGAATTGGGTCCTCCCTGGTTAGGGAGGAGCCGTCCGAGTGCGGCTGCGGTCTTAATAAGCCGTGGAACGAGGAGCTTGAAGTGCTCCTCAAAGTTCCAGCGGGGGTCCAGAGTTAGGCCGAGATACTTGAAATGCATCTCGACCGGAATCCGGACCCCCTCCACTCGGACGCGGAGCCCCGGCGGGATCCTGCGGCGTGGGGGATGGAAACCCATGGCCCTAGTTTTGTCTAGGGCCACCTCCAATCCCAGCAGACGGATGCGCCGGACGACCAACGAGGTGCCGACCGACGCAAGCCGTTCTGCCTTCTCCCACGTCTTTGCTCTTGCCGCGACAAGAGTGTCGTCGGCAAAGCAGACAATCTCCATTTTTGGTAGGAGATTGCCTCGCAGGACCCAATTATATCCCAGATTCCACAATAGGGGGCCCAGGACGGCCCCCTGCGGTACGCCGACCGCCACTGGCCGGCGCATGACTCTCCCGTCTGCGCCCTCGTACAGCACTACCCGTTTGGAGAGGTAGTCGCTGACGAGGGCGCAGAGGTAGGACGGCACTCGGTGGAACCGGAGTGCCGCCCTGATACTTTCGTGGGGGAGGCTGTTGAAGGCGTTGCGGATGTCGAGCGACACCGCAACAACAGCCTCCCCTCTGCAACCTAACCTAACCTAACCTAACCTAACCTAACCTAACCTAACCTAACCTAACCTAACCTAACCTAACCTAACCTAACCTAACCTAACCTAACCTAACCTAACCTAACCTAACCTTTTTTTTTTTTTTTTTTTTTTTTTTTTTTTTTTTTTTTTTTTTTAACGAGGAGTAATCCGCTTACAGATTCCCTACCGCTGGCTAGACGGTAAGGATATGTGGGGGTCGCCCAGCACCTGATCATAGTGGCACTGGGAATACGCCACTAAAACTCCCCGGTGCCTCCTTGCCCATGATAGGGATGAACCGGGCTCTGCGGGGGGCATCTTACACCGGTCCACCCCCAGGGCAGCCCGGCCATTGCTGACCAGGCTAACTCCAACGTGAAGATTGTCCCGAGACACTAGTACAATCTCCATACGGAGGGACCTTGTGCAGGCACACACAGCTAGCCGACCGTGTGCGCAAGGTCCCCCTAGACCATCTACAGAAGACGGGCCTACAGGCTCGCCTTCCCTAGACAGCCTCACCAAAAGTCCGCACTCAAAGAGTGCGGAAAACTCCACGGTGAGAGGTAGCCCGGCGAGGGTTTCCCTCTCGTGAGCGTTCGCTGCAGGCCCCCGCTCGGAAGCCCGCTTTGTAACGCTCACAACACCAACAGCGCTCTGCTACAGGCCCCCGCTCGGGAGCCCGTTTGGAACGCTCAGTCTCGCCTAAGAGGCGTGGGTGGTTTCCGATAACTCAAAGTTATTTTGAGCGTTCGCCCTCTGTTATTACAGTAACAGAGATTGAACATCATTCGGATAAACAATAACATGCCGTCGCTCCTACAGGCCACCGCTTGGCAGCCCGCTTGGAACTTCGGTTGAGCGCTCCTGCGGGACGCTCTTGGTAGCCCGCTCAGAACGCTCGTACGCCTTCTTGGTCCCCGAGGCGGCTCGCCAAGGGTAAGCAAGGTACATAGGGGGGGAACCTTTTTTTTTTTTTTTTTTTTTTTTTTTTTTTTTTTTTTTTAACGTGAGGAAATCAGCGATCCTGATTCCTGCCAGCAATGGGGCGCTGACAGGATATGCGGGATTTCTACCCGCTAAAACCCCACGGTGTTCCTTGTCCACGCACGCACATGGGACGGGAGAGAGGTGTCAGCGCGAGCATTTCGTCCTGCTCTCCCGTCAGCGTTCGCCCGATCGGGCGCCTCCGTGTTGTTCATCGGTAGGGAGGGGATGGTAGGCTCCCCCCCCCTTCCCGCGGAAACCTGGTGTGGGAGGACGTGCCGGAACACGAACACGTCCTTCACCGGTGCCGGGTTGGTAGGTGAACGGATCCCCATATCCGCTCACCCTCCGGCCGATCACGGGGGCGCTTGGAGTTGGCCGTACAGCCTCCTCCGCCTCCCGGATCGTTTGCGACGGATGTCGCTAGCGAGGGCGGCATCCTCCCTCGCCCGCTCCGCCGCCTCCTTCAGCGAGAGGACTTCCTCGCTGAAGGAGATCACGGCCTGCCAGGCCTCATTGCTGCCGACCATGGACAGAACCACGGCCGGCAGCGACAGGTCTCCTCCGACAACGGGCGCTAGGTTGCGCCGTTGCTGATCCCATGCCGGGCATTCTGCCAGCGTGTGCTGCGCGGTATCCTCCGAGCCACCGCAGTGGTGGCAAGAAGGCGTCGCCTCTCTTCTTGCAACGTTGCACAGATATCTGCCGAAGCAACCATGCCCCGACAGAATCTGTGCAAGTCTAAACGTAATTACGCCCTTTCTGCGTCGGCACCACTGCTCCAAGACCGGCCTGATGGCCCGGATGGTGTGAGCGCCGGCGGTAGGTTCGGCGAGCCTCGCGGCCCACCGCTCCAGTGCAACTCGTTGCGCCGTGCGGCGCACTTCCTCCGGCAGGGGACCAGCAACGCCCCGACTGCGAGCTGTCGCTCGACTTTTGTAGACCGAGGACAGAACCTCGGCCTCCAGGTCCCACGGAGGGGTACCCGCCATAACGCACGCGGCATCGCACGAGATCGTGCGGTATCCGCGTATCACCCTGGTCGCCATCACTCGCTGAGGTCTTCTCAGGAGCGTGACGTTGTGGCGATCCAGGGCGTCCGCCCACACAGGCGCGCCGTAGAGCGCCATGGAGCGCACCACCCCCGTGAAAAGACGGCGGCAGCCCACACTCGGCCCGCCCAGATTTGGGAGGAGGCTACCCAGCGCCGAGGTAGCCTTGACCAATCCGGGGCTTAGCCGCCGGAAGTGCTCATGGAATCGCCACCTGGAGTCCAAGGTGAGCCCCAGGTAGCGCATGTGCACTCCGACGGCGACGTCCACATTACCCACTCTAATGTGGGCATTCTGCGGTGGACCCTTCCGGGGACCATGGAAAAGCATGGCCTCGGATTTTTCGGGTGCCACCCGCAAGCCCAACAGCTCAATTCGCTTGGCCACGAGAACGACGCTCACCGTGGCCAAGCTGGACACATCCTTGTAGTCGTCTGCACACGCGACGACCAGCGTGTCGTCAGCGTAGCAGACGACGTGTACATCCGGTGGGAGGGCGCCTCGCAGCGCCCAGTCAAATCCAATGTTCCACAGGAGTGGTCCTAGGACCGACCCCTGTGGAACGCCACAGGACATGGTCCTTTCTAGGACCGTCCCGTCTCGGCGAGGACAGAGGATCTTACGATCTCTCAGGTAGTCTCCGACAATCAGCTGGAGATACGCGGGCAACCGGTGAAACCGGAGCCCCTCCGTAATGCAGCTGAAAGGGAGGGTGTTAAAAGCATTGGAAATGTCTAAAGACACAGCCAATGCCACTCCTCCTCTTTCTACGGTCTCCTGCGCGATGGTCTTAAGGCGCAGGATGGCGTCGATCGTCGATCGACCCGCGCGAAAACCGAACTGATTGTCGGAGAGACCTGGCCCCGCCGAGTTTAAGTGTCCGGTGATGCGGCGGGCAATTATTCTTTCGAATAGCTTGCCCACCTCGTCGAGCAGCACAATTGGCCTGTATCCAGAAGGAGAGTCCGCGGGACGTCCCTCCTTCCTTAACAGGACCAATTTGCCCTCCTTCCAGATCCTGGGAAAAGATCCCGCACTCAGGGCAGAGTTGAAGACGGCCCGCCAGCGGTCTCCCAACTCGCCCGACGCCAGAACCCAGACTCGACCGGGTATCCCGTCCGGACCGGGGGCAGTACTCTTCCCGCGAAGACGGGCTATGGCCTCCTCGAATTCTCCGCTGGAGATAGGCGGAGCTCCGTCCTCGTCCTCCGTTCCGGCGTTCACTCGACCGCCCATGGGCGGTGGAGTGTGCTCCCCCTGTTCAGGGAACAGTGTGGAGAGCACAACCCGGAGGAACTCTGGGTCCAGCGTTTCGGCCACGGGTGGACCGTGCGAGCCGAGCTTGGCCCTGGTTGCGCGATAAGGGCGGCCCCACGGGTCTCGGTCGAGGGACTCGAGCATTCGCTCGCGAGACCGTGCCTTCGCCTCCCGGATTGCGATGTTGAGCGCTTTCCGGGCCCCTCTGTAGGCGTCGTAGAGGCGTGCCTCCAGCTCGAGGTCCTTGACCCTGCGCCTGCGACATCTGGCGTACCTGCGACGGGCAGCTACGCACGCGGCACGAAGATCTGCCACTTCTTCGCACCACCAGTGCACCTGCCTTCGGTGCGGACGTGGCCCGGCACGCGGCATGGCGGCATCGCACACAGCGGTCATGGCGACGCGCACGCCGAGTGCCTGCTCCTCGACCGGCAAGTCCTCGCTGGGCTCTCGCGAGACCCAGTCTTGGACAATCGCCGCCTCGATGAGGAGGTCCTTGTCGAGTTTCGTCAGAGCCCAGCGGGGAAATCGCTTGGACTGTCCACCCCGATGCCGCAGGGACACGTTGTCCGTACGCGGGGAGCCAACTATCTTCATCCGGACGTATCTATGGTCCGAAAGGGTCTCAACGCCCTCCAGCACGCCCCAATCGCGGACACGATCGGCGATGGCCCGACTAGCGAACGATATGTCCACTATCGAGCCACCGTTATGCCGAACGCAGGTATTAACCGTGCCGCGATTGAGGAGCACTAGCCCTGCCGAGGCTAGGAAATCCACGACGGCGTCGCCTCGTGCGCCCGAAACGGGACAGCCCCACGCCGTGGACTTTGCGTTGAGATCCCCCAGAACCATGACTGGGAATCGCGAACGCAGGATTATCCTCTCCAAGCTGCCGAGAAAGACCTCGAACTCAGCGAGGGGGCGGTTGGGGGAGAAGTAAACTCCGACGAGCAAAACCGCGCCCCACTCAACGGCAACAAATCCTTGGCCCTTCTCGGCCACACGGAGAGGGGCAGAGGCGGCGGCACCCACGATCGCGACCGTGGATGACAAATCCGATGCCCAGTTGGGGCGGGGCGGTACATAGTACGGCTCCGCCGCCACCGCAACGTCAATCGACCACTGCGCCATGGACTGAAGGAGGAGATCCTGAGCCCCGGCGCAGTGGTTGATGTTCGCTTGGAGAAGACGGACGTAAGGGACGTTGTCCATTACGGAGCCGTTTCCATCTCCTCCTCGCGTGAAGCGTTATCCGCGGCGGCGGATGTACCGCCAGCCTTGGCCTTTTCCTTGTTCTTGTTGGCCTTGGGGGCCTTGCAGCCCCGACTGCCAACGGGATGATCCGCCCTTTTTTTGGCTGCAGCGCAAGGGCCGCAGTGAGGGGGGTTCGGGCATTGGAAGGACTTGTGGCCTTCCTTTCCACAGCGGAAGCACGCACCGCTGCGGTCCTCCTCCGCTTGGCACTTGGGGGCCACGTGTCCGGTCTGAAGACACCGGAAGCAACGAAGTTGGCGCTGGGGCAGCACTCTAACTTGTGCCGACACCCAGCCCACTAAAAGTCGCCTGCCGTCAGCGACTTTCTTCGCGCTTTCAACCGGACACGAGACCCACACCGAACCCATCCCCAGTGGGCCGGCGCGTACCTCCCCAGTTTTTATGTGGTCTCGGGGGAAACCACCTACGCGAGACACAGCCTCCGCGACCTCCTCCGCCGAGACGGAGTCGTCAAGCCCAGAGATGCGCAGTTCGGCGCACCTCTGGGGTCTTGTCACCTTTACGACGTCCGCTTCGAAAAACTCTTGCAGTTTTTTGGCGAGCTTGTCGGCCGCATCGCCGCTGTCCTTGCCCGGGACCTCGAGCACCCGGGCGCCCGCCTTTGAGGGCCTCACTGTAAGGAAGCCGATGCCGATGCTGGGGAGGTCAAGCCTCCTCCTGGCTTCCTTTATCAAGCTCTCATAGTTGGCGCCCTTTTTGCTGGCCTCGGGCCCCAGGGTGAGGACCACGGCCGCAGAGCGCGGAGGGCGGAGCTTCCTCCTGGCGTCCTCGCTGACTTTGGCCTTGGCAGCAGGTTTGCTGGCCTTGGCCGCAGGCTTTGGGGCGACGGTCGCCTTCTTGGCCTTCGCCTTTGCCTTCCGCCCTACTACCAGGGACCAAGGTTCCTCCGTGGGAGCTGGGGCAGGCGCCGCCTTTGGGGCTGCAGCCTTCTTCTTTTCCTTTTTCTTCTTGGCCTTCGGCCGGGAGGCGGCCTGTGCCGCGGCAGTTACCACCGCTGGCGCCGACGGCGGCTCCGGTGCCTTCCTCCTGTCCGCTGCAAGCGGAGGCCTCACCCTTTTCTCCGGGAGGAGACGGTCCTCGAGACCGGCGAATCGGGCGTCTATCCGAAACGCAAAGGCCTCTAGCGCCTTGCGCACCATCTCCTCGACCGAAGCCGAGACGTTGGCCGCTGGAGCTGTGGTAGGCGTGCCTGCGGACGCCTCCTTCGCCTCCAGGACCTCTATCCTCTTCCTCAAGCGGGCGTTGTCCGCCCGGAGCGCCGCCGTCTCTTCGGCTAATGTACGGCGTGAAAATTCATTAAGAATCTCCGTGAGGGAGTCAACTGAGCGGTTCAGGGAGCCCACAAAAGTACCTTTCAGGTTGCCAGAAGATTTGGCAACCCGGGCGATATTCTGCAGGTCCTCCCTGGCCCGCTCCCTCAACACCTCCGACGGCAAGGCCAAAGGCGTCGGCTCCTGCGACGGCGGCAGGGAAAACTGCTGTGCTCGCCGACGCAACATAGAGTCGGCGAGTTCCTCTTCGGCCAGCAGCCGCAGCTCCTCCCTGCGCTCAGCCTTCGCCTTTGCGCCGCCGGTGAGCTTATCTTCGTTGGGCACCTGTCCGCGCCCACGTCCCGCCTTGGCGGTACGCTTCTTCAGTGGTCTGACCGCGGACTGAGAGTCCGAGTCAGACGGTGATGTACCCTCCTTCCTTTTTCTACGGCGGGCGGGGACTGCTGTGGCGGAGCGAAAGCTCGACGCCGACATGTCAGAGTTCGCGCCCTCCAAGTCACTCGGCCCTGGCGAGGCCACACTGCTCCGTGCTTCCACGTCAGACAACCGGTCGAGCAGCACGACCGGTTGCATCACCTCTTCTTCGCCGGTAGTCCATTTCACATCGACCGGCCCGGACACCGGTCGACGCCGCTGGCTAGGCGGGTCGCATTCGCCGCTCGTAGTCAATTTCACACCCAGGGGCCGAGCTACCCCTGAGCGCCCGGCGTTAGCGGGATCGCTCGACAAACTCTTATCCTTTTCTGACATTTTCCATGGTTATTTGGGAAGGCGTACCTGCGGCCCTTTCCCAACAGGCCGCAGGAGCGCTTGGGACCGGGTCCCCCCCAGCCATGCAGCCCATCGGCACGCTGACCTTGGGCTTCAGGGTAATTTTTTATAGTGGTTTTCTTCCACGCGGCCCGACGCTCAGTGCGCCAGACCCCCGGCCCCGCGAGTGCGGGGTTACGGTTTGCCCGACGGTGGCCTAAGCCACACGCCGCGCCCGCGGACCTACAAGGTCCGCACCCACGAGCCGAAGCTCCGCTGGCCCATCTCTGGGCCCCTCCAAAAAGCGCTGTGAGCGCGCCACCACAATCTCCGGACGAGCCGGACCGCCAGCTGTGACAGCCGTAGGCTTCTTCACCGAGAAGCCCTGGCTTCACCCTCAGAGGGTAATTTTTTAGAGAGGTTTTCTTCCTCGCGGTCCAACGCTCAGTGCGTCGGACCCCCGACCTCACAGAGTGAGGCTACGGGTTCATGTGACCGTGCAATGCCCGCCCTTAAAAAGAGCAGGCAGCCACATGCCAGTTTTTGTCCACGCCGGCCGAAACCGGTACCCCCCATATCTGGGGGGCGTTCCCCTATCCGCAACCTGGGGACGCGTCCGATGGCGGATCTGGAACCGCACACGGAACATAGGGGGGGAACCTTTTTTTTTTTTTTTTTTTTTTTTTAACGTGAGGAAATCAGCGATCCTGATTCCTGCCAGAAATGGGGCGCTGGCAGGATATGCGGGATTTCTACCCGCTAAAACCCCACGGTGTTCCTTGTCCACGCACGCACATGGGACGGGAGAGAGGTGTCAGCGCGAGCATTTCGTCCTGCTCTCCCGTCAGCGTTCGCCCGATCGGACGCCTCCGTTTTTGTTCATCGGTAGAGAGGGGATGGTAGGCTCCCCCCCCCTTCCCGCGGAAACCTGGTGTGGGAGGACGTGCCGGAACACGAACACGTCCTTCACCGGTGCCGGGTTGGTAGGTGAACGGATCCCCATATCCGCTCACCCTCCGGCCGATCACGGGGGCGCTTGGAGTTGGCCGTACAGCCTCCTCCGCCTCCCGGATCGTTTGCGACGGATGTCGCTAGCGAGGGCGGCATCCTCCCTCGCCCGCTCCGCCGCCTCCTTCAGTGAGAGGACTTCCTCGCTGAAGGAGATCACGGCCTGCCAGGCCTCATTGCTGCCGACCATGGACAGAACCACGGCCGGCAGCGACAGGTCTCCTCCGACAACGGGCGCTAGGTTGCGCCGTTGCTGATCCCATGCCGGGCATTCTGCCAGCGTGTGCTGCGCGGTATCCTCCGGGCCACCGCAGTGGTGGCAAGAAGGCGTCGCCTCTCTTCTTGCAACGTTGCACAGATATCTGCCGAAGCAACCATGCCCCGACAGAATCTGTGCAAGTCTAAACGTAATTACGCCCTTTCTGCGTCGGCACCACTGCTCCAAGACCGGCCTGATGGCCCGGATGGTGTGAGCGCCGGCGGTAGGTTCGGCGAGCCTCGCGGCCCACCGCTCCAGTGCAACTCGTTGCGCCGTGCGGCGCACTTCCTCCGGCAGGGGACCAGCAACGCCCCGACTGCGAGCTGTCGCTCGACTTTCGTAGACCGAGGACAGAACCTCGGCCTCCAGGTCCCACGGAGGGGTACCCGCCATAACGCACGCGGCATCGCACGAGATCGTGCGGTATCCGCGTATCACCCTGGTCGCCATCACTCGCTGAGGTCTTCTCAGGAGCGTGACGTTGTGGCGATCCAGGGCGTCCGCCCACACAGGCGCGCCGTAGAGCGCCATGGAGCGCACCACCCCCGTGAAAAGACGGCGGCAGCCCACACTCGGCCCGCCCAGATTTGGGAGGAGGCTACCCAACGCCGAGGTGGCCTTGACCAATCCGGGGCTTAGCCGCCGGAAGTGCTCATGGAATCGCCACCTGGAGTCCAAAGTGAGCCCCAGGTAGCGCATGTGCACTCCGACGGCGACGTCCACATTACCCACTCTAATGTGCGCTTGCTGCGGTGGACCCTTCCGGGGACCATGGAAAAGCATGGCCTCGGATTTTTCGGGTGCCACCCGCAAGCCCAACAGCTCAATTCGCTTGGCCACGAGAGCGACGCTCACCGTGGCCAAGCTGGACACATCCTTGTAGTCGTCTGCACACGCGACGACCAGCGTGTCGTCAGCGTAGCAGACGACGTGTACATCCGGTGGGAGGGCGCCTCGCAGCGCCCAGTCAAATCCAATGTTCCACAGGAGTGGTCCTAGGACCGACCCCTGTGGAACGCCACAGGACATGGTCCTTTCTAGGACCGTCCCGTCTCGGCGAGGACAGAGGATCTTACGATCTCTCAGGTAGTCTCCGACAATCAGCTGGAGATACGCGGGCAACCGGTGAAACCGGAGCCCCTCCGTAATGCAGCTGAAAGGGAGGGTGTTAAAAGCATTGGAAATGTCTAAAGACACAGCCAAAGCCACTCCTCCCCTTTCTACGGTCTCCTGCGCGATGGTCTTAAGGCGCAGGATGGCGTCGATCGTCGATCGACCCGCGCGAAAACCGAACTGATTGTCGGAGAGACCTGGCCCCGCCGAGTTTAAGTGTCCGGTGATGCGGCGGGCAATTATTCTTTCGAATAGCTTGCCCACCTCGTCGAGCAGCACAATTGGCCTGTATCCAGAAGGAGAGTCCGCGGGACGTCCCTCCTTCCTTAACAGGACCAATTTGCCCTCCTTCCAGATCCTGGGAAAAGATCCCGCAATCAGGGCAGAGTTGAAGACGGCCCGCCAGCGGTCTCCCAACTCGCCCGACGCCAGAACCCAGACTCGACCGGGTATCCCGTCCGGACCGGGGGCAGTACTCTTCCCGCGAAGACGGGCTATGGCCTCCTCGAATTCTCCGCTGGAGATAGGCGGAGCTCCGTCCTCGTCCTCCGTTCCGGCGTTCACTCGACCGCCCATGGGCGGTAGAGTGTGCTCCCCCTGTTCAGGGAACAGTGTGGAGAGCACAACCCGGAGGAACTCTGGGTCCAGCGTTTCGGCCACGGGTGGACCGTGCGAGCCGAGCTTGGCCCTGGTTGCGCGATAAGGGCGGCCCCACGGGTCTCGGTCGAGGGACTCGAGCATTCGCTCGCGAGACCGTGCCTTCGCCTCCCGGATTGCGATGTTGAGCGCTTTCCGGGCCCCTCTGTAGGCGTCGTAGAGGCGTGCCTCCAGCTCGAGGTCCTTGACCCTGCGCCTGCGACATCTGGCGTACCTGCGACGGGCAGCTACGCACGCGGCACGAAGATCTGCCACTTCTTCGCACCACCAGTGCACCTGCCTTTGGTGCGGACGTGGCCCGGCACGCGGCATGGCGGCATCGCACACAGCGGTCATGGCGACGCGCACGCCGAGTGCCTGCTCCTCGACCGGCAAGTCCTCGCTGGGCTCTCGCGAGACCCAGTCTTGGACAATCGCCGCCTCGATGAGGAGGTCCTTGTCGAGTTTCGTCAGAGCCCAGCGGGGAAATCGCTTGGACTGTCCACCCCGATGCCGCAGGGACACGTTGTCCGTACGCGGGGAGCCAACTATCTTCATCCGGACGTATCTATGGTCCGAAAGGGTCTCAACGCCCTCCAGCACGCCCCAATCGCGGACACGATCGGCGATGGCCCGACTAGCGAACGATATGTCCACTATCGAGCCACCGTTATGCCGAACGCAGGTATTAACCGTGCCGCGATTGAGGAGCACTAGCCCTGCCGAGGCTAGGAAATCCACGACGGCGTCGCCTCGTGCGCCCGAAACGGGACAGCCCCACGCCGTGGACTTTGCGTTGAGATCCCCCAGAACCATGACTGGGAGTCGCGAACGCAGGATTATCCTCTCCAAGCTGCCGAGAAAAACCTCGAACTCAGCGAGGGGGCGGTTGGGGGAGAAGTAAACTCCGACGAGCAAAACCGCGCCCCACTCAACGGCAACAAATCCTTGGCCCTTCTCGGCCACACGGAGAGGGGCAGAGGCGGCGGCACCCACGATCGCGACCGTGGATGACAAATCCGATGCCCAGTTGGGGCGGGGCGGTACATAGTACGGCTCCGCCGCCACCGCAACGTCAATCGACCACTGCGCCATGGACTGAAGGAGGAGATCCTGAGCCCCGGCGCAGTGGTTGATGTTCGCTTGGAGAAGACGGACGTAAGGGACGTTGTCCATTACGGAGCCGTTTCCATCTCCTCCTCGCGTGAAGCGTTATCCGCGGCGGCGGATGTACCGCCAGCCTTGGCCTTTTCCTTGCTCTTGTTGGCCTTGGGGGCCTTGCAGCCCCGACTGCCAACGGGATGATCCGCCCTTTTTTTGGCTGCAGCGCAAGGGCCGCAGTGAGGGGGGTTCGGGCATTGGAAGGACTTGTGGCCTTCCTTTCCGCAGCGGAAGCACGCACCGCTGCGGTCCTCCTCCGCTTGGCACTTGGGGGCCACGTGTCCGGTCTGAAGACACCGGAAGCAACGAAGTTGGCGCTGGGGCAGCACTCTAACTTGTGCCGACACCCAGCCCACTAAAAGTCGCCTGCCGTCGGCGACTTTCTTCGCGCTTTCAACCGGACACGAGACCCACACCGAACCCATCCCCAGTGGGCCGGCGCGTACCTCCCCAGTTTTTATGTGGTCTCGGGGGCAACCACCCACGCGAGACACGGCCTCCGCGACCTCCTCCGCCGATACGGAGTCGTCAAGCCCAGAGATGCGCAGTTCGGCGCACCTCTGGGGTCTCGTCACCTTTACGACGTCCGGCTCGAAAAACTCTTGGAGTTTTTTGGCGAGCTTGTCGGCCGCATCGCCGCTATCCTTGCCCGGGACCTCGAGAACCCGGGCGCCCGCCTTTGAGGGCCTCACTGTAAGGAAGCCGATGCCGATGCTGGGGAGGTCAAGCCTCCTCCTGGCTTCCTTTATCAAGCTCTCATAGTTGGCGCCCTTTTTGCTGGCCTCGGGCCCCAGGGTGAGGACCACGGCCGCAGAGCGCGGAGGGCGGAGCTTCCTCCTGGCGTCCTCGCTGACTTTGGCCTTGGCAGCAGGTTTGCTGGCCTTGGCCGCAGGCTTTGGGGCGACGGTCGCCTTCTTGGCCTTCGCCTTTGCCTTCCGCCCTACTACCAGGGACCAAGGTTCCTCCGTGGGAGCTGGGGCAGGCGCCGCCTTTGGGGCTGCAGCCTTCTTCTTTTCCTTTTTCTTCTTGGCCTTCGGCCGGGAGGCGGCCTGTGCCGCGGCAGTTACCACCGCTGGCGCCGACGGCGGCTCCGGTGCCTTCCTCCTGTCCGCTGCAAGCGGAGGCCTCACCCTTTTCTCCGGGAGGAGACGGTCCTCGAGACCGGCGAATCGGGCGTCTATCCGAAACGCAAAGGCCTCTAGCGCCTTGCGCACCATCTCCTCGACCGAAGCCGAGGCGTTGGCCGCTGGAGCTGTGGTAGGCGTGCCTGCGGACGCCTCCTTCGCCTCCAGGGCCTCTATCCTCTTCCTCAAGCGGGCGTTGTCCGCCCGGAGCGCCGCCGTCTCTTCGGCTAATGTACGGCGTGAAAATTCATTAACAATCTCCGTGAGGGAGTCAACTGAGCGGTTCAGGGAGCCCACAAAAGTACCTTTCAGGTTGCCAGAAGATTTGGCAACCCGGGCGATATTCTGCAGGTCCTCCCTGGCCCGCTCCCTCAACACCTCCGACGGCAAGGCCAAAGGCGTCGGCTCCTGCGACGGCGGCAGGGAAAACTGCTGTGCTCGCCGACGCAACATAGAGTCGGCGAGTTCCTCTTCGGCCAGCAGCCGCAGCTCCTCCCTGCGCTCAGCCTTCGCCTTTGCGCCGCCGGTGAGCTTATCTTCGTTGGGCACCTGTCCGCGCCCACGTCCCGCCTTGGCGGTACGCTTCTTCAGTGGTCTGACCGCGGACTGAGAGTCCGAGTCAGACGGCGATGTACCCTCCTTCCTTTTTCTACGGCGGGCGGGGACTGCTGTGGCGGAGCGAAAGCTCGACGCCGACATGTCGGAGTTCGCGCCCTCCAAGTCACTCGGCCCTGGCGAGGCCACACTGCTCCGTGCTTCCACGTCAGACAACCGGTCGAGCAGCACGACCGGTTGCATCACCTCTTCTTCGCCGGTAGTCCATTTCACATCGACCGGCCCGGACACCGGTCGACGCCGCTGGCTAGGCGGGTCGCATTCGCCGCTCGTAGTCAATTTCACACCCAGGGGCCGAGCTACCCCTGAGCGCCCGGCGTTAGCGGGATCGCTCGACAAACTCTTATCCTTTTCTGACATTTTCCATGGTTATTTGGGAAGGCGTACCTGCGGCCCTTTCCCAACAGGCCGCAGGAGCGCTTGGGACCGGGTCCCCCCCAGCCATGCAGCCCATCGGCACGCTGACCTTAGGCTTCAGGGTAATTTTTTATAGTGGTTTTCTTCCACGCGGCCCGACGCTCAGTGCGCCAGACCCCCGGCCCCGCGAGTGCGGGGTTACGGTTTGCCCGACGGTGGCCTAAGCCACACGCCGCGCCCGCGGACCTACAAGGTCCGCACCCACGAGCCGAAGCTCCGCTGGCCCATCTCTGGGCCCCTCCAAAAAGCGCTGTGAGCGCGCCACCACAATCTCCGGACGAGCCGGACCGCCAGCTGTGACAGCCGTAGGCTTCTTCACCGAGAAGCCCTGGCTTCACCCTCAGAGGGTAATTTTTTAGAGAGGTTTTCTTCCTCGCGGTCCAACGCTCAGTGCGTCGGACCCCCGACCTCACAGAGTGAGGCTACGGGTTCATGTGACCGTGCAATGCCCGCCCTTAAAAAGAGCAGGCAGCCACATGCCAGTTTTTGTCCACGCCGGCCGAAACCGGTACCCCCCATATCTGGGGGGCGTTCCCCTATCCGCAACCTGGGGACGCGTCCGATGGCGGATCTGGAACCGCACACGGAATAGGGGGGGAACCTAACCTAACCTAACCTTTTTTTTTTTTTTTTTTTTTTTTTTTTTTTTTTTTTTTTTTTTTTTTTTGACGAGGAGTAATCCGCTTACAGATTCCCTACCGCTGGCTAGACGGTAGGGATATGTGGGGGTCGCCCAGCACCTGATCATAGCGGCACTGGGAATACCCACTAAAACTCCCCGGTGCCTCCTTGCCCTGTGAACGGAGTGAACCGGGTTCTGCCGAGGCACCAAACTCCGATCCACTCCAGGGCAGCCTAGCCGACCGGCTAGGCTAACGCCAACGGAGGATTGCCCGGAGACACCTAGGCAATCCCCAGACGGTGGGACCTAGTGCAGGCACACATAGCTGGCCAGCTATGTGTGCAGGTCCCCTGGGACATTCAAAGACGGGCTTGGTATGCCCGCCTTCTCCTGCCCCGCCGCCTACGTCTGAGGGAAGCGAGACCGGCCTCTTCCTCTCGCTCCCTTTCAGCTGCCTCCTTCTGCGACATTACATATCCGCAGAAGGCGGCAACTGCTTTCCAGTTGGCCACACTGCCAAGCATGGCTGCGACCATGTTTGGCAGTGTGACGTCCACTCCACCCAGCGCCACTTCTAGCTCGCGACGCTGGGGACTCCAGGCCGGGCACACCTGGAGTGTGTGCTCGGCCGTATCGTCGGGGTCGCCGCAGTGGTGGCACCGCGGCGACTCCTCCCTTTTTATGCGGTGCAGATAATGACCGAAGCACCCGTGTCCGGTCATCATCTGCACCATGTGGAAGGTGAGGCAGCCTTTTTGGCGCCTCACCCAGTCCTCCAACACCGGACGAACGGCGATGATCGTCCGGTGGCCGGCGGTGGGGTTGAGTAGTGCCTCACTCCAATCTTCAATGGCCCTCTCATGGGCCTCTGCACGGACCCGTTGCACGTCCTCGGCAACGGGTCTTTCTCCGAGGGCCCTAGCGGCGACCCGATGCCGATGCACCTGGGACAGAACCAGGGCATCGACATCCCACGGAAGCATGCCTGCTAGCACGCAGGCAGCCCCGTGGCTGACCGTGCGACAGGGGCGTGCGTTCCATACATGCAAATAAGCTCTGCATACCCTGGAGTCCCACACATACATGCCCCTAAATGATAACTATAAATTCGTTAAAAATCATGGTAATAACAATAATAATTAATCTAACTCGTTCGCGTTTCACATCGCGCGCCATCTCTTGTTATGATTGAGGAACTTGTTGAGTTATCGCCTATCGACGCAACCGTGGCGCCCCTTGCATTTAGCGGCTATAAGCTGTACTACGTCGTGCTTATTTTTCATACAATACATCTCGTGTAGTACACAGGAAATGTGTGTATGTGTGCGTGAAAATGTATGCGTGTGTTTAACTTTTGACGAATTTTAGAGGCACAGCTTATGGATGTAACCCGTCCGAATTGAATAGCAGACAAAGCGTAGCCTAATTGTTGATTGTAGGCGGTCGACTTGTTTTAGTCGGACAATAAAGACAATTTTGTTCCTACTTATTACAAAGCGGTCAAAGCGTTTTGTCGCTATTTTTTTCATATTTGTTTTGATTGCTTTTCTTCGTGTTTGACAGTACTTAATTAATTAATTATTTCGTTAATTTACTATAAAACATGGAAAATAACATTGAAGTAATATGTACTAACGTATGAAAATAAGTGGGTTTAAATATAAAAACCGCCTTTACGTAGTAATATGAGCTCATTGTTTTCGATGAAAAAATCAGTTGATCCGTGATGTAGGTACCTAGATACTTTTAATTTTAATTAATTTGCGCAAAGAAAATAAACTTAACATTAAAGGCCACCTTGGATTGTAGTCCTTTGAATTGTGCGACGGTAGATAAGTACTTGAAGGTAAATATAGATCTTATCTTCTATTTGTAAATTGTAATGCAAGTCAGTGAAGTGCAACGGGTAAAAGATGCTGTCAATTTTATAGTTACGCGGGCGAAGCCGCGGCAACTACTAGTATTTTATATTTATTATTATATAAGTTTGCATCTCTTTCACGCAAAACTGAACCGATCACCATGAAATCTTGCATACACGTTGTCTGGGACACCAGAAAGAACCACCATAGGGTACCTTTCATCCAAAACGCGGACGAAGTCGCGGGCACCAGCTAGTATTTTACATATTTTTTTAATGTATTTGCATTGCTCCAAAAATATACAGTCTTTCTCCTCCAGCCGCTGCCTTGACTTCCGCACAAAACCCGGCTCTTTTGGGGAGTGTCTTTTTATCTAGGGGAATTATCTTTTTAAATAAAACAAGGAATTGTGAGAAAATATTTTAATAAAATAGTAATAAAGGCGAATTATAGGTCCATTGGTTCGGTGGGTGTCGCGGAGGCGGAGGAGGCGGTGGTGGCGGTGAGGTCGTCGCGCAGCTCGAGAAACTTGCGCTTGAAGAGGAGGCCGCAGCCGCGCCAGCGCCGGAACTCGAGCAGAGTGGCGCCGCGAGTGGCGCACGCGCGCACCGCCACCACGCGCATGCGCAGCGACGCGCACTCGGCGCTCAGCACGCGCGGCGCGAGCGAGCGCCACGAGCAGCCGCGGCGCTCGAGCGCGTCGGCCGCCGAGCGCAACGCCGCCGTCTCGTCGCCGGGCAGCCAGAAGCGCGGCATGCGGCGCACGAGGCGCTGCAGCAGCGAGTGCTGGCGCTGCGAGCGCGGCGACACGTCGGCGCCGCTCAGCAGCAGGTCGTCGGCGCGCGCCGGCTGCGAGTGGCTCAGCAGCGCCTCCATGTCGTCGGCCGACAGCGACGACGTGCGCCGCAGCGACGCCGCGCCGCGCGCCGGCTGCGAGCACCACGCTCTATCTGCGCGCACAACACACTCTATTACATTACATCCAAAAAAGAATGAAAACCTTGACTTGATGAAAATAAAAAATAAAATGCTCACTTTGTACGCACTCCATAAGCTCGCCACAGTAGGAATTCATTTCTATGGCGATCTAAACGTATCGATCGACTACAAAATGTTTAATTTGACAGAACATTATTACATTATTTCTAATCAAATTAATATAGATTGAGTGAAATCAGCAAAATGGGATTGTGTTAAATGAAACCAAACATTATTAGAGAGAAGGAAACACATTTATTCTCACACTCACAAAAAAACACAAGCAATAAAGCTTTAATAATAAGATACATATACATAAACACAAGGCTATTAAGAGCTAAAAATAAATAAAGAAAAAGGTACCCCGACTCAGCTGAGATTTAGCCCAACCAACCAATCGTGAATTCAGGCAAAAGATAAATTACAAATTTTAATGCAAAATTAAACAAACATTATAATATCGGCCATAAATAGAATTATTACATTTCTTTGAGTAATATTCCCTTAAAGGTAAAAAATTATGAACAAAAAATATGTACTGGCTGCTGATTCTTCAGTATTAATTTCAGTCCAATATCTATAATATTTTCAAAAAGCAAACTATTGGCTAAACCCAAAAAGAAGTCATAGTGGTAATACCTGTGCTTCATTTCGAGTAATTGGTCTTCCGTTTAAGCAGCCGTAGAGTCTACGACGGGTCAGTGCTTTGGTAATCTAGCTTTATGAGATTGAGCACATCATCAAAGCTAAATGTCCAAAGCGCCGACCCGCGCAGTCGCCGCACTCGTCGCACTCGTCGCACTCGTCGCACTCGTCGCACTCGTCGCACTCGTCGCACTGGTCGCAGTGGCGCGTCTCCGTGCTGAGATACGAGGCAGCTCTGAGACCGAGCTCCACTCAGAGTCACCTAGTACCTGACACGGCAGATGCGCCTTGGGCTTCTGCGGGGCGAGGGGGTGTCGAGTGTATTAGCGCTGAGCACTCACCGCTCGGCTGCGGAGCGTCCGCGTCGTCCCTCAGCCAGCGGTCGCGCAGCAGCTGCTCGATTGAGGGCCGGCGCCCGGGCGGCGGACACAGCGCCCTCTGCAGCAGCGCCGTAGCGCCCGCGCTCAACTTCGCCCAAACGCCGTCGCGAGCGCCCGCCGCGGCCCACCGAGCGAACCGCTCGTCCGACTCGTGCGCGCGCTCCCACGGCAGCTCTGCCACACATCGCATCACTCCTCTCAAACCTCATATACACTTAAAATCAAAGATATTGCCATGACATTATGGTACATACACATTCATTTCATTATATTTTGTAAGATAAACCTATAGTACTTTTGATAGCCAGGACAATTTTGATCTGTTCTATATTACTTAAGCTGTAACAAGACGTATATTGTGCTTTAGCCTATTTCAGTCCTAGTTGCACACACAACAGTAATTTATACAATAATTGTCTGTTTTTTAATACAGTGTAAACTTTTTATAACATCATTTGTTATAATGAAAAACTCCCATTTGGTCGATGTTTGGAAAACAGTGTTGGAAGATGTTTGGGGCTAAGTCTATCTACTGTCAAGTGGTTGAGAAAAAAAGCAGTTCTACATGTGGATTGCAGGGTGTCCACTAAAAATTAAGAAAATAAAAACTGAAAGATTTAGATCTGATCTGGCTCAGAAAATTTGGTTATTTTCATCCATGAAACCAAAAATAATTTATAATTAAAAAATGCTTTATCACTTAAGATTCGTTATAAAGAGTTTACACTGCTATTAATATGGTGTTAAATTGATAAAACAAACTCTTCTCGGTGGCACAGAGACGTAGAGCAGAAGTGTCGCCCCTCGTAACTTCGGTACCATAACTTTAGGGCCTCGGAACACGCCTACAGCTAGGATACCAAAGAGACGAAGGCGCGACCGACGCCGACGCGGTCTGAACGGGGCCTCTCCTGAAACAGAGGCCTCCCTCCTGAAAAAAGTACCTCCGGCCAGCATGGCGAGCAGCACCACCGCGGCGGCCCACAGGTCGGCGGGCGCGGCGCGGTACGGCCGACTGTCGGCGGAGAGCACCTCGGGCGCGGCGTAGGGCACCGTGCCGCACACGCGCGACAGCAGCCGCTCGCGCTGCCCCTGGCGGAACAGCGTCGCCATCCCGAAGTCGGAGATCTTGAGGTTGTCGTCGGCGTCCAGCAGCAGGTTCTCGGGCTTGATGTCGCGGTGCGCGACGCCGCGCCCGTGCAGGTAGCTCAGGCCGGCGAGCAGCTGGCGCCAGTAGCGGCGCGCGCTCGCCTCGGGCATGCCGCGGTCGGGCTCGATGCGCTCGAACAGCTCGCCGCCCTGCGCGTACTCGAGGAAGAGGTGGTGCACGCCGCGGTGCGTGCGCTCGCCGAGGCAGCGCAGCACGTGCGGGTGGCGCAGCGCCCGATGCAGGGCCGCCTCCCGCGCCGCGGCGCGCGCCCCCTCCGCGCCCTGCGCCCCCTCCGGCGCGCGGACGCTCTTGAGCGCGACGGAGGCGCCGCTGCGCGCGTGCACCAGCAGCCGCACTCTGCGACGACAGCGCTCTCTCAGTGTCGGTGCGCGGTTCACTCACCGCGAGGTGGTTCACCTCTCAAGGCCGCGCTCGCTTCCGCGTTAGTCCAGCTTTTAACTATTATTGAGTGCGCTTTTTGTCTGCGCGTACAAACATGCCTACTGATATCCAACTCAAATCTTATCAACCAAAAAAAAAGCGCCTCCTTTACTCGGTTTGAGATTACACGTTACGTTGCACGCCTTCAATGAATCATGCGGTTATTTACTTCCAGATAAATTATGATGAAAGTATAAATTACTAGATTATAATTAATACATTGAAAAAGTGATCAAATTATCCGAGAAGTATATTTAATAAAAAACCTATTTCTTTTACGTTGCGACATTTTTGGATAGTTGTAAATGTGTTAACAAGGGATCATACTTTATTATTGTAATAAGAATAAGACAACAATTAATATTATGTAAAGAAAAAACATTTTCATTTGTATTGTTCCATGTGAGTATCATTGTATGTATCATTTTGATCAGTAAGTAACATGTATAAACTTTGCAATAACATTTCAAAATAAAAAAAAACAGTCAAAATCAAAATAAGAGGTGGTCATATTAGGAAGTGGTCATTGTAAAGAATGGCCTTAAACCGTTAAGGGCAATTGAGAAATAATGTTTCTAAATAATATTAGTATCGACTTAAAAATAAAATTACTTGTGCGGAAATGATAAAGCTATTTCCTAAATAGAATTATCCTAATTATGAACATATTTGAAGAAGAAACTAGAGCTACTCTCAAATTATGTTTCATATTTTTTTAACTTTTCACTTATCCTTACTGCATATAATATAATTCCTATTCAAATAGTGTGAAGTGTGATGTAGGTACTTCAAATGGCTGCAGTTTTTTTTAGAAATTATACCTATATAACATACAAACCTTCCTATTATATTGCTCTTTCCAATAGTTAAAAGCATATCAGAACCCATTAAGTGAATAAGTTAGTAGAAAAACAGACAAAGAGGGACAGCATCTTTGTAATAATTATGTTGTATATGTATGATAAATAAATATTAATAATAAAGTGTACATTAAAATTATATGTACCAAAATAATTAAATAGTAAACCCTTTTCCACAAAATCTTTAAATTCTGTATAATACAATATGACTACTAGCTACATAGTTCACATTTCATAAGCCCACCAATTCTATTGCAAAAAGCGGTGTCGGCCTTGACCATGAATCTTCATACATTTCATTATTCACTTGATTGAGGTAATATCCATCTATTCGTTTCTCTATATACTAACCACGTTAAATACGAGCAGTAATCTAAGAGAAAATCGCTAGTGCAACTGTATGAAGACAAGTTGCAAGAAGCAATATAACCTATTCTATTAGCGAATGTAAAAAAACTCACTCTCCATAAGCTCCTTCGCCCAGCAGCTGCGCGACCAGCCAGCCTTCGACGAACTCGCCGGCGGCGGCCATCGGTGGCTCCGGTCCACCTGAAACAACTTCTGCATCAGCCCGACCAACAGTCGCCGCAATCGACCACGCTGTCACAAGGCGTTCTCCGATCCCTGCACGTTCCCAGTGCCAGCCAAAATGCTACAATATGCCGCATCACTGCAAGTAGTGCAAGTACCGATCGCCGGCCACGTTTGCTTGCTTCGTCAGAAGGGCAAACTTTAATCATTTACGTGGACAAAAAGAAATGTAAGAAATAAATGGCGGAGGGCACGTGGAGATTGACGAACAAAGCCAACACCGCCAAAGGCGACGTTACGTTACCTTTCCACTTTCCTTATACACTATTATTCGGAAATAAAGATTTTTTCAGGACGAACATTGAATCTAAAGATAATTTATTGCAAAAGAGATTAAGGTCCCCCAACTACAAAATAAGAAAAAATATAACTAACCGCGCCAATGATTACACCATTTTGATTTTGCCAAGTTCTGTCTGCTGCATTTTCAATACATACATACATATACCGACACGCAGTGTTGCCAGCCCAAAGAAAAAATATTACATCAAATGCAATTAAAAACATGGTAACAATTTAACTTATTGAATTATGTATATCGATTTTTTTTTAACATATTCTACATCGAATTCATATAACATTAATGAAAAAGAAGCTAAATAAAAAGTACTGTTTTGATTTTTCTCAATAAACAGTTTTTTTTTTATGTTTTGTTGCCCAAGCCATGCCCCATATTAATTTTTTTATACACACAGCGACTCTTATAAAATTATGTCATTTTTCTACTTTTTTTTGATATTTTTCTACTTCTATTATTTTTAATGGCTAGTTTAATGATATGCTCCACTCAAAGTATTTTTTTTTATTTGTTTTCCGCTTTTTACTATTTTATAATCAATACTAATAATAAATCTGTAAGTGTAGGTATTGTATGTATGTATGTTCCTCCATGACTCTTAAACAAATTAACTGATTTTCATGAAACTTGATAGATAAACATTTAGACGTACGGGACACAGGATAGGCTACTTTTTTTACGCTGACAAAGGTCAGCGTAAAAAAAGTAGCCTATCCTGTGTCCGTCGCGACTTTTCGCGGACGCCAGCTGGTATTTACATAAGATTAAGCAAGGGTATGTAAGTAAAACATTTTATGTGGTTTTTCTTCGAAAATTATTCAAACATATAAAGCAGTAAGCAGTTTTAATATTTCGTTAAATAAACCCCAATATTATGTTATTAGAAATATATAAAAATTACAAAATATGAATTGCAAAATCTAAGAATCTCCCGAAAAATCAGGAAATATGGAAGTAGATACTGCATTCACGTTTCGTTCGTTTTGATCGGTCGGCTGCTAGAGTGAATGGTCACTCGTCGGTCGTCGCGACATCACTCGTGAACAATTGGCACTTCTGATTTGAAAAAAGATCAATATGGCTGACATGACGTTCAGAATTTCACATAATATAAATTAATATTGACATAAATGATTATTACAAGTTATTGTTGAAATTAAAACGTGTTGAATACAAATTATAATATAATAAAATATATTTTATATAAGTTGCTTCAATGTTCCATGTTAAAGTCTCGTATATATATTATACTGTGGCCCATATCATAAAGATATACGATGGACTATGTACCAAGTTATTTGAAGCAATTTTAGTCATGGATTTAATATAATAAAAGGATTTATTACTTGCGGCTAAAAAGCGGGCCAAGTAGGATATATAGAAGAGGAGCCGTGTGTCCCTTTCTAATAGGGTGACCATAAGATTTTTGTTGTATAAGACAAATTTAAATGTTCTATTTATTTATTTTCAAGAAAAACTTACAGTGATATTTATACAAAAAATTACTAATATATAGGTAGTAGTAGTTTCTTTTTAATATAAACATAAATAAATAAACACATAAGCAATGGACGATTACTGGGAAATGTATCGATGGTTATTCGCTAAAGACACTGCCCATCTATCCCCGACGGTCTTAGAGATATCCCGCTTTGAAAACTCCAAAAAAGTTGTATGGACTGTAAAAAATGTATGAACGGGATGGGATACTCTCTATGACATTGTGCAAACCCTACTTTTCTATCCCTGATACGTTCCGAGGACCTTTCACCAACATTTTACTAGGTCGGTGTACTGAGCGTCCTGGTTAGGTATATTAACGATGAGTGGTATTTGATATTTCAGCTTTAAATATAGTAAAGTAAATTACAATAAATATGTAGTAAATATAGGAAAGTAAAGTAAATTGCGAAAACAATAATTTGTTTGCACAAAATGGAAAATGACTTTTTAGAAAAAAAAATTCTATACAAATGGTACGAGTTTTGTTTCTGAGGCGGCACGAAGTTTGCCGGACCAACTAGATTTACTAGATTAACATAATTGTACATAACCATATCCACCAACGTTACAAATTTATGGTTAACATAGTTGGTAGATTTATTATTATGTTATTTTTAGCTTACCTGTGAAAAGATATATTGCAACCACCATAGGATTCGCTCGGACAAGCATACACGCAACACTCTTTCACCATTTTAACTTTAAATTTAATTTCTATGAACGATTTTAAAAAAACAATATGTAAATTGCTATTTAAAAACACCGCCATGACATTTCATAGGGATGCCAGTAGAAAATAAAAATAAAAAATAGTACTGAAACTATAAATATTATCTTTTGTAATTTAGTAACATATCACAAAATTAATGTTATTATAATAATTTCATTTAAAAACTATTAAAATAATTGAACTATAATTAATATACATAGTGTTTGATCTAAGATTTTTGAATCTAAGTTTTTAATGAAATACGTTTTTGTAGTCTGGCAAGATGTAAGAAAGGGACACAAGGCCTTAGTTTGGCTATCTCTTTTTTTCTCGGTTTAGCCCATGTGTAAGGCGCAATGAAAAATATACTCTAACTATTGGTAATACAGTTAATTTTTTAAAAGAAATTTTTTGAAGTTATCAATCCTGTTATATTATTAAAAAATCCTTGATTTTAGTTGAGATTTGACGTTTATTATTTATCTTATACAAATCTTCACAACTTTATTTTTGGATTTTTGGACATTTCAAGACTCTTTTGTTCTGTCTGTCAAGTTTGCAAAGCAATCATATTCGTAATCTATGATCTATCATATCGTAATCACAGATTATAAAGTTATATGTTTAATAATAATAATAATAATAATCATTTAATTCAGATATAACATCCATATTACCTATTTACATAATATACAAAATAATAATAAAAATAATAATAATGAGAATAATAATAATGTAGGTTGAATTATAATATATTTACAAGCAAAACAACAGCGAATGCTGCAAGATATTCTTGTAGAATCTGTGGCTGCAAGTGCGCTGCCACCGATGCTGCAAAAATATATATATATATTCACTTATTAATTTTGTTATATGACATATTTAGTCCCATCCAAAATGTTTGTATGGGACAGTCTACTTTATCTATGATTGTTTTCAGAATGCTATTGGTACTGCCACGTATCTTGTGCCACAGAGACGCTACCCTCTTTCGCCTTATGGCGTAAAAATCATCTGTGTGATTTTGGGCAAACATCTCTGAAGCACTACAATAGCGTGGCAGCCTCAATAGCATCCTGAAGGCATTATTATACTGGACGCGCAGGGCATTGTACGTTCTTTGAGTATAAGTCACCCACAGATTGCTCGTGTAAAAGACTTGGCAATAGGCCTTGAAGAAAGTAATTTTAACTTTGTTATTACAACGAGCAAATCTGCGGGCAAGCATATTGGAACGAACTGACAATGCCCTACGCTCCCGGTCTAAATCAAGATCGTCTTTAAGATCTTCGGTGACAATATGTCCCAAGTATTTAAATTTATGTACTTGCTTTAGTATGTTGCCATTCAGTACAACCGATGGTACATACTCGAGAGCACATCCTCTAGACCGAAATATCATTATCTCACTTTTTTTGGTATTGTATTTTAAACCATGACAATCAGCATACTCTTGGCACACATTCAGCATTCTCCTCAGGCCATTAATCGAGGGGCTCAGTAGCACCATGTCATCTGCATAACTAATATTATTAATACAAGTGCCATCTATATAGCAACCTGCATGCATGCTGCTGAGCTATTTTTATCACTTTTTACCCAGTTTTATTACATTTTTACACAGTTTCACTACGTAAACTGGTATTTTGTTATGCCTAAAATTTAATAAAACATTCGGCACGTACACATCACAGACAGTTTGCAGTGTGACTGGCTCGGGTACGCCGAATTCGGCGTACTATTTTATGCCGCATTTTACAAGTACGACGGCGGTATCTAGTCGAGCTCAGCGAGACCAATCATTCATCTATGGGCCACAGATTACAAACAAAGTCTATGGAGATAACACATAGACACGATACGAACGAACGAATTATATTTTTGTGCACTGTGGCAACTACTCTTACTTTTGCTTTTATTGTTCAACTTAACTGAAATAACATTATTTTAATGAAATCAATTCAATAAAATATTATAAATCTTGTTGTTGTCCGTGACATTTTTATATTGAAGAATAAGATAGATATTATAATAAAGATGGTACATGCTTATTCGATTAAAATTTATGCTACATAGAATCTGTTAGTATAAACCATATTTATATTTTGTTTTTATTTGTTACAGGCCGGATATACGGAGGATCAATTAGCAGGTAAAAGCTCTTATTACAGTTTAGGGTAGAGTTGCACTTATAGATAGTCGATCGAGGTCCGTTGGTCCGTTCCGTTCGGTGTGATGACAGCACGAGCAGTGAGGTGAGTCATGTCGATCAACATTGTGCGTCTCGAACGAGGCTGTTGCAAACGCCCTACTTTCCATATAAGGTGTGTATTTTAAAGCGATTCTGGGTAGCGGCCTCGTAACATATCCCATACCGGTCCTCGGTACACAGACCTCAGTACCGCGCCGACCATCACCAGTTCCACTCGCGACCTGACAGTTGACACCCGACAGATATGTTCATGTACGACCCTCCCACCAAACTCCAGCTCACCTCCGTCGAAGGTATTCCGACCCCCAACACCCTCTGTTCCCTCTGTTATGCAATTTGCGTGAGGCTCATACGCATGCATGTTTTTCGGCAGAGTTTCAAGAAGCGTTCCAGCTGTTCGACTCCCGCGGCGATGGAAAGATACACGTGGCGCAGATCGGCGACGCGCTCAGAGCTCTGGGCCAGAACCCGACCGAATCTGACGTGAAAAAGTGCACCCTTCATCTGAAACCCGACGAGAGGATATCTTTCGAAGTGTTTCTGCCCATCTACCAGGCGATATCGAAGGCCCGCAGCGGCGACACCGCACACGACTTCATCGAGGGCCTGCGCCACTTCGACAAGGACGGCAACGGCTTCATCTCCTCTGCGGAGCTGCGCCACCTGCTCTCCACCCTGGGAGAGAAACTGAGCGACGATGAGGTAACAACTAAACTTGTACTTTTTTACGTAAAGGTCTAATGGATGGTGATATTGTGACTTGTTGGTAACTTGCAGGTGGAGCAACTGCTGCAGGGTCAGGAGGACTCGCAGGGCAACATCAACTACGAGAACTTTGTGCATCTCATCATGCAGGGCTGACCGCCTCACCGCATTCCCACTTCCATCTATTCCAAAATTGTATTTATATATGCATTTCTATTTTATCTTAAGTTATCTTAGTATTAATATATTTTATCAATAAAAGACTAATCTAACGCTACATGCGTTGTTTTTACATTGCTCCTTGAAAAACCACGCTGATTAATGCTCAGGGAACATATTGCTACTGTCAGTCTGTCACACTAAACCACTTGGGCAGGGCAATAACAGTACAGTAGCAGCACAGTTGCTTATTAGGTGGCAATCGGCCTGTAAAGACCAACACCTAGAACTAGCCTTCTAGAAAAGGTAGAAAAGTGGTAGTAAAGAAATGAGTGGCTATCACTATCACACCGATTACTCCTTGTCTAGCGTGGCCATTGGCCGTGGAACCAAAGGCGATGATAATTCAGTGATTGGTTTTCGTTACTAGTGTATCAAGTAAGTAGGTACTTAGATAACAAATATTAAAAGAGTTTTTTTAAATATTGTACCTACACAATTTAATAGAAAAATTAAAACCTAACATTACCAAGAAATAAAGTTATATAAACAAGTAAACGACTATCACAAAAAATTAAAAAATTCTGGTACTAATAATTAAGTATACAAAAACTGTTTTTACCTGGTGAATGTAATCCATACTTGCATATACACTCCCTTTTCACAACTTCACCTACACGTTGTCAGGGATACAAGAAAGGACATGGGATAGGGTACCTTTCATCCAGAAATAAATAGGTACTGTATCCAAGGGATCATCCAAAATAAAATAAAAAAATAACGCCTGCCCAAAATATTATAACAAAAATAGATCAAGCTCTATTATTACTTTTTTTCAACGCAGACGAAGTCGCGGCACTCATTAGCTAGTGTATGACCTACCTAATAATGCTTTTGCATTTTATGTTTCCTTCATTATTTATACAAATGTAAAAATCATTATTGGTATAAGTTATTTACTTATTTTTCAAAAGGTACACCAACAGCACAAAAAAAATCTTATTATAGGTATAGGTAACATAAGTCAATTTTAAGGTATAAGTACACCGATAAACTACAAAATATAAATTGAGACGGATGATAACATATGTATAGCAACTAAACAATAATTATTATAACTTAAAACTTAACTTAAATTAAAATAAGAAAATGTAAATAAAATGAAAAGAAAAGAAAACCACTCAGTGAAACAGTATAGCCGCCAATTTTCGCTTAATTTGTGCCGATTTACAATTAAATACTAATATCAATATGAATATTAATTTAAATTAGCCTTTACAATAAAGACCATATTTAGATTTGTACGTCGAAAAATAGTCTGAAATTCCAAGTAGAGTATAATTGAATGTTTAATGAGAAGACGGGGAATGGGAATGGGAATGGGAATGGGGCAGTACCAACTTACCAAGGCAGTACAATAACAATACGGCGCGACGACAGGAGACGGGCGGCGGAGATTAGTCAGCGCGTAATCCGCATAGAGGTTAACTCTATTAGAGGAGATGAGATGATTCAATTGTTCGCGCGCGCCGCTGCGACTCGGTCGGATTCAACCGCGACTCTCTCGGCCATGGGAGCGCTGTGGGCGCTGCGGGTGCTGCGGGCGCTTTGGACGACGGCGGCACTGCTGTCCGGCTGCTTACTGGGCGCTCTGGGGGCGCTACTGCCCCTCGAGGCGGAGAGGCTGCACGCCAGCGTCGGCGGGTTCGCCGTTTTCAACTGCCATCTCGACTTTCCCTTCGGCAACGAGATTCCCTACCATCTCCAGTGGGACAAGGACGTTAGTTCCATCACTTAGTTCACCCTAGTGTATGTACTTGTACACCTCACCTCGTAGCAGGAGGTAGGTGCTCCGTGTTTACAAAACACAAAAAAGATTATTGTCTATTAATAGATGTGATCGAGGGAAGGTCGTAGGTAGGTAAGTAGGATTTTGCATTTATCAAAGCGCTCAATCCTCTTTATCCTTTGAAATATTTTTTTTAATAGTATAATATGATTATTTTCTCTATAGAATTGATGAAATAGAGCATACTTACACTAACTTTTGTCGTTATTGCAATATTAACAGCAACTCCTGGGCGTAAGTGTCGCATCCTTATGACAGTAAATACTTATCTGAACCATTGTCTTACGAAACACTACTAAGTAGTTAACCTATTTACCATAATTAATCTGACTAAGACGAGCAAACGATTGTATTTTTAAAAACATACAACTTTAAAAGTGAAAATTTGGTCAACGTTATAAACAATTTTGCATGTTTTAAGACTTTTTTAATTTTATTTTTAATTAGGCTACACATAGGTATTATAAAGAAACAGACCTAAAGAACCATAACAGCCTAATCAGTCATAAATTTATAACATTTAAGTCTGTTAAATAAAAGAACACATTACCTATAACAGCATCTAAGTAAATACTTAGGTATAAGGGTGAAAAAAGTATTTGAAATAGAAAGAGTTAATCGCTAACTTTATTTTCGTAAGACCATAAATTATTGAAAATAGGTAGTAAGTAGTTATACTAAAATTGGGTTATATCTATCTAAAACATTAGCCCAAGTAAAAACTTAAAAAGAAACTTAGACCGTTATTAAATAACACTGACGGTTTGTAATTGTACTAAGTTGTTAATCTCCCCAGTTTATAGGTTTAATTCGTTGTTACGGACGTTACGGTACCATCGTGCATTCGTACACCGCTGACTCAAAGCCCAAAGCAACATCTTTATTGTTCAAATTATTACGCTCGTTTAGGAACCTGCATGCAAATCATCCAAGTACTTACTCGTGTTAAGGAAACATAGTACTCAAACGCAGATGTTTACTTGGACATATTATCCAGCTACCGGTCACTAAGTAGGTAGGTAGGTAGGTAGGTAGTAGGTCAACCTTCAGTGGCGGCCGCTGGCGTCGGATGTCAGACACTTAATCAACCGCAAATAGGAAACAGAAATAAATAATTTATGCATTTTAATGGAAGCGAGAATTGTCCACTTTAGGTTTTTCTGCAATAGTAATTTTTCGATTCAGATTAGATAATGGGCGAACGCGAAGAATTCTTAGTGACGATCGCCGCGTGTCCCTACCTTAATTGGTCAAGGTATGCAGCGGCCGCCTAATTGAGCGCGAAGAGGGAGTTGGCTCGTTGTCCACTATAAATAGGGGCAGTGGAGCGTGCGAGCGCGTGGGAGCGTCCGCACGTTCCGCTACGGGATCGGTCAATTCGAACATCCGCATTGTGCAGGGCGAGAAGATATTCTCGTGGTACAGCGGCGAGCGAGAGCCGCAAGTGGCGGACCGCTGGGGAGGCCGCGTGCGCCGGCTGCCGGCCAGCGACGCGCTGGGCCGCGGCTCCATCAACGTGAGCGCCGTCCGCGAGACCGACGCCGGCCTCTATCGCTGCCGCGTCACCTTCCCCAACCGCACGCCCCCCTCGCGCAACAACGGCACCTTCTACTACCTCGACGTGGACGGTAACTCCTCTCACCCCTCGCCTACAACCTGACTAGAACCTAGACTGAGGGCTTAACTAAACTGATGCAATCGTTGCAGGAGGTAACCTGATAGTGACGCCGCCGACGAACGTCACCGTGATAGAGGGCGGTCGCGCGGAGTTGGAGTGTCTGCCGAAGAATCCAGAGTCCGTGGTGCAATGGTACAAGGACGGCGTTCCGCTGAGCGAGCTGCCGGAGCTGGCGGCGCGCAGCGAGCTGGCCGCCAACGGCAGCCTCGTGCTGCGCACCACGACCAGCTCGGACCCCGGAGAGTACGAGTGCCACGTGCGGGCTCCCGACGGGCAGCTGCAGAGCGCCAGCGCAGCCCTCGACGTACACTGTGAGCGTCCGCGGCCTCCCTCACCACTCACCACCATCAACCTTAGCACCATTCATCATTCGCCCCTACTGGTGTTCACAGACAAAGCGAAGGTGGTGTACGCGCCCGAGGAACGCTTCCTTCCCTTCGGCAAGCCGGCGAGCCTGGACTGTCACTTCAGCGCCAACCCTCCGCTGACGAATTTGCGATGGGAGAAGGACGGCTTCCTGTTCGACCCCTACAACGTGCCCGGCGTCTTCTACAGTCGTAATGGAAGTTTACTTTTCAATCAAGTAAGGAATTACAAAATCTATTCCTTTTGTCAGCTACAAAAGGAAAAGGAACATTTTACCCTTGTACGAGTATTAATAGAGAGCGATAAGTTAATCCGATGATTGCACTGATGATAGGTACTTTGTCGTCTCACTAGTTCAATGTTCATGTTTTTCTTTCATCGATTGTATACTTACTTCAAACCCTACGTTATTCGTAAATTATTATTTATTCGTAGTTCAAACCACTTTGTTGTCCCTGTCCAGAGCTGAAACGTATTATGTGCCTTTATTACAACCATATTCTACTTTTTTCTAATACTTTCAGATATTTGGTTAAAGACAAAACTAAGTATTCCTAGTTTTAGCTTTTTGCAACGAAGTAAAACCAAATTTGGCAATTTTCATTGATGCGTGTGGACGGTCAACCATATTGTAGTGATTTCAATTGAAAATCTGATTGTTTCGCGTAGAACTATTAGTTTATTGTTTGTTGACCTCCTGGCATTGTAAATTGTTGTTACTATATCGTGTAAGTTGAATAATGTCGAACATTGTTCGACGATGGCAGCTTGTACCTACTTAGGTATATCTTTTTATATATTTTTACAAATAAGTGCTGCGTAATAAGATAACGGGCCCAAATAGTCCTGTACCTCCTGGCTGTAGTCCTTCGCGTATGGAATTTTTTTAGGTCGATTTAGTAGGAGTCTTACTACGACTTGGGTGGATATTCGCTAGTTGGTACGTACGAGCTTTCGTACATTTTATTAACAAGAAAAGCCAGGATGAAATGTATGTTAAGAAAAACAGTTTACTAAGCAGATGGAACCATTCCACTAGGAAGTAATATAAAGACACGTAGGAGTGTTTCTCTTATTTTTACTTGATGAATAAGGAAATTCTATTTAAAAGAGAGCACGTCTACACTTTTTCTACGTGCTAACAAATAAGTTAAGAATATGTAAACTGTTTTTATAAAATTCATGGTCGAAACGTGGAAACGTGACAATAAGAAAGCAAAACATATGTAATATGTAGAATACATTTAGTGTTCTCATATCAGTCAAGTTGATTATAACTACCCATAGTTGTATTCGTCTTAGACAAGTGCCAGGATACTCGGGATCACTCAGTTTAATATGTAAGAGATTTACAACCCTTGACAGGTACATTTTCCAGTTATGACGTCATCAATTTTATTGTATGAAAAAAAATTTTTTGTTTGTAAAAATATCGTGTGGGATTTCAAATGAAAGGTTTCCATGAGCTAATTCCTAAATTAATATACCACGCCAGTTGAGTTTCGTAAAAAATATTTTCACACTAAGCTGACAAGGAAGGCTCTTCCTGACAAGGAACGGTTGAATTAATTTTTCTAAAATATACGCCGAATGACTCATCTCACGAGAATTACATTCTCACATCTAACGTAAGTAGTGAAAGGTATACGAAAAATTCATTGTTTCCGAATTCTTTTCATTACGTTATATACTACTCAATTTAAATAACTCAGCTACTAAACTTCCCTGAAATAAATTCTGCATACTACTATTAGTATACCTACTATAAATATACTACATATTATGCTACAATAAATAAATATTTTTGTTGAAGAAAACATTTCTAACACACAATACCACTTGTGACATGCGTTCGTCAGGTGGACGAGTCCCACGAGGGCCAGTACTCGTGCACGCCGTACAACGCGCTGGGCACGGAGGGCGCGTCGCCCGGCGTGCGCGTGCGCGTGCAGCGGCCGCCCGCCTTCGCCGCGCGCCCGCAGCCGCTTTACCTCGTGCGCCTCGGCGCCACCCTCACCGCGCCCTGCGCCCTGCAGGAGGCCGCGCGCCACGACGCGCCCATCGTTCAGTGGAGCCGCAAGGACGGCAGGGAGCTGCCGCCGGGCAGGCACTCGCTGGACGGCGGCAACCTGACCATCAGCGCCATAGCGGAGGAGGACCGCGGCGTGTACGTGTGCACGGCCACCAACGAGGCGGCGTCCGTGAGCGTGGAGACGGAGCTGCTGATAGAGAACGTGCCGCCGCGCGCGCCGTACAACCTGACGGCGGCGGCGTCCGCGCAGTCGATCCGCGTGGCGTGGGCGCCGGGCGACGCAGGCGCGTCGGTGGAGTGCGTCGTGTGGTACCGCGAGCGCGCGGCCAGCGAGTGGCGCACGATGCGGCTGCTGTCGCGCGGCGTGACGCACGCGACGCTTGTGGGGTTGCGGCCGGGCGCCGAGTACGAGATTCGCGTCCTGGCGCAGGACCACATCGGCGACGGACTCTTCAGCAAGCCGCTCTACGTCAGAACGCTACCCCAAGGTAGGTCGGAATAACGATTAGGATCAATCAAAACAACCGTTGTTAGTAAAACTCGAAGAATTGTTTCTTTTGTATATTAAACTTTGGTTTTCTTTTATATAAAACATTTCCCAATCTTTATTAGTAAATTCTAAACTTTACCAGTAAAAGACCAGTGTTTTTATAGTACTAACAGGCAAGTTTTAGGTATTTTTTATTAGCGCTCATTTCATTACCCATATCAACAACATATAGGTACTTAGTTAATGATACATAATAAATATTTCATAATTTATTATTCAGAATTACACACTATTTCAGAACTCTTATAAAAATCCAACCTGTATTCTACAGAATTGAGAATTTTAAATTTAATCACAATTTTACGAAAGAGTTAACGTGTGTTGAAGACGTAGATGCGACGAGAGAGGAGGAGGGTTCGTTCGCGGCGGCCGTGACGGAGGGCGCGGAGGGCGCGGAGGGCGCGGAGGCGGTGGAGGGGGCGGAGGAGGCGGAGAGCGACGAGCGAGTGGATGAGTTGGAGGTGTCGGTGCGTCTGCTGGAGGAGGGCGCGCTGGTGCGCTGGCATCGCGTGGGCGACGGCGAGCGCTGCACTGTGCGCTGGTACCGCCAGGAGGCACCCGCCGACCGCCTGCTGTCCACCACGCACACGCAGCACGACTACGCGCTCGTGGGCGCCGTGGAGGAGGGCGCGCACTACGGGGCGCGGGTGCAGTGCGCGCGGGCGCACGGCGGCGCCAGCGTGCACGTGCCCGAGTACGGGCGACTGCGCGCCGTGGCCGCGGGGTCGGCGGCCGCCGCCTTGCTGCTGGCGGCGCTGGCGGCCGTCTTGTATCTGACGCGTCACCGCTTGCGCGCCGCCGTCGGCGCGGACCGCTCGCGCTCACGCGCGGAAAAGCGCGTGCGTTAGGTCTTTCGATCCAAATGTGCTCGACACGAACGTTGCCTCGGTACAATGTATTAGCTATTAATGAACTAGTCTGTAAACTTATTTATTAAATGTACAATAAATGTTTTCCTTTCATTTTAAGTGAATTAATTAGTGCTTTCATTTCGATACCTTAACCTCTGAATATTCTGAATGTTCGCTGCGATAGGTAGCAGTAAAATATCTGCAAACTACTTTCAGTATAAAAAAGTCAATCACGGGAGCTGAGGTTGGGAGTGTTTTGAAGCTGTCATTTTAAATACCTAGGTCAAATATAAGTTCTTAGATACTGGTGTGTTTTAGCTTTATAGACGTCTGCTCAAGTCGAAGACGCAATAAAAGTCTAGTTTTAGTAAATCGATTTATTAAAAAAACTGCCCCTATCAGGTCGAGTGTGAGACGCCGGAGATTCGTCCTCACACGTTTGCGCCGTCGTTTTATTAATACACTATTTAATTTATTACATAATACGAGAAATATACACATAAATATTAATACAGATGAGGTCTACCGCAGACCGCTTACATTGATATGTCTTACGAGTAATCGCTCAGTGCCGTCTATCGTACAAATAACTGACTAAAGTACTATATTAGCAAGCGGCTACACAAATGTCCATCGCACATCTACACATAATGGATAATGACACATCGACCTTTGTATACTTAGAGCTCGGCCTTGAGCCTCTAGCGAGCTAACAGAACAATCTACAAATTGAGCTAAATCTAAGCGAGAGTCCGTCGACCAAATCGCACTCCAACGCCAACGTCGACGCCAACGACGACGCCAACGCCGACGCCGACTCTTAACGCAGAACGCGACGCGGCGCCGAACATCCGCCCGACGCCGCTCACATTGGATCCCGTTCCCCTTGCCCTTACTTTACAGAGTTTTCGCTTTTTCTAACAAATCGTTGATGAATTTCTGAAAAGAAGGAAACGAGTAAGTACATAGCACGATTTCATTTTCTAAAACTGACTGCAACTTATTGACTTGGGGTGTGTTGCGAGATAGGTTACCCCATTCAGTACCTACGTAGGTATGATTCCCAGTAGTTCGGAGAACTCGAATGAAAATTTCGAACTTATCATAATTGGGAACTCTTTATTAAACTAAAATTTTAAAAACTTTCCATTATAAAAAAGTAGTCAGTTGGTATCAATATCAAGCGATAGCAATTAGCAACATTATAGAGATCCAGCTCTTTACACTGCTATCATTGTAATATCCACCGCTTGTAAATAATTGTGTCACTGTTTTTATCTAAATAAATAAATTTAAAAAATAAAATACAGTTATCACTAAGTATGATAACTTAGTGAACTAGTGATAACTTAGGGAAAATTATCACTAAGTAGGTATGTTTACATCAAAAAATATTTACGAATAGAAAATTTAATAAATAGGTAAGTAACAGTTTTTCCAATTTACTTAATTTACTTTTATGCATATTACTACACCAAAACAAAGATTTTTTGAAATTTTACAATCGTTCCTAATAATGAGGCTACCTCTTTTGGGAAATATCAAGTTGAACACGTGGCGTAATTGGTTAATCTTGCAGTTAAGTTAGATAATTGTATTGCGTGATCATCATTCTAAGAGTTAAGTACATTAATATTTATAAGAGTGTGCTCAAGAGCCACACAGTCACACAGCGTGGTTTGGTTTACTGGTTAGTGGGTCAACATTGTCATAATATAAGTACTTACATGTACATCTTTTTGAGGCTTCCTGGCATCCGCTAGGAGAGTCTGTAAATAAAACACAAATGCAAATTATTCATCAAGCATCATAACTTAGAAAAGTGGGATTTACTTTGTCTATTGGAAACTTTCTATCTCTGTAACAGGAGTCTTAGAACCACCGACTTGATTGTTCCTTTATCTCTAACTAAGTAACTCGCCTCACGGCTTTTTTTCATTCAGAATAAAAATTTACTTTTGCTTGGGATATAATTATAACAAATTTACTTATTTCCTAAAATAAATGTTAGTTTTCACATATTTGTTAATTAAATTAAACCACTTTGGAAAAGACCTTTGCATGCGTTTTTATTGTAATGCATGCAGCTATGCTATACACACAGGGTTACCTATGTTATTGGTCACACACGCGATAGCATTCACACAATGCTATTAATTAAGTATTTATACATCATACATGGTCGCACTACGAGTATTGATTCAATAATTGTTCTCTACAAAAACTTCGTTCTCGAATCAACTAGCTGTGGCATGCCGCTTCGTTCGCATATTCTTGTAAAATAAATACCTACTAGCTGTTGCACGCGATTTCCTCCGCGTAACTTTATGTTACTCACTGATAAATAGCTTTCTATATAGGTAAAAGAATAATGTTACCACTAAGTGCCTCCTCCGATGATCTTCAGAGTCCATGTCGAGCAGCTCGTCGATGTCCACCTCGACCTCGACGTCGGGCGGACGAGTCCGGCTGCCGGCGCCAGTCTCGGCCGGCGTGTCGTACAGCTTCTGCAGCTCGTCGTACAGCCACATCTCCACCGCCAGCCGCTTGCGGATCAGCGCCATCTGGTGGCTGCCGTACTTGGCCGTCAGGAACTTCTCCCGCCGCTCCTTCACCTGAAATGCGACACTTTCTCATGCGATTACTCTGTAACACTGTCCACACAGTAATTACTTAGTATGAAGGAAACAGTAGGTATATATACCTCTCCCTTGTCGCTGAAGTTGACGTGGAGGCCGGTCTTGGCCGGAGAGCGCTCGGTGGGCGAAAGCGGGTGCGCGGGGGCAGCCGCCGGAGGGGGCGCGGGGGCCGACGGGAACACGCCGCACTCCATGCCGCCACCACCGCTGCGGCTCTGCGGTTATCGAAGTCGGTATTATCTTTGGCGATTATTTATTATCACCCTCGACTCTCGACTACATGCTATTGGTCATCGGACGCACTGGCAAGGTCGGCACGCTCTCAACATTACCTTTACTTGTTTAACAGCTCCCAACGAGCAACGAGCCGCGGTCTCCGTTTGCCTCACAACGAAACTGATCAGGTCAGGCGAGCTGTTCCGTAAATAGCCCACAAACGCCATTCCCTTTCCACATGAAAATGTAATCTGCGTCACGTTCACGGAGTAGGCGCTAAATGAACGGTCTAATATTGTCTATTTAACTTTTGGCCGAATGATGACTCACTTTCTTGCTTTTTTTGCTAAAGTACGATACGTGTAGACCCGGATGTACCTAGAAATGGATTTTTTATAGCTCCTGTAGGTTGTAGGTCATGGGAATTGAGTTTAAAATGTGTTCATTGTGGCAGGTGGAAAAAAAATTAAATGTAGCCTGGAGCTCACTCTGAGAACTTTTTAGCATTGTCAAAAATAAGATTGTAAGGGGTTGTAAGTCCCTTACATACTAAACTGAGTGATCCCGAGTATCAAGATTTGACCTGACACTTGTCTAAGACGAATAAAACTATCGGTAGTTGACTGATATGAGAACACTACATAAATTTCCTTAATATACATATGATTTGCTTTCTTATTGTCACGTTTCCACGTTTCGACCATAAATTTTATAAAAACAGTTTACATATTCTTAACTTATTTGTTAGCACGTAGAAAAAGTGTAGACGTGCTCTCTTTTAAATAGAATTTCCTTATTCATCAAGTAAAAATAAGAGAAACACTCCTACGTGTCTTACTTCCTAGTGGAATGGTTCCATCTGCTTAGTAAACTGTTTTTCTTAACATACATTGCATCCTGGCTTTTCTTGTTAATAAAATGTGCGAAAGCTCGTACAATGATTAAGATCCTTATCTCAGTAATGTCCAAGGTTGATGAGGCTGAATGTTGATGCGCGCGACATCACATGACATTTTCAGCTGAGATAGTCAGCTGGTGACGCCTCTTTAAGTTTCCAGTCAGAAAGAAAATATTTGTGGCGGCGATTAGTACTCTGTGCGCAGCAAGAGCTGTCAGTATTATATTGTCGTCCGTCACTCTTCTTCTTCTGTACACCTAATTTAAGTTGACTTAATTATTACTTCTTGTAAGACTTCATTACAATACAATACCTATTTGTAAACACGGTGTTTTCATTTGGCCGATGACAATAAAGGCTTGCTAAACCCATATTGGTGACCCCGACAGAACACCGCAAGGAGTTCGAGATCATCGATTTATTCCTCGGCCTATCTCTCAACAACGAAGTTTTTTATTCCGCATGTTGTCACATCGGTATTGATAACCACAGCAACCGCAATTGACAAGTGCATCTGGACACACTGGGCTAAGTGCACTTCAATCAACTCACACTACATTGCTGGTTTGGAGCTGCGTAAGCATGTCATTCATCTCATTTTGTTAGTCGACGTTAGTCGCTGGGTAACTTCGACACACACACTGCACTGCACGCAACTCAAGTTGTGCCAATAGACATAAATTTCAAATGGTGGTGATTTTTTTTGGTGAATTGGTGAATTGGTGATCATCTTACAACCTTTTGTGTGTGACTGATCAAATATGAACAATATTTTTATCTGTGTTTGTACTAACAAAATTTGATCACTATTTTCATACTGTGTTCGCACAAATAAGGTTAACACGTATATACATTTTTTTTTTATATAATTGCATTACATAACAAATTTGAATATTTTGCTTTTTATAATAGTTTTTTTTTGTGTATAATTGTTTTGTTAATTTTGTAAATTATTTTGTATAATTGTAATTTTTTAGTGGGTACTGAGCACCGCCACACTGCCACCGCTATGTCTCACAGTGAAACGGATCCTCAACTCATACTTCAGTTGGACGCCCTCTCGGCACAACTGCAAACTGCATTAACGGAAAATGCCACACTTAGAGCTAACCTTAAACTTACCGACACAAACCCACCAGTCATTAAAACAGAGTCCGGCGTTTCCGCAATCGCACCAAAAATCCCTCCATTTTGGTACCAAAAACCGGCTATGTGGTTTGCACACATCGAATCACATTTTCGAAGAGCAGGCATTACACAGGACCTTACAAAATATGACCACGTTATAGAAAAATTAGATTTTAAAATCACCGATGAAATTGAAGACATTATTACAAATCCACCGGCCACTGACAAATACGAATTTTTAAAGAGCGAAATTATAAGACGTTTATCTCAGTCGGAGGAACAACGCGTTCAAAAACTTTTAACAGATTCAGAGTTGGGGGATCAAAAACCCTCACAATTTCTCAGACATCTTCGTTCTTTAGCAGGTAATACTCTTACAGACGATGGTATCCTTCGACAACTTTTTATGCGGCGCTTACCACAGAATCTTCAGGCACTGCTGGCAGCCCGGGTTGACTCACTTGACAACATTGCGGCAGATGCTGATAAAATTTTGGAAGTTGTTCCTGGAATTGCAACAACAGCGCACAACTTCGTGCACGCTACTTTTGCTCCAAATATTGGGTCTCCCACCACAGCTTCTGATAGCACAGCCTCCGGTTTTTCAACCACGGCATCTTTTGCAAACGCTAAGGATCCTATGGGACTGCATGCTTTTGCATTACAGATGAAAGAGTTGACAGCTTGTATCGCTGCTATCACATCCCAACAGCTTCCTAGTCGCAGCCGAAACCGATCCAACAGCCGAAGCCAAATTCAACAACGCAGCCGCACTCAATCACCTACAGTTCAAATCTGCTGGTATCATAGGAACTTTAAATCCAAAGCAATTAAGTGCATTAGACCATGCAGCTGGACGCAGGAAAACTCCAAGCTCAATCAGTAGCGGCGGCAACTGATTGCACACCTTCAAGTCGCCGCCTATTTATCACAGACAAAAGCTCAAAAGTCAGATTCCTTATTGATACAGGATCTGACCTTTGTTGCTACCCACGAAAAATTTTATCTACTAAAACTCCCGCTAGTAGTTACGAACTCAACGCAGCGAACGGCAGCACGATAAAAACCTACGGGTGCATATCTTTAAACCTTAACTTCGGGTTACGTCGCGAATTCCGTTGGCAATTCGTTGTAGCTGATGTCAGCACTCCCATAATAGGCTCAGACTTTCTGGCTCACTACCATTTGCTACCTGACTGCCGTAAAAAGCGCCTTTTGGACGGCGTTACCGGTCTGTCTACACCAACTTCCGTTGCCTCACTTGATCAACCAAGCATTAAGACCATTTCAGTTTTCACAGCATCACCTTTTAGTAAAATACTTTCAGAATTCCCTACAGTCACACGACCTCCCGGACTTCATAGAACAATAAAGCATAATACTGTACACTATATTAAAACGACGGACGGTCCACCAGTTTCGTGTCGTCCACGTCGTCTTGCTCCACAAAAACTCAAGGTTGCTCAAAAGGAATTTCATGAGATGATCAAAAATGGTACAGCAAGACCCTCTGAGAGTCCATGGTCATCCCCCTTTCACTTAGTTCCCAAAAAGGATTCCACTTGGCGACCATGTGGCGATTACCGTTCACTCAACGCTCGAACTATTCCAGATCGCTACCCTGTTCGTCATATTGGGGATTTCAGTCACAACATCGCTGGTTCTACCATCTTTAGCACCCTTGATTTAATAAAAGCTTACCAACAAATTCCTATTTTTAACGAGGATGTGTGCAAAACCGCGATTATCACCCCATTCGGGCTTTTTGAATTCCCATACATGACGTTCGGGTTGCGTAACGCTGGACAAACCTTCCAACGCTTTATGGACGAGGTTGTTAGAGATTTAGACTTTTGTTTTCCGTATGTTGACGATATTTTAGTATATTCTCCAGACGAAGATAGCCATAAACGCCATCTGCGCATCCTATTTCAAAGGTTGTCTGATTACGGCGTTGTTGTAAATCCTGCAAAATGCGTTTTAGGAGCAAAAGAAGTTACTTTTCTGGGATACCGGATCTCGAAAGATGGATCAGCTCCTCCTCCAGAGCGAATATCCGCTCTACAGGAGTATGACCTTCCAAAAACTGTCCAGGGCCTACGTCGGTTCCTGGGCATGATCAATTATTATAGACGTTTTTTACCACATGCTGCTGAAATGCAAACACCATTAATAAATATTTTAACCGATTCCAAGCTCAAGGGTACCAAACCTGTGCCTTGGACAACCGAATTAAAAAGTGCTTTCAACACTTGCAAAGAGAGCCTTAGCCAGGCTACTATGCTAGCTCATCCACTTCCAGATGTCCCACTAGGTCTTTTCACTGACGCATCAAGTACCCAGGTGGGAGCCTGTCTTCAACAACGCGTTGACACACATTGGCAGCCCTTAGCATTCTTCAGCAAGAAGTTAACCAATCGTCAAACACTCTGGCCCGCTTACTATAGAGAGCTTCTAGCTGTGTACGAGGCCGTGCAACACTTCCGACATATATTGGAAGCTCAACATTGCACCATATACACAGACCATAAGCCTCTCCTTTACGCCTTCACACAGCGACGTGAGAAACTGCCCCCAGTACAATTGAACCAGTTGAATTTTATATCGCAATTTACAACGGATATCATACATATAAAAGGCGTAGATAACGTCGTAGCAGACGCTTTGTCAAGAATCGAGGCCATATCACTTGAAGACGACTACGCAGCTCTTGCTGAATCCCAAAAAGGTGATCAAGAGCTACAAGAACTTCTTCAAAACGGCTCTTCCCTGAAACTCAAAAATATTTACTTACCCGATACGGACATCAAAGTCATCTGCGATACTTCCACCGGCAAGCCACGGCCTTTTCTTACCTTACCCTTTCGTAGGAAATACTTTGAAAAACTTCACAACCTCAGTCATCCTGGCATTCGTGTTACATCTCGACTTATCGCAGATAGATTCGTCTGGCCCTCGATTCGCAAAGACTTGCGACAGTGGACTAGATCGTGCACACTTTGCCAGAAAAATAAAATCACGCGACACACAGTTTCCCCATTAGGCAACTTCGATTCACCGTCTGGCCGCTTCAGCCATATACACGTCGACATCGTTGGCCCATTACCCGTGTGCGAAGACTATCGTTATCTTCTTACGGCTGTAGACAGATTCACACGATGGGCAGAAGCTTGGCCTATGCGTAGTATCACCGCTGAAGAAACCGCGGATACACTTTTACAAGGATGGATCGCGAGGTTTGGTGTTCCTTTTTGCATCACAACAGATCAGGGACGGCAATTTGAGTCAGACCTATTCCGTAGACTCATGGCGTTTCTCGGTACCAAAAAGCTACGCACCACGAGCTACCATCCATGTGCCAACGGGATGGTAGAACGCCTCCATAGGCAGCTTAAAGCCTCTCTGATGTGTCGTGCAGAACCGTGGATTAAAGCTCTACCTATCGTGCTTCTAGGATTGCGTTCAGCCGTGAAGGAAGATTTAAAGGCTTCACCAGCTGAATTACTCTATGGAGAACCTCTTCGTCTTCCTGGTGAGATGATAGTTCCTCATCCTAACTGGCAGACCGCTAATTCTTCCGAGTTTGTCGCTCAGCTTAGAAGGATGATGTCAGAGTTACGGCCCGTTCCTGCCTCCCGTCATGGTGAAAAAAACTGCTTTGTGTCTAAAGAGCTCAATTCAGCTTCACATATATTCTTGCGAGCTGATCACGTGAAGCCACCACTGGAATCTCCTTATTCAGGACCTTTTCCAGTGGTTAGCAGAACTGACAAGACATTTACCATCATCGTCGGGAACAGAGAAGTTGTCGTGAGTGTAGACCGAGTAAAACCTGCCTACACTGACAATTTCACCTTTACCAACACTCCTGATTCATCATTCGCTCCTCAACCTTCAGACATTTCGCCATCTAAGACTCCTCATTCACATCCAGACACACATACATCACACTCACAGACCTCACATCATACTACACCTTCTCCACCTTCACCCAAGTATACAACGCGATCGGGTCGTAGGGTAAAATTTGCCCGTCCTTTCGATCTTTGATCTTCAATTCTCCGTGGGGGGGTGGTGTGGCGGCGATTAGTACTCTGTGCGCAGCAAGAGCTGTCAGTATTATATTGTCGTCCGTCACTCTTCTTCTTCTGTACACCTAATTTAAGTTGACTTAATTATTACTTCTTGTAAGACTTCATTACAATACAATACCTATTTGTAAACACGGTGTTTTCATTTGGCCGATGACAATAAAGGCTTGCTAAACCCATATATTCATTAAGGGCAGCTTCACATTAGGTTAGGATTAGATTAGATTACATTAGATTATGATGGCGCCTCCTGTGCGCAGTATAAGTATGCACTGTATTGTTATTGGTTACGCGCGTTTTGTATCCCTCGCCCCTCTCCCTTTCCTACCCCCTCGGCACTCGCGGAGAAAGGCAATTACCTACACACGACCACAGTCCACTATAAATCGCACAAGTGCACGCAACACGCTTTTTGAGACGTCTCACTTTAATCCGCTACGAAGGACATAATCGCAGTTTTAATATCGCGAGTGAAGTGAACAACAGTGTAGGCACCAGCCAAGGACTGGAAGGTCAAAGTATCGCAGTTCCGCAGTGAGTTTTGATTTTGATTCCTTTCCATTTACCCCCATCTATCCGGTCCATCCGCACCGGGTGGTATTTTGCGCCACCATCTTTCTGGTCCAATCGAGCCGGATGGTTACCAGCTACCATCCTTCTTGTCACTTAATTATTCTAACGGAATCATACTATTAGCTCAGACGTCCTATAGGACATAACCGACCTTCCGCCCTTATAAGAGTTGCCTTACAATAGTTATATAGGTATTTCTATTTTTATCGCTGTTATTAACGTTATTATCGCTGTAAAAAAAAATCATTCAAAATATTGTAAAATTAATTATATATATACATAGTTTTTAAATTCATAGTACGCCGTAATCGCATTAAATTCAATTAAAATATTGTTAAGTTAAATTCGCAGTATATAATAAAATAATAATATTTATTTTATTATAATATAATAAAAATAATATATGTGGGTACCTGACTCATTTCTTAGAATAATTTACATATTTACATACCGCAGTTGTTTCGCGAGTGAATGAGTTACCCTCATGCTTAAAATATTGTAACTAGCTGTATAGGTATTTCATGGTTATTCAATTATTTAGCCAAACATACCTACATATTGTAAATAATTGTATATTGGTTCTATTGTATAAGTTATCTGATTTAGTTTTTAATAAATATGTCTCAACAAGGGGATGCGTCGGACGATAGTGCAAAGGTCAAACGCGAAATAAGAAGATTAGAAGCAAAACGAAATATCCTATTTGAACGGGTGCAAACTAGCTATCAATACGCAACAAAGGCTCATCAGGACGATGAGGCAAAACATAAATTTCTTAGATCGATAGCTACTATTGATGAAACCCGCTCAAGTTTTCAAAATATTTTAGACGAATGGGTTGATAAACAACTCACTATCGACCCGAACGCAGCTCCTAATTATCAATCTTTAAATTCAATGGACGAACTCATTTGTCATATCAAAAGTGTGCAATCTGAACTGTCAATCCAAAAACCAATGGTGGAAACCGCATCAAAAAGGGTCGTCACTTTGCCTCCGATAGAAATAATGTCATTCGATGGAGACATACGAAACTGGTCCTTATTCTATTCTAGTTTTAAGTCTATAGTTCATGACAACCCATCGCTGACAGATTCAGAGAAGCTTTATTATCTTCTTGGTAAGCTCTCCTCTAGGGCTCAAGCAGTCTTCGCAGGTATTACGCCATCCGCTGATAATTATAAAATTATAATAGACTCATTAATCGATAGATATCAAGATACGCGCTCGCTCGCATCTACATACCTAGATCAGATATTAAACTTTAAATCTCAAGGTCCAGCTTCTTCGCTAAAGTTCCAATTATTTATTGACAATTTCATAACCGCTGCAAACGGTCTTCGAAATCTTAAACTTAATAATTTGGAAGATTTTATTCTGTTGCATATTGGATTAAAGAAGTTAGACGAAGAGACCATTCGCGCATTTGAAGCGCATTCGCGAGATGTAAAAATTCCCGCTTTCCAAAATCTCATTGATTTCATTAAAGGTCAGAGTAGAATATATAAAAGCACGCAATCAAGTAGTGATAACAATATTTACAATAGACCGAAGAAACCGGTTAGTGGTCGCATCCCTCCCTTCCCGAACGCTTATGTTGCTAATACATCGCCGTACAAAACGTCTCGTAAATGCCTCTGTGATAACGCTTATCATATGCATCTATTTAAGTGCACTTCGTTTCATAACTTATCGCCTGCTGATCGATTTAACTGTGTAAAGAATAGAAACGGGTGTATTAATTGTCTCAGCCTAGAACATAAGACACAATTCTGTAATTCTAAAGGGAGTTGTCGTATATGTAATAACAAGCATCATAGTTTGTTGCATTTCGATAAACCAATTAAATATAATCGGGATGCACGTGAGTCGCAAGATCCACAAGTATCTTCCGTCCCTGTCACGCAAACAGAGACACCGCTGTGTACAATATCGCTTGCGTCCTCACGTTCACTTCAAACGAAACGCGACTTTAATTATATGAATAATAGTACCGTTCTGCTTTCAACTGCACAAGTTATAGTTTTTGATATGAAAGGAAAACAACACATTGTACGTTGTTTGTTGGATAGCGCATCTCAAACTAATTTTATTACTGCCGCATGCAGCAAACGTTTAGGTTTAATTAGCAATAAGAATACGCATTTAGTAGTTAAGGGCATTGGAGGTGCAGAAAAGAAAAGCACCGGTTTAGTAAATTTTCGCTTTTATTCTAGATTTAATTTAAATATATTTTTCGACGTGTCGTCGTTAGTCGTCGATCGCATAACGGACAACTTGCCATCCGCTCCAGTCGACTTGTCCGCTCTTTCGCATGTACATAATTTGCCGTTAGCTGATAGTGAATTTTATACGCCTGGTCTTATAGACATATTATTAGGCGCTTCGATATTCCCGCATTTATTATTACCTAATATGGTACATAGCAACAATATTAATATACCGCCCGCTGTACAAACTATTTTAGGCTATGTTATCATGGGAGATGTGCCCGCACTCCCGCGCGCTCGCAGTAGTAATAATATCGCCTGCTGCTCAGCAGTAGTAGACGATTCTGTAAACGACCTTCTTAAACGCTTTTGGGAGCTCGAAGAAGTCTCCGCCCCGCTCGCCCACACTCAAGAAGACAATGAGTGTGAGAACCACTTTCGCGCCACCACTGTTCGGGAGGACAGTGGTAGGTATACTGTGGCGTTACCGTTTCGTAAAGACGTCTGTTCTTTAGGAGACTCCTATAATGTCGCACACAGACGTTTCCTGTGTTTAGAACGTAAGCTACAAGCGTCGCCCAATATGCGTGTAGCTTATAACGCTGTTATTCGCGAGTATGTCGACCAGGGCTACTTGTCCCCAGTCACATTTACTGACGCTGTAGATACTCCCACTTACCATATCCCGCATCACGGCGTCATCCGCGAGGATAAGTCCTCAACAAAACTCCGCGTTGTTCTCGACGCAAGCTGTAAGACCAGTACGGGTCTTTCGCTAAATGACATCCTACATACAGGACCCAATCTACAGGGTGATCTTTTTAATAAAATTTTAAAGTTTAGATTATTCGCTACCGCTGTATCCGCCGATTGCCGCCAAATGTTTCTTCAAATCGGCATGCGTAAAGAAGACCGCAGATTTCAACGCATATTGTATAGATTCCATCCGCAAGAACCAATTCGTGTCTACGAATTTAATCGCGTTTGTTTCGGACTACGGTCAAGTCCCTATCACGCGCTCCGCGTTGTACAGCAACTTATCACAGATGAGGGACTTAAGTATCCAGCTGCTGCTACAGTCGCTTCCGCAATTTATATGGATGACATTGTATTCAGCATCATGGACGAGAGCCATGCTATCGTCACTTGCAAAGAGTTAATTGCGCTGTTTAAATCTGGACAACTCGAGCTAGTAAAGTGGACCAGTAACTCGACAAAGGTCCTATCCGCCATTCCCGCTTCTCATCGTGCTGCTCCCGATATCGAATTCGATAAAACTATACCGCAGAAGATCTTGGGATTACGATGGGATATATCTAGGGATTGTTTCTACTTTCAAGTTTCTATCTCTAATGAAACTTGTTCTAAGCGTCTTATGCTTTCTACAGTAGCACGCCTGTGGGACATGATGGGCTTTGTGGCTCCCACCATTTTGTATGCTAAACTTCTTATCAAAGAACTTTGGCTGCTAAAGTGTGACTGGGATGACACACCCCCATCGCATATAGTCGAGAGCTGGAACAAGCTGTGCTGCGAACTCCCGAAGCTTAACTCCATTCGCATACCGCGTCACCTGGGTGTAGTGCAAGGTAGTATTGTCAACCTTCTAGGTTTCGCTGACGCCAGTGAGCGTGCCTATGGAGGCGTCGTCTATTTACACGTTAGTAACGAGAGCAGTAGCCTAGTCCGGTTGGTGTGCGCCAAGTCAAAGGTCTCGCCGGTGAAACCTCTTTCTATAGCGAGACTGGAGTTATGTGCTACCGTGCTACTCTCTAAGTTGCTTCGTTTAGTATACGACAACTATTCCGTTCGCTGTAAAATTAATAAGACTTACGCCTTCACTGACTCCAAAGTAGCGCTTTGTTGGATTCGCGGCTCTCCAACTCGTTGGCAAACATTTGTCGCAAATCGCGTTGTCAAAATAACTGACAACATACCAGCCACCTGTTTCCATCACGTGGCAGGTGTCGATAATCCCGCTGACTGTTTATCGCGAGGCTTAACCCCAAATAAACCAGTCGATCATCCGCTATGGTTCCATGGACCACCATGGGCATCGCTCAGTCCCGCAGAATGGCCTATCGAAGAATTCGATCATCACTCGTATAGTGACGTGCCAGAACAGAAGGTTTTCGCGCACCCCGTGTGCACGCCTGTAAGGCATTGCGCCTTATATGAGCTTGCTCTCCGCACCTCCTCATGGAGTAGGCTTCTACGAATCACTACATACGCATATAAGTTCGCAAAATTATTGCCTCGCCGCAGCACTATTACAGTGACCGCCGATGATATTCAGTTCGCTGAAAATAATATGCTGCGCGCTCTGCAAAGCCAGCACTTTGCAGAAGAATGTCACAAAATTAAAAATAATGAACCGTGCTCGCCAGTCTTTAACCGTTTGAGGCTTTTCGTTGACAACGGACTGATCCGCGTAGGCGTAGGCTTCGTCAACTCCGCGCTGTACTATTCACACATGCATCCAGCTATTTTACCGCGCAGTGATCATGTAGTGAACATGATCATTGATTACTATCACGTAAAATACCTACATGCCGGGCCAGAACTATTAATGTCACTACTGCGTCAAAGGTTCTCGATCTTATCCGCACGCCGCATTGTGTGACAAATGTGTAAGTCCACATGTGTAATAGATATAAGTTTTAGTTTATAAGGTAATCTATTTTTAAGTTAGATATAAGTTAGATCATAAGTTAGATCATAAGTTGCATGTATATTCTCTTTTCACAACTATCGCATTATTCATTTTTCGCAGTTAATAGATGTTAATTTAAGTTAATGTCAATATATTTTCGCAGTCAATATAAGTTAATGTGTAGGTCGCTGTATCTCGCTGATTTTCGCGCTAGGGGATATCATTTGTTAAAGGCAACCCTTTAAGGCCGGGAGGATGGTTACGCGCGTTTTGTATCCCTCGCCCCTCTCCCTTTCCTACCCCCTCGGCACTCGCGGAGAAAGGCAATTACCTACACACGACCACAGTCCACTATAAATCGCACAAGTGCACGCAACACGCTTTTTGAGACGTCTCACTTTAATCCGCTACGAAGGACATAATCGCAGTTTTAATATCGCGAGTGAAGTGAACAACAGTGTAGGCACCAGCCAAGGACTGGAAGGTCAAAGTATCGCAGTTCCGCAGTGAGTTTTGATTTTGATTCCTTTCCATTTACCCCCATCTATCCGGTCCATCCGCACCGGGTGGTATTTTGCGCCACCAGTTATCTAAATTTTGAATTTACTCTAAGAAGTCAAATTAGGCGATGAGAATAATGCTTTTCTGCTAAATCATCGCCTTAAGAAATAAAGATAAACTCTTTAAGTAGTTCTAGGCGCCACAAAATAAGTAAGTAGGTAAGTATTTTAAAGGTCAATGCATGCGGAAGTATGTAATGTACCTATCTACAAAAAGATGATCTATCAGATTAGATTAATCAGAAGCAAATTATAAAAGCAGATATAAAAATCTGCCATAATGTGGTAAAGCGAGTAGTGCAAGTAAAAAAATTCCTTTCGTTCACAATGTTTATTTATGTAAGTTAATGTTTTTATTAATTGTAGATTTATTTTAAAGGAACGATTACGAAGAAGTTCCTTAGCCGGTTGGTTCCGCTTAAAAATAGCTTTCCGCTTTGGGAAGAAAGGGAAGCATCAATAAAAATACAAAGTCCTGATATCTATCTGATAGATTTCAATCGTGTACCGTGATGGAGGGACAATGGGAATTATTCCCAAACGAATGCTAATGGAAATTAACAATACCTATAAGGTAGGTGCGGTGGAAGATGCACAAGTCCGTTTGAAATATGTTCTGAAAAGGGTTACTTAGCACTATTAGTATGTAAAGTTGCGATTTGTTACAGCACATGAGCACACGCAAACTACTAACGAACCATTTAATTCGTTTGACATCAGTGATTCATATGATGTCACGTGGAAAAGTAAACAATGCTACATTTTGAGTCGGCAATAAAGTCACTCACATCAGATCGAGACAAGTAGTACTTATGTCGAAACTGGTGACGAAGAATACCGTTATGAAAACCAGTACTGCCAAAGTTTGCGTTATTACAAAGTTGTAGTAAATAATGAAGCTACACGGTCCACGAGTTGATGCGCGAGTGTGCGTTGGTCATTAACGCAGACAAAAATAATGTGTGTCGGTCAGCATTATTCCGCCACTGAACATCATTTTAAATATAGATTGGCAGATAAGGGCCGATACGGCTTCCGAATATTGAATTTGCTTCGAGTACTGATACCTACCTACAAGCTACAAGAAGATCTGGAGCCGAGCTCGTGTTGTCATTACGTACGGTAGGTAAACTAAGCGGTCAGTGGCATCAACAGAAAAAGATTTTATGCGTGTTAATGAAATGAGAACGTTGTTGATGAGCATAATGACCTTCGGCGTCGTCTGGAAGTCGCCAAATGAGATAAAATATACGTCGGAACGGAGTAAAAACAAAACGTTACCAAGTGGTGAAGGATCTGTGCGCTCGAGGGCGGTCAGTGCCCTCGGGCCCCCGCGACGTCTCGCGGCTGCGGCCTCCCACCGTCACCTGCTGCAGCCGACGCACTATCGCAATCGCACTATCGCACTACTGGGCGCACTATCGCGACGCGACGCGACCACACCTAAACGCACGCGGCTATCAACTGAGTTGAGTACCGAGTCGACTGAAGCAACTGAAGACGCCGATTGGCGGATGCGCGCCGCGTCATTCTGTCTTCGTCCGCTTCGTCGGCCCGCGGTCGAGCCATGAGGTTGCATGAGGCCATGAGGCAACGGAGCGGCGCGGTCGCGGTGAGTGGCGACTCGCGCTGTGGCTGTGCTTTGCCACACACGTTTGCCCACACCGTTCATCACCGAAGACCAATTCAGCCGATAGCAAAACCACGGAAAGTAAAATAAAACCCGCGAATATCAATTTTTGTTTTCGTCTTTAAACAGAAGAATAGTCGCTCGACACCAGCAAATATTCTGTAGGAATATAAATTCTTACTTAAGTATATAACTTGTTATAGTATCTAAGTATACTTATCAAGTGATTGCCTATTCACTCCAACTTTGAAAACATTTGGGTTACTTAAATGAGCTCAGGAGTTCCAAACTCCATTATTTTTGGTCCGAAAAAATAACCAAATTATTTTGGTAAAACGGTGAAATGTTAATGCAAGATGTAATAATAAAATAATAAAATGGCTATATCTACTACCGAATAAGGCTGCTAAAAATCGTCTATAACAAGGTTCGAAGCAAGTAAGGAGTCGCTTCGCATTGATGGCTAAACACTTGTTACTTCATTTTTAATGAGCACCGATAATATCACAATTTATAATTAAGTAGACAGTCAATAAGGCTCCGGATTTTTCCTCATCTACATTCCGAACCGGCGGTAATTATAAAGAAATAGACTATTGCAAATAAGTAATTGAAATTTAACAATAAGATGTTGGGTAGCCAACGCAATAGTGTACTCACATACAATTTTTTATCAAATTGTAATATGTATATTATATTGATTATATATATTTTTTTATTTTTTAACGTGGAAGAAAACGCGGGCACCAGCCAGTAAATAGAAAGTACTTATTACACGTAAATTTCAAATTCATAAAAATATTTTTTTAAAACATAACGACGACACTGAGTGACTGAAGCGGGGCCTTCGGCTCCATGTAGCTACTCTTTCGGTTAAAATTTGTTGAAATAACGAGGGCTGATGAATGAAACGGGCGGAAACAATATTGACTAAGTTTAAATTTTCATATGCATTTGCTAAATAGGCAAAAATGGATGTGTACAAGTAGGTATACCTGTGGCAAAAAGCAACCCTTCTGCTTTTGTCGAGGAGCACATCTAATTCATGAGTCTATTGTTCGCTACAGACTCGTCGCAGACGATTGTCGACCGACGAGGGGAAGGGGGATCACAGAAGGAAGAGTGGGTCCCCCCCTCCCGTGCACACTAACTATCTTCATTTAATAAAACATCGGTCATTAGTCATTTGTAATGTTTTCAATGACATTTCATTTGACCCATCCCGCGCACGACGAGTGACCCGCGTCAAAAACAATATGTTAATATTTAATCGTAATTAATTTTAATTAGTAAAGATTAAGCGGATCAAATTGAGAAAAGCGACTGAGTGGAGGCAGTGAACGGAAAACAAGCAGTAGGGCGATGGTAAGTTGAGGTACTCACACTACTCCTGAACTTGAAGAAGAGCGACATCAGGGCGGAGTGGAAGCTCGCGTGGCGTGCACCGGGAGCCGTCGGCCGACACTGGGCGCCGAGGCGTCCGGCGGCGAGGGGGCGCATGCGCGGTGCTATTGATCGCGCCTCTAGTGCGCCGCCGATCAGTGAGCGACGAGGAGCGAGACGATGAGCATGGCGACGTGCGGCGAGTGGCCGTGGCCGTTGCCGGCGGTGCTGGTGGTGCTGGCGGCGGTGGGCGCGCGCGAGCTGGACCCGGCGGCGTGCGCGTCGCGCTTCGACGTGCAACGCGACAAGATCATCCGCACGGAGGAGTCGCGCGAGATGGGCGCCAGGTACCTCTCCGAGCTGGACGTGGGAGCGCGCCACGAGTGTCTGCGCCTTTGCTGCGAGACCGACTCCTGCGACGTCTTCGTCTACGAAGAGAAGGTGTGCCTATCCTATCTAGATAATAGGAATTATTAGCGAGGACCACAACGCAAAACAAACCCATTGTTTACAGATCGAGTATCGATCGAAAGCAACGTGATATTTTAACGATAGTAACGGTGATTTGTGTGGTAGAGTTCGGGCAGCTGCTATCTGTTCAACTGCGGTCCCCCCGAGGACTTCCGGTGCAAGTTCACGGCGCACAGCAACTTCAGCAGCGGCGTGCTGGCGCTCAGTCGCCGGCTGGCCGAGCTGCAGGACCAGGAGCGACTCGCGCAGCACGAGCAAGAGCTGGCTAGTCTTCGGTAAATGCACGTTTATCCGCTCCGTGTGGCGTCAATGTTTTTCACTGCGACAAACTTGTCCAACCGACGACTAATTCGCAGGGTCGCAACGAGCACCACTTCGAGAACGACGACGACGTCGACGACGCCGCCTCCCACGGCGGCGGTCACCACTCCGAGACCGCAGCCGCGACCGCCGCCTCAACTTCCGCGTGAGTACGCCGCCATTAGACACTTCTAGCGATGCTTGAACTTGAGTGTAGACGAGTGTGGTGGCGCAGGGCGGCGGTGCAGCCGGTACGAGTTCGAGTGCCACTCGGGCGACGAGTGCATAGCGGTGTACAACGTGTGCGACGGGGTGGCGCAGTGCGCCGACGGCAGCGACGAGGCGCCGGAGTTGGCCTGCCCCTCCGCGCCCTCCTCCCCGCCTCCGCCCACCACCACGCGCGCCTCCACCGCGCAGCCCCCGATGCTCCTACCGCCCGAGATCCCTTCGCCGAGCGCCGAGCGCTGGCCGCATCGCCTCACTCAAGCGCAACCGCAACACAGATACAACGGTACTAACCTCGATCTTGTTCTAATTCATCACATCACAAATATGGCATATTATGGTGAAAGAATCAATCGTCACAGTTCCAGACGCGGGACCCAGTTCTCATATCTTCAGCCACAAGGGTGGACTGCTGCAGGAGCCCGAGGCTGCGGTGGCGGGCCTCGGGCTGTCGGGTGGCATGCCGCAGTATCAGCCCTTCGAGCCGCCGTGGGGAGCGCGCAGAACGTGGTCTCAATCGCAACAGACAGGTTTATAAGTCTAAATTATCTTTCAGAAAGAAACTATTGGCAATGTGTCACATATTAACACTTTGATATTTGTGTTTCAGGACTAGAGAGTATGCCCGGAGAGCGCGGGTGGATGAGCGGGTCGGGAGGAGCGGCAGGAGGATACCCGAGACTCGATTGGCCGGAGCCTGACCCGCGAAGATCATGGCAGGAACCGGATCCGCGTCGAGCGTGGCCCGTCCCTCAGCCCAGACCTGAACCGGTAACATTTGCGCATTCCTTGGATGACCGCTTTCGCCTCTAAATTCCTTTTACCTCGATCCTTATTGTTTACGATTCTAAATAACTGGACCCTCTTAATATCAGAAGAAACGTGGAAGTGGAAACATTGCATGTTCCCATGGCGTACCTACAATGATACGCCATGGGATGATGTGGATTGGAATATACCTACAATAGGAAATAGGATAAGACAGTCGTATATACATAAATTCTAATAAAACTGTAAAAAATTCCCATCGAGGTCCGGAATAGTTTGCATGTACCTATTGCAGTTAATTACATCCGAGATAATAGGAATATTGCTAAGTTTACTATGGCTAAAACCCTGAAAATTTTATATTAACAATTTCGTCTCAATTTCTATTTTGTAGTTTATCTGTGTATACCTTAAAATTGCCTTGTTATACCTACATGATTTTTGTTTGGTCTGTGTTGGTGTACCTTTTGAAAAATAAATAAATAAATAAATAAATAATTCACACAGGGCCGGATCTACTTTAGGGCTTTATTGGACTGCAGCCCAGGGCCCCTTGAATACAAAGGGACCCCAGCCCCCGTTAAAACCAATATTAGTCGATAACGAAAATAACTATAGAAAACATTTTTTTTACAAAATGGTAATAAAAAGGAATGATGTTCGTTTGCAGGAAATGCCGGTGTATATACCACCGAAGACGATGCCGGAAATACCGTTGGTATACTCGAGCCAGCAGCAGACTCTGCGCGACAGCCCCAAAAAAGGTTTGGAGCTATCCAACCTCCAACCCAAGAAAAAGCCGGCCGAGGCGTCGACGGAAGCGCCTCGAGCGCGCGCTCAGACGGCGCAGGTGACGACGAAAGCGGAGGCGACGGCGGCGGTGGCACCCGCGCGAGTGCAGAGCGCGGAGCCGCCCGCGTACCTGTCGGCAGCGCACGAGCGCGAGCACGAGGGGCTCAGCGAGCACCCGCCGGCGGCCGTGCTGCTGCTGGTGCTGGGTGTGGCCATGACGGGCGCGATGGCCGTCATGGTGGGCTGTCGAGCGAGAGCGGCGCGTCGTCGTCGGCTGCGACGCGGCAAGTCGTCCTTCGCGCACGACGCCGACTACCTCGTGAACGGCATGTACCTATAGCGGTCGTCGCTCAAATGCCACGTCGGCACATACCATCGGACTATTGAGTGGAAAAGTGAAAGGAAGTAAATCGACTAAGTACCTACCCTTGTCGTTTGGGTAGTTAAGGCTGATTTACACTGAGCGATCTTGGTTTTTGCTGCTGTATTTTTTATTGCATCACGACTAGATCACGGCCTAGACTGAAGTATCTAGCGACCGGCTCCAGTTTCGGCTCGGGATCGTTTATCCCTCGTTCCATTTTACAAGTAATTAGCGGAGAAACAGAGAGAAGCGAAGAGTTTGATCGACTTGGTTGCAAAATATTGGTTTTCCCCAATTAAACATAATTAGGTTTTGTTATATACCTACTTATATAAACTTTCCAAGAAAAATTATCTAGCTGATGGTAAAAACCGCATCAAAGTCCGTTTAGGGGGAGAGACAGACAGATGCGAAAAGCGACTTAAAATTATACTATGCAAAGTGTACTAAGTAGAACGTTTAGCATTTTACATCGTGTGTGGTACATTGCTGTAATTTCAACATATAAAAAATCTAATAGGTACAATTCCAACCCCGAACCGAGATACTTCTTGAATGTAAATCAGCCTTTTAATGCATTTACTCGGTGTTCAATAAAACGTTTAATTCCATAACTGCTATCTGCTAAGCGAGTAGTTAAATATTTTGGAATATCACCACGATTTAGATAACTGAATTAAACTATTAAAATAATACCTAATGATGTTTTGACCTTTGTTTAGACAGATCTACACGAGGCAACTGGGCAGGGAGATTATTAATCAGGTGGCCTTCACCTGCATATTTTTCCAAGTTAATTAAGTCCTTTGTCGTTAGAAAGTACCTAAGGGCTAATCTACTCTCCTATCCACGATCAAGTAACATTTGGTCGGCTTCAAAGTAATCATGTACATATGTTTGTACTTGTAGGTATTGAGAAATAAATCGATAAAGCTAACAGATAAGTGTTTCATTTAATAGCTAGGTCTCATGCGGGTGAGGGGTGAGTGAGGGTCATTCTCGGTAGGTAGGTACCTACTACATTACTTTTTAACGAAATTGGATAGCTACAAAATTAATAATAAGTTTCAAAATACATAGTACATGTCTTCTTTTTAAATAATACTCAATAGTAAGTAGACCACTAAAGTAGATATCTAATCTAGCCACCCAATGGTCGTTACTCGTATCAAAATCAAAACGTTACATTCTTGAGCAAGGCAAAGCTAATACCTAGGCTAGAGGTGGCATCTCTATTCACTAATGGTCTTCTGTAAACGGGTTATCTTTGGTTTTCGTATAGCTAATATACTACATCCTCATTCTAAAGAGTCTGAAATCTGTAAGTATACCTACTGCGAATGCGAGCTCAGAGTAGTCTTAGGAATATTGAAATGAAGTAAAGGTCTAGTACAGGTACGTACATACTTATGTTGTCTACATTCCATAATTATTAAAACTAGATCTCTCGGATTTTACAAGAATGCTACCTCAATATAAAGAGCCATTCCTAAGTACCTGTGCGGTAGAAATTACAATTGAAATTATGCTTAGGAAATAGAAAAATAAAAGAAATGAGTACAATAATGAATTTGATTCAACACTTTATTATAATAATATTGAGATTGAGTGGCGCTTCATTGAAGAGAAATCTATTTACATACATGGCCCCTGATCAAAATAAATAACCATAGAGTGAGCTTAAAATATATTTGGTTACAATAGTGGTAAACGACGAATGGTTCATTTTCCATTCAGCTCCATTTTCAATTCAAATAGCTAACATTTATTGATAGTTCTGAAAAAAAATCTTTCACTTGTTTCACTAGGTGCCCTAGGGCTTGACTCGTATTTATTTTTAAAGAGAAAGCAACGCAACATTATACAATATTTGTCGGATAAATCCGACTCCGGCGGTTAAGGGGTTAATATATAACTATAGGTACTAACATTATAAATCTAAAAAGTTTGTTTGTTTGGTTGAGCTCGTTAATCTCGGGATCTAGTGGTTCGAATTGAAAAATTCTTTTTGTGTTGGATAGTCCATTGATCGAGAAAGGCTTTAGGCTATAACATTAGCACTAGCACTAGCCTGTGGAAGGGCCATTTAATCATCTAAGCTAATTCCATTCAAATATTTCTCTCTTTTTTATACATTTGTGGCTTGAGAATTCTATGAGGGTTTAATATTGTCATAATAAATAAGCTTTTCAGTTTTTTTTATATATTATAATATTTCTATGAAATGGATTATATTTTATGTTAAACGCATGTGAATGTATTTTTTTTTCTGAAATATCAATTAATGTTATTATAACATTTTGATATTCATAAATATAAATGAAGAGATTAGATTAAAAACTAGATGAACGTGGTAATATTGCAATAACTGGGTCTTAGACCGGGTGAATTCATAGTCACCATAATTAGGCATTAAATATTCTAGACACAAATTCACCTCATAATAAATTCTATATAAATCATATTTAATTATATCTCGTAAATTGTGTGTATATTCGTCATACATATTCAAATTCGATGACTCGAAGCAATCTTATTTACAAAAAAGGAACATTTTGAAACATTTCACTCGGAAGGCACTTCGATCTACTCGTATTAAATCAGTAACATATTTTGAAATAATATATATTATAATATTGAATTGGTTCGATTGCAGTGAGCCTCACCTCGCCTCCCTCTCCCATCTTCCATCTTCCATCTTCCATCTTCCATCTTCCATCTTCCATCTTCCATCTTCCATCTTCTCAGTGCGTTTCACCAAAACATAAATAAAATCAGTCTTTCCCCAAATTCCACTCTTATAAATTATTACACTAACAACTAAATTATTACAATAATTCAATTATTATGATTATTGTAATAATTTCATCTCATCTCGCCGTCTAATTTTATTTTATGTCTTTTAAACTTAAAAATTATCGAATGTTTTGGAAATTATTAATCAAATTCTGTGTGAGATTCATTAGTGCTTTTGCACTAAGGTGCTAAGGTGCTAAGGTGCTAAGATGCTAAGGTGCTAAGGTGGAGGGCGCCTTGTCGTGTGAGCGTCAGAGCGGACGGCGTCTGTGCGCCAGTTGGCAGTTCTCGAGGTAGAGCTCCTTGACGAGCAAGTCGGCGGCCGCGAGACGCGAGTGCAGCTGCGCCACCGCGCCCTCCGCGGCCGCCATGCGCGCGCGCAACCCGCCCGCCTCGCGCGCCGCCATCGCGCAACGCACGCACACCAGCGCGCCCGCCGACGCCGGCCGCCGCATCGGGTTGTGCTTGGGCGGGTCGTGCTCGCCGTCAGACGCGGAGCGCGCGGCGCCTCGCTTCCGCTCCAGCGCCTCGACGCGCGCGGCGAGGCGGGCGATTTCGGCGGCGCTGTGGTCGAGCTCGTCCTGCTTGAGCCGCTTGTAGCGCGCGAACTCGTCCTCCAAGTCGGTGAACTGGGTCTCGAGGCTGCGGCGCTCGTCGATGGGCGTGAGCGCGGAGGCGAACTGGCGCTCGTAGCGAGCGATCTCGGCCGTGAGGTCCGCGAGGCGCTCGTCGCCGAGGCGCTGCTCCTCCGCGTGCAGCTCGCGCTCCTCGCGCAGTTTGAGGCTCCAGTACTCCTCGCACTTGTCGTACTCCGCCTTCATTTGCTCCAGGCTCACCTCTAGCTCCCTGAAACGACCTTCACTCATCAGAACACTACTCAAAACATTGTTGCACTTTTTTGTTAACTATACTTTCATCTCACTTTAAAAAACTGATGTAAACATGTGACATGTTAAGTCCTGATGTGCTTTTGTCATTATAGTCACTGCAAAATAAAATGAATTTATGGCTGACTAGTATGTATGTACAATTCCTCGTGTACTCGTAAATGATATAAAACCACCGGTAGGACTGTCGCAAATAAAACACAGTGATTTCGCATCTGATGACATATTTGTGCAATACAATTACAATATACACAATCATGCCGAGTTCATATGATGCAAAGCGACATCTAGTTGCATTTTGCGTTCTAGGTGGTTCAACAACTCACTAGCGCCATCTAGCGATCATTAGTAATATTACACAAAAATATGATTTAGCTCTAATACCGTTCAACAATGTAAGAAGTAGTTTTAAGTTTTTAAGATTAATTTGCTTTAGCTATAGTAATGCCTGTACTTTGAAACAATTGTTTTAATATACGAACAGAATAAGCATACCTAATCAAGTTAGTGAGGCGTCGGTTTTCGTCCGTGTCGAGGTCCGGATGGGAGTCGGTTTGTGTGGCCAGATCGCTTGTCGATTCCATCTTCAAGTGGGAGTGGTCCGCCATTATCACTGTCTCGCTTAGTTCTTGTACTTTGTCTTGAATTTTCCCAATAACTTCCTCCAAGCCTATACACGCCTCGCAGCCCTCTTTTCTTTTAGGTTCCACTCTTTTAATGCTCTCAAATATTTTCTGCAAATTTCTGACTACTTCCGACTGTCCTAAAACTTTCTGATCTATACTGGTGAATGATGAATCATATTCCTGAAAATAGATAAAGTGAATTGTTTTAATTCAATAAAATGAATGCTTCAATGCGGATGTAAATGCATTAGGACGAGCTGCTAGTCTATATAAGAAATACATATGTTTTTTCTAGTGGATAGTAGCCCTAGCTGTCAACCAAAGGGTCGTGGGTTCGAATCCCGCTAGGGGCAAATGTTTATGTATTAACATTTTAAATTTGTACCTGAGTCGTGGATGTTTGTATCTATAATATGTAATGTCTAAAAAGTATTCTATGTGTTATAATAACTAAGTAATCAACTGTCTGGTATCCATAATACAAGCATTAGTTGCTTATTGTGGAACTAGATGGTGCTGTGTAGAATGTGTGAAGATATTTATTTATTTATAAAATAATAATAAAACATTTTTGAAGATTAATAATTTTCGAGTCTATTCCTTTCTTTTCTTTCTGCTTGGTTTTGTAGTTGTCATGCCCCTAATAGTGCTTACCTTGTAATATTTTTTATTATTATTATTATTTTAAGAGAAAGCAAGGCAATGCTTTTTTGTATAAAATCGGTCTACCCATTTTGAAGGATACACAAACAAAATTAACATTTTTATATATAAACATTTGTATGATGCATTGTAGATTGTCATTAAAACAATGAATGTTACATATATTTTATGGTGGTATATGGTTATGCTCAATGAATGATAAGTACCTCTGTGGCAAGCCTGTCATTGGAGTCCGGCGAAGCTCCAACGGCTTCGTCGTGCCACGATGCAGCCCCACAAGCACCGCCACCCTTTGAGCTCCCTCCACCACGGCGTACGCTCACTTCCAACTCTGCACACAGCTCGTCGTTGCGATCGCGTAGCACTTTATTCTCCAATTGTAGTTCTTCCATTATTTTAGGAAGTTCACTTGTCAAAGACTGCTCTCTTGGAATTGAGCTGCCCATGCGCTCCTGCAGATTCTTCAATTCCGCCGTCAACCGTGCGTTCTCTCTCTCTAACCTCGCCAAATGCTCTTCAGCCGAACAAGAGCGTAGGGTCAGTTCTTCATTTTGACTATGTAAAATTTTCACATCATTTCTCAACTTTCCTTCGACTTCCACACGATGCGCTATGTCCTCTTCGAGTTTCACTCTTTGGGTTGCAGCACTCTCCCGTTCCTTACTCCATTCTGCGGCGGTGGCCCGAGAAGTCTCCGCATGACGCAATTCCATTTGCTTCAATCGCGCTTTGAGCTCTGCTTCAATACGAGCATGACTTTCGTCCACCTCCTGAGCTAAAATTTGTGAACGTCGATTAGCCTCGGTCAAGTCAGTCCGAAGCTTGTCGCGTTCCGCTATCACAACTTGGGTCAGTTGCCTCGCATGTTTTACTTGAAATTGATTCAACGAAAGATTTGCTAACAATAAAAAAGTATGTGCATCATGTGGATCGTCCACGGGAGTGGAGAATGCACAAATCTCTTCGCTGAGGGCATTTCCGAGATCACTCGTGTTGATGGTGGCACCTGTGAAGCCCAGTTCGATTAGAAGTTGTGAAGCGTGTTGCACGCCGGCACTCTCCCACATGTCTACAATAATATCTCTCTCAACTACGTTTAGCGTTTCATCTTCAAATAAATGTTTTGTGTCATTGTGGGACGTCGAAGGACCGTCGCACGTGGCACCCAACGCCATGGACGTTGACAAGGATGAGTTTAATTGATCGAAAAATTCTCCAACCGTAGTTCCATTCGGTGGAGAGTTTTCAAATATACCTTCCACTATTCGTTGGTCTATGCCGTCCATGTGCAAGCTGTGACAGAGAGCCAGGGCTTCCTCGCAATTAATATGCCTTCCGTGGTCGAGATTTGTTTCAACTCCATTTTCAACACAGGAACTACTATCTGTCTTATTGTTCTCCATTAATGAAATACTGCGTTTGCACTTCATTCTTTGCTTTTCTCTTTTGACGTCAGCGTCCAACCTAGAATCGGAGGAAGCTCTCGGGCTGATTCGAGAACCGGGCGGTTCCTCTTCGGAGTTGGCGCGTTGAGGCCGCGATCGACGACCGTATTTTTTGGAACCGACGACAAATTTAGGAGCGACTTCGCGGCCCGAGGAGTCGTCGTCGCTCTGTGCGGACTGAGCGAAGGTGGAGTTTAAAGGTGCAGCGGCGGCGGCGGAGTCTCCCCCTCCGAGCACCGTCAGAAGCCCGTTGCGGAACTGGGCGAAGGTGATGCGATCCGAGCGTCGGTCGAAGAGCGTGTCCACTAGGGTCCTTCCGCGCTCCTCTAGCTGTAAAGAATTGCATAGTTCCAACACTGCGGACTTATCTAGGGCTTCCTCGTTGTCCACATCGAACGTTTTAAACACTGAGTACAATTGACGCTCATAGTGATTCATGCAAACATCATCCATTCTACCAACCGCACTCATGAAACACATCAATTTATACTGTACAAGTCTACGAATTTACATTGTCAATTCAACAATTTACATTAATGTAATAATAACCGAAATTGTATTGATAAAATTTGTCCGATTTGTCATTTGTATTGTAATTCTGATTTGATTTCTTATCTGTCTGTTGTCAATCTGGCTGATGTAGTGATGTATGTCATAAAGGGTACGTCACTTAAGAGTATTTTACAGCTGACAGCAACTATTAATAATTTTATTTATGACTGATGACTATTTCCTTGTCGCGAAAAACTGCTCCAGAGCTGGAGAAAATTGCTCCACCATTATCATTTAAAAATAATCAATCAAGTCATCGAAATATCAGCCGCGAATTAATGTGGCGTCAATGTACACTTTCTTGTTCGGGACATTTATTCTAACCATTGTAACCATTTATTGTACGTAAATTTATGATAATTCGTTATAAAAATCTCAGTAGATAATATAATTTATCAAGATCAACCAAAGGCACCTCATCAAACTTCATTTGTATTCTGTGGATATTGATTGACACTCACTCAACCACACTCAACCAAGAATATGGAGATGCCAGTTTTCAGTTTTTGAATAATTTGATTGATCTGTGGCATGGCATGACTTGGTCTTATCTTATCAAATCATTGATTAGATTATTTTTAGTTGTGTTGTGGTTATTATCAAACAAATTTATCATTATCATTGAGGCAACATTGAAAACAGTGTTTATTACGTCGTAATATTAATAATAACGACACAATAGATTATAAACAAACAAAAACCGTCAACAATTACATTCCTTAATCATTCTACAAATGTAGAATATTTTTTTGTTACATAAATACGTTTTAAATGGTTTTAATCAATAATTGTCGGATTAAAATTTATAGAAGTTACATTATATGTTCGCCCACGGGTAGGCCCGTAATGTGAAATCTCAGTCGAAATAAAATTGTGTCGCATATCTTGTGTTACTCTATCGATAAGTGATTTGGCGCCAGAGTTTAAAATAATATGAAAACAATGACTTGTAAAAGGGATAGCAGAGAGGATATAATGAATTCAGAGTTGATCGAAAAAATTTCAGTCACCTATAAGAGAAGATCGGTTCTATTAGTGCCGATGGTAATATGCATAATCGTTGCAATTGTATTATTTGTGACCACTTTTATGATAGTAACAGCGATTATACACAAACAGTCGTTGAATATACATGAAGAGGAAAGCGTTTTGCACAAGTCACGTGTTCGAGCAGAACTTTATGGTATGCTGCAACAGCCTTCGATGCATCTGGAGAATTACGGGCAGATGGATCCAGATAAAGTGATCTCGTGTTACTATAACTTTCCCAGTTACAACCAGGGTAAACAGTTGATGCCTTCCGAGATACATCCCTACTTGTGTACTCACATCAACGTTGCATTCGCTACGGTCAGTGACAAGGCAATCGCCTTGGATATATTCCAACAGCACTATTTAACTGAAATTATAAAGCTAAAAACAATAAATCCCAAGCTGAAGATATTGCTTTCCGTCGGAGGAGCGGGTGATGACACTGGCTTTTCAGAAATGGTTGTGGATCATGCATCTAGAAAGATATTCATAAAATCTATCAAGAGGGTTCTACAAGTTTTCAACCTGGACGGTATAGATATCGACTGGGAGTTTCCTGCATTACACAAGAACAAAACGGGACACAGCCGGGAGAGACAACATTTCTCTCAACTTCTGAGGGAGATAAGAGCTGAATACGAGCGGGAGAAACGCGACTATGTGCTGACCGTTGCCGTGGCTGCACCTGAAACTATAGCCGATGTGTCCTACGATGTCGATCAGTTGAACATGTATTTGGATTTTGTTAACATCATGACATACGACTTCCATTCTTACACCAAGTATACGCCACTGACGGGCTTAAACTCTCCAGTGTATGCGGGACCAACGGAGCAAACGTTCTTAGCGACTCTCAATATAAATTATACCGTACACATGTACATCTCTAAGGGATTGGACCGTAACAAAATTGTGGTGGGCATACCCACTTACGGCCACTCGTTTTCTTTGCAAAACAAAAAGAACACAGGGATCAGTAGTCCCGCCTCCGGTTTTGGGTGTTTAGGAGACATGGGATTTGTCAATTATCCTGATATTTGCACATTTATCAGTGATCACAAATGTGAGGTGACAATAAAAGAGGACGAGATAGCCAAGGTGCCCTATCTCTACAAAGACAAGGAGTGGGTCTCTTATGATAATCCCAAAAGCGTAATGGAAAAGGCGAATTACATCAAGGAGAACGGTTTGCGCGGCGCAATGATTTATTCATTAAATGCTGATGATTTTGAAGGAGTCTGCGAGGAACGCCTCGACGCAGCTATACACTTCCCATTATCGAAATCGGTGAGAGAAGCTCTCGCGACAAAGAAAATTGATAACAGCATTAAAGCAACGATGGTCTAATCTAGTTGGTTACATGAAGAAAGTGGAAACATGATTCGATTAAACGGCGAAGCATTTATTAACACACACGCATTCACTCCACCGCAAGCCATTCCATGAATGTGAAGAAATTTACCTGCTTTTTCCTGGCCACATAAGTGATTTTGTACATGGTGCAACTTTTCATGATATTGAAACAGACACATAAAGATATTAGTGTAGGTTTTGATCAATAAGGCGCGAACGTCGCGCGGAGGCCATCGGTCATCGACGCCCACGGCGGCGCCGCGACGCGACCGACTGCGACTGTGGGCAGTTCGTTCTGCGATCGCGCGCTCACTCGCCCAGAACCGCATGCGCACGCGCCGCATTCATTAGCCTCACTTTATACTTTTACTGTTTCACATACAGCTATCTACAATTAACTGCACTGCACCTCCTGTTTTTTTCTAAATCTTATCGTTTACGTACCACACTGTTTCCCAATAATACTAAAGAGGTCTACCTACTGTCAAAGTTAGGAGTCAAGCTTTAAAAATAATTTAGCCTTCCAAAGTTACACTATGAAGAATAGCACAAAGTAAGACTGGTACCTATCGGAGTTGTCAATGCATTTGATAAGAAATGTTTCCTCAATATCATGTACCTAGGACCTAGGTTCTCTAAAATCTTATTCAGCTTTTACTCATTTCCATTTTGATCTGTTAATGGCACTCTTTTTTTTATACAAGTTTTTTTAATTAGTTTAAGAATATGTACCTAATTACTGTATTTTTTTAATGACTGTGATAATTTTAGTTGTATAATTTTATTTATCGAGAAATATTTTGTAGAAAAGACGATTTCGATCCATCCACTCACCAGTTGTGAATCTGGCCTTTGATGAAAATTATAATATATTATGATATGATGATGTCATCATGTTTATTTTTAAGGTAGGTATTAGAAGGTGGTCGACATTGGTGAAGCGTAGTGGGCGGTGGGTGTCTAATTGTCTATTGCTACATTGCATTAATTGCAATGATAGCCAAAGCCACGCGTATGCCTTGTAGGCTTGTAGGTCACGCAGACACGCTTCACAGGCCAAGTATTTAACGGAGGCATTATTATCAAGTATTAGCTACGTATTGTGTAGCTCTAGATAACTATTTTGAATTTCATTAAAGATGATTTATGGAACATTGTGTTTTCTTGTCTTGTCTTTGACCAGTGATGACATTTGAAGAAAGGAGGCAGTAATAAAAAAGCCTTTAAAAATATCAGGAAGCTCTTTAATATGGCACTACCTTACAATACCTACATAATGCGTCATTTAAATCTACCTACATTTTGTTAAAGGCATCTTCGTGGTCGCACACGAGCGACCTTAATGGAGATTGGAGACGTATTCCAATTTCCAAATACCCATCAGCAAATTCACGAACTTTGTCCACTCTATTCAGACAGATTGCACATTTTTTATTCTCAGTCAACAATACTACAATGGCGTTAAATATATAAAACCGATTTTTTATTAATTTAGAGCAGAATACGCCTCGCATAAGTCAATTGCGATTTTACTTGGTGGAATAACTCTTTTAAGTAAGTATATAATATACACTAATTAATGTATATATAGTAGTTTTAAGATTCATATTTAACTGGAGGCACATTTTCAATAATCTTAATTAAGCATTGACATGATTGGTATAACATAAAATTCTTTAAATACTAATAAATCTATTGTTTCTTTAAAAGAATTTTACAAATATCTAAAGAACACTTTTGCCTTTAGAATATAAAGACATACTTTTGTCAAAATATAATTATCTCTAATAAAAAGTGATATATTGAGTAAAAAAATGTAAAACTTGTTAAAAAATAATAATCTAACTTATACATAATAATATCTAAGTAAGTAAAAAAGTATGTAACCCATAAAAATATTTTAAATAGGTAAATTAATATCTAAAATTATGACACAAATTTTATCCTTCTTCAGAGAACAGGTTTGAAATTTAAATGAGCTGATAAAATAGCAAATTATTTTAGTTCTATTAGATAATAAGAAATGTTATGAGATTCAATGAAAATATTAAACTATTTTCAAAACTTAAGATATAAGGCACCCCGCAAATGTAAGACGCTACTAAGATAACAGTGAATGAAACTCCCAATTCAGACTTAGACACTATCTAGGTGTCTAGGTTTGCGCGGCGCCTAACAATCGTGTATATCTTCAGATAGATTCTAATCCTCCTCATACTTTGATCCAATAGTTAAAATATAACAAAGAGAGCAGTTTTTCCTCTGTTAAGTGGAATGTTGAAAGGTTTCTAAATTTGACAATCACTATGGCACCCCTTTCCCTTCCTTACCTTACCGCCTACTTCTTACCCTACTACCTCACACTCGCACAAATTGTAAATTCATTTGTATCACAAACTATAAGTATATATTCTCTATAATATGAATATAGTATAGTAGTTGAGTACCTAAATACTAGGATATGGCAACTTAACAACGACTTATTGTCTATTGGAATTATATTCTACAGTATCGCTCGTAGCCCACGGCCCAACATTCATAAGCACTTTACTGCACAATAATTATCATAACGCTACAAAGACAGAAGTGAGCTGCCATCGTCAGCACCTGTGCAACATTCTTTTATAAAATAAATGCATTGAAATGTAGTAACAAAATATGAACCCTCACGATAGTAGGCTAACTAACATGTAAAGTATTGGGACGGTTCTGTCGATCGGATAGAAGCAGCAACACGATGATATGTGACGTGAGAGGGAGGAGCCGGTGTCAGTGTTGCAGTGGCGGTGGGAAGGCGAGGGGCGATGGCTACGTCTGCAGCCAGTGGAACATGAGGCTGTGCACGGTGGGGTAGTCGAGCTCCGCGTTGGGCGACGTGAGGAACTCGCGCAGCGTCAGCGACAGCGCGCCCTCCTTGGCGTCGGGCGCCGAGTGAGTGGAGTTGTCGTCGGAGGGGTCGGGGGAGGCGGCGGGCTCTCGCCACTTGTCGTCGTAGTTGAGGTCGCAGAGCGTCGGCGGCTCGTCGCCCTCGCTGGTCTCCTCGTCGAGCGGCAGGTGACGCGACTTGGAGCGCGTCGCGTCGCCCTCGGAGCTCTCGCGGCCCCCCTCGTGCTGGCGACGCGCGTTCTTCAGCGCCCGGTAGCGTCGCGAGCGCTCTCGCTGCAGACGTCGCTTCCTTTCGTCGGCGCGTTCCAACTCCTCGGGCGTCTTCTTCGACGAGTTCTTACCGAAGAAATATCTCATGAAAGACTCGTCGCAGTTCCGCTTCGAGAGATAACTGGCCATCAGTTTGTAGTAGTACTGATTGTCCATACTTTTGTCTCGAACGGAAACGGTTCTTTTGAGTATTCAAAGTAAAATACTTATTGAATGAAGCCAGTTTAATTCTTCAAGTTGCGAAATAAAATAAAAATAATGAGAACGCGACAGTCGCCAAAGTGACGTCACGTCACTTGACGTTTGTTTGCTTTCATTTCATTTAATTCTGCTACTGAGCTAACTAATCTGTGCGCGCAGAACACAGATTATAAAGTTATAGGTCGGAAAATATAATTTAGATTTCAGTCAAAAAATATAAATTTAATCAATGCAATTTTTGATATTAATCAAAAGAAACAAATGAATAGCACAGCGGTAGTATAGTATGTACTTAGTAGCCGTGCCAGAAGTCGTGGGTCCGATTCGACCACTCGTAAAAAAAATTGTAGGTCTCTTATAAAAATAAAAACTTGTCTGTGCCTGGATACGTATTATGCGTATTAGGGTGGTTCGGGTGATTGCAGATACGGTATTTTTAATATCCGCCTATACTGCCCTACTAAGCGCAAAAGCGGTATATCGTGATTTTTATGCCATAGCCTTATATCTATAGGGACTTTGGAATTTTTAGAAGATAGAGAAAATAAATAGTTTCAATTGATATTTAATGATTTTTTTGTTTTCAAACTTTTAGTAGAAAATTTAAGTAATTTAAATAAGTCTAAGTGAAAAGTACGCCATCTGTTAACATATGAACAAACTATTTACAAGGTTATTAATCACAAAGAAGGGAAACTTCTTAACACGCTAAGCCGGTCAGAAGACGGGGATGTCCTTGCGGCGCACGGCCGTGAGCCCGTCGTCCCAGGTGAGCATCGCGTTGAAGGAGAAGTAGAGGGCGACGGCGGAGAGCAGGTGCCAGAGGTCGTGCGAGTCGTAGAAGCGGAGGAGCTTGCACTCGTGGTTCATGTGGCGCGAGTGCGCGGGCGTGGCCGCCCAGGAGGAGCTGCCCGACACGAAGAAGTAGAGGCCGGGCGCCCACGCGGCGGCCGCGCAGCCCGTGTGCAGCCACGAGTACCAGCGCGGCCGCTCGCCGTGCAGCAGCTTCATGCTCAGGTAGAACACCATGTACATGAGCGCGTTGCACAGCAGCACCGACAGCAGGTGGCTCGCGAAGTCCGCCGCCAGCGTGAACAGCCCGTACAGCGCGAACAGCCAGTTGACGGCGTTGGCGATGAGCAGCATCACGAGGCGCGCCGAGTACAGAGGGCGCACGCCGCGCTTCGGCACCGCCGCCAGCTCGCGCGCCGCGCGCTGCAGGCTCTCCTTCTGCAGCCGGAACTGGCCCATGTAGTAGATGCGCAGGCTCAGCAGCAGGAACGTGAACACGTGCAGCACCGTGAACACGCCCCAGAAGAGCGGGCCGCCGCCGAGCACGCCCCACACCACCAGCGCCAGCAGCGCCGCCAGCACGCCGAAGGTGGCGTGCGCGCGCGCGTTCACGTCCGGGTGCCGCGACTGGTAGATCTTCACCATGCTCACGACGGCCAGCACGTACATGAAGGCCGTGTCGAACTGGAAGTTGAGCTTGTTGGGGCAGACGTGGTAGCTGGCCGAGAGCACGCCCACCATCATGCAGCCGGCACCGAGGCTCGACAGCAGCCCGTAGTGCGGCGGGATGCCGTACTCCTCGTGGCGCGGCCTCGCGCGGCGCGCCGACCGCCGCCGTCTCACCTGCAGCATGAAGAGGCCGCCGAGCAGCACGTAGCCCAGGTTGGAGAACACGTGGTTGAAGTCGCTGAGCGCGCCGGCGGGGTGCGCGCACAGGAAGTTGTAGTAGCAGGTGTCGAGCGAGCCCGAGACGTTGAGCAGGATCTGGAAGGCGGCCACGAACTGCACGACGGGCAGCGCGTAGAACACGGCCACCGTGTACAGCGTGTGCAGGTAGCGGTCGGAGCGCGCGCGCAGCACGCGGCTGCGTCTGCGTGCCAGCACGGCCACGTTGAGGCCCGCGGCGGCCGGCAGCCCGTACGGCCTCGCCTCCTCTCGCTCAGAGTCGCTGCGCTCGCTGATGTCGCAGCTGTCGAACGTCGCCGCTGCGGAACGGTCAAAGCGTCAGCATCTTAATTCACATGAAACTCCTCCGCTGAGTGCTCTGTATCTGTGTGTCGCTGACCTGAGTCGCGGCGCTTGCGCCTCGCGTTGTTCTGCGGTCCGTTAGCCGTTGGCCGAGATGAGTCGAAGCCGGCGACAGACGGTGGCGTGTGACCGTCGGTCGCAGGGGGTGTGCTGGTCGAGGCGAATGATATCGGTGCGTGTGAATCGGTGTTGGTCAATGTCCCCGGTGAGTGTGGGTCGGTTGTAGTCAATGTCCCCGATGCGTGTGGGTCGGTTGTGGTCAATGTCCCCGGTGCATGTGGGTCAGTCGTGGTCACTATCACCGGTGTTTGTGAGTCGGTGGTAGTCAATGTTACTTGTGCGTGCGAGTCAGTTGTGGCTGTGGTCACCGGTACACGTGTGTCATTTGTGTTGGGTGTAGGTCCGTCTGTATCGGTTACGAAAGACACGACCGGTGGGTGTATGTCGTCTGGCGCACGTCCACCGCTTTCAGCCGTGGACTCGGCGAAAACGGCTTTGGGCCCCACGAGGCGCGCCCACGGCGTCCAGCGCTGCGCCACCACAACCGCCAGGAACACTCCATAGAAGACCAAGAACACTAGCAGAGTCGCCACCGCGGCCCACGCGTATTGCGTACGCGACAAAGAGGGCTGCGAAAACACAATCAAGCTTTCACGACCGTTCGAACGCAACGGGATGTAGTGCTGTGCGAGTCCGCGTTACCTTGATAGTGAACACCAACGTCTTGTTGCGCACGGACGCTCGTGCGTCGGCGTCGCGCAGCAGTATCGGTACTGCGTCATTCCACAGCCAGTCGGAGTTGTCATCGGACACGCCGGTGCACGCCTCGTCTCCGTCGCGCAGCACCGCCACCACCAGGAAGCCGTCGGGGAATTGCTGGCGCTGCGCAACAACTCCGCTTAGTCACGGGAGGCGGCCAGTCGTCGCCAGCCTCCCGCGACTTCCACACTCACCGACACGTACGCTCCGGCGGATCGCTGCATCGTCATCCTCAGCCCACTGACGGCCACCTCCCCCAGCGTCTGCGGGATGGGACACGTGACGCTTTGCACGGAGATCACGGCGCACGTGTCGTCGCCCGACTCTGCCAACAGCCGCACGCGCCTCTGCTCCGCAGCGAACCGGTAGTGCAACACCCGCGGAGACGCCTGAAGCCAAACAAGCACACAATCGGAACATTGACATTTTAAAGATTGCTAGATTAACCTTAGGCATAAGTAGGTACATACCGTGGTGATCTGACTGGTGGAGGCGATGTCCAGGGGCAGTTGCCAATCGCGGAGCGCTGTGGCTCGCAGCCGAACGTCAAGCGCGTCGCGGCACGAGGAGCTCACGTGCACGGAGAAGCCGATGGCGGCGATGGCGTCGCCGCAGAGGTCGTCGCCGCCGGCCGCCGCGTTGGGGCACAGCGTGCGCTCCATGCGATGCTGCAGGGTGGCGCCCACGAGGTAGGGCAGCTGCCAGGTGACGGCGCCCGTCCGCTGCCTGGCGGTCAGCAGCACGGGGTGCGCCACGTCCCCTCCGGCGCTCTCCATCGCCATGAGGCTCGGCCACGAGCCCTCGTCGCCTCGCTTCGGATCAATCAATACTAGAGGCATTGCTCATTATGAGGGATGCAAGGGGACATGCACGTGTATAATAAAACATTAAAAGATTTAGTTAGACATATTTTCCATCTCTATATCGAAGTTCAGGAAGAGCTTCGAAGATTTGTTATTGCGTTCTTAGTTTGTGTCTCGTAACACTTAGGTACTTAACACAATTTTTTTGTATTCCTCGAAGTGTCCACTTGTTTAGTACCACCGCTTGTAAATATTTGTATTAATCTATGGTAATACCTATATGTCTTATTGTTACTGTTTTTTGTAAAATAAGTTGTGTGTTTGTCTTAATAAATAAATAAAATAAATTATAGGTGACGGGCCACTCGATAGTGAGATTTCCTAGTCCAGTTTTATTGTTTTATTGTTCAGTATTTACCTATTTGCACGGAATCGCAATTTTTCATGTTCAGGATAGCGTGAGCTATTCTGAACATGAAAAAAAACGCATTCTGTGCTCACAGATGCGGTTAAGTCACTTTAAAAGTCGTTTAGAATGCACGCAATAGATAGGTATTATTTCGATGTATGCGACACTATAGTCTTGACATCTTTAAAATCAATATTTCAATGTATTGAAACTATTTGAGACTATCAAGGCTTACAAAAAAACAAAATAAAATAAAATACACACACACCTAGGTGTTCCTTTTTTAATTCTGATAACGTCTGGCAATTCCGAGAAGAGTGTTTATCAGTTTTTTCCACTTCATAACCTATATTTAAATTATTAACAAACCAGCGTTCACTTGATGATTTTTTTATATTATTTAACCTAATATACCTATTTAGTAAAAGTAATAAAGTTCGCTTACTTACAAAATTCAATAGAAAGTAATTGGGGAATTAAGTAGTTTGGTTTATTATTTTGATGTGAATTCACGACGTGACAGAGACCGTAAGATAGCGTAAAGATGAGCCGTCTCTGTGAGGTCGTGAAACGCTTATCTGTTATCCACTGACCGGCACGAATTCCAGGATGTACTCCAGAGAGCTGTTCAGCGTCAGGGAGTGCGTCAGGTCGAAGTGAACCCTGCAAGCGAACAAGAGGAGTGGCAAGTGGCGAATATAGCGTCGACGGCCGACGGTCATACGTACTGCAGTCGGACGACGGTGACGGCGTCCGCGACGGCGACCACCAGCAACGGCCACAGAGCCACCATCTCGCACCTAAGCACACCACTGCGCGAATGTCGTCCAGGTATCGGGCGGGCGTTTATCTATCGCCTATCGCCTATCGATAAGCGTCGATAACGGGCGTCTTATCTCCGGCGAACCGGCTTTATTTGTTTTGGGGTCGACCAAGGAAACAGCTCGAAGCGTGACTAAATAATTTATTGCGGTAAATTTAAAACAACGATAACATTAATAGCTTACACTGGGCAGAAAAACGGTGGTGTTCGTAATACTGAGAGGCGTTCACTCGGTGCGCGAGTAGCGGAGGCCGAGCTGGTGCACGACGGCCTCGACGGCGGCGAGGCTGGCGTCGAGCTGCTCGCGCGAGTGCGCCGCCGACAGGCAGAAGCGGATACGCGCCTTGTTGAGCGGAGTGGCCGGGAAGCCCACGCCCACCGTCGCCACGCCGCGCTCCGTCAGCCGCTCCACCGTCGCCGCCATCTTGCTGAACGTGTACACGAGCATGGGCACCACGGGCGAGTCGTCGTGCCCCAGCAGCACCACGCCCATCGCGGTCAGCCGCCGCCGGAAGTAGTGCGTGTTGTCGCGCAGCGCCGCCACGCGCGCGCGCCCCGCCGGCGAGTCTATGGCGCGCATGGCGGCCAGCACCTGCTGCGCCACGGGTGGCGACATCGCATGCGCGTATGCGTGCGCGTGGCCGTGCGCTCGCACGTGCGAGACGAGCGCGTGCGAGCCCGCGATATAGCCGCCGGCTGCGCCGAAGCTCTTGGTGAAGGTGCCCATGAGCACGTCCACGTCGGCGGGCGAGACGCCCCAGTAGTCGGTGACCCCACGGCCGCGCGGGCCCAGCGCGCCTATCGAGTGTGCCTCGTCCAGGTACAGCCGCAGGCCAAGCTGCTTCTTGAGCGCCACTATCGCCGGCAGCGGCACGATGGAGCCCTCCATGCTGTACACGCCCTCCACCACCACCACGATGTTGAGCCAGCGGCCCTCGCTTATCGCGTGGCGCGCCAGCCTCTCCAGATGGCGCACGTCGTTGTGACGGAAGACGCGCACGGTGGTGCGCGCCAGCCGCAGCCCTAGGATGAGCGACGCGTGGTTGTTCTCGTCGCTGAGCGCCAGCACGTCGGGCCCGACGAGGCCCGGCAGCGCCAGAGTGTTGGTGGCGAAGCCCATGCCGAACACTATGGCGGCCTCGACGCCCAGGAAGCGAGCCGTGGTTAGCTCTAGGTCCCGATGTAGGGGCGTGTGGCCGAGTTCCGCGTAGGGCGAGCACAGCGCCAGGCCGTAGCGGCGCGCGGCGGCGGCGGCCGCGTCCGCGCACTCTCCCGACTCCTGAGCGAATCCCAGGTAGTTGTAGGAGCCCAGGTTGATGCAGCGCCTCTCCTCACCCGTGAACCTGTAGATTGGTAACCGTACATTGATTCGGGAGGTTTGGTGGTGCAGTAGGATTGGAGAGAGTGGAGCGCCCACCTGAAGGTCCAGTTGTGGTCATCGGTGCAGCGCTCCTTGAGGGTGACGAGTGCGCCGGGAGTGGAGCAGATGGGCCGGTTGAAGCAATGTCTCACTCGTCGGTACAAGTACCGCGAGAAGAACTGGTCAAACGGATTGTACAGGGGCGCGTAACCCTGCAATTTATTATTTACTCATAATAACATATATGTAGTACCTAACTCACTACTACTGATAACAATATTAACAATCACCAAGCCCCCACCGATAACATTTAACAATGAGTGTAATTGTCTTTAATTTATAGAGCATCGGTGTGCCCATTCTTATATGTTTGGTGTAAGCCTACAATAAAACTACTTGAAGCATGTTACATTACAATCATTTTATTCAAGTATGCGTTATCAGATCATGTTTTAAAGAAAAGCTGCTATTTTATATCCCATTTCGATATAACGATTGTACTATACTATAAGAACTATTGCACTGGCTGGTCAAGACAATTCAAAAAAAGCTAATTAAGTAAATTAATGAAAAAATAAATTACAAAATATTGAACTAGGTTTAGTACCTAAGAGATAATATACTTTTCAAATGTTTTCAAAGAGGCATCTTCTGGATGAACTGGCTCCATCGTAGGCCTCATTTTCGCTACATGGCTAGATGCTGGCCAAGAGCAAACCAATCTCTAATAAAAGAAAAAAAAAACTTATTTGAGAATATTTAAATGGATAAATTTCCTCAAAACACCTCATTTTGGCATTTAGCGTTCTACCGAATGTACTAAATAATGAAAACCTAATTTTTTCCTCTTGATCACGCTTACCATATGCACACAAATAGAACACGTAGATAAGGATTATACGTATAGTTTAGATAAAAACATTTTCAATTAATGATACATAAACGTAATAATATTTTATTATCTATACTTACTGTAGCAAGTACCTATGGAAAGGATATTTATTGCAGAAGGTATTTATTTTTCAATATAACTAACAATTATTATTAACAAGAATGCATTAATTTTTCCTTATTTAGTAAAATAATTAATTAAGAGTAAAACAACCAAACAATAAATAAATAATTTGATTTGATTTTACTCCCATAAATTTTCATACCCCAGGCTTACATATGAAATCGATTCTTAAGGGGTAAACAAAGGCTAAATCCTAAAAATTTGCATTGTTTAATAAAGATGTTACAAGAAAGTGTCAACACAATTAGTTTGAAAAAAATATATGTTATACTTAAACATGTGAAGAACAAATTGTATTGTTCAGAATTTCCATCGAAGCAATAGAAATCCCACAATAAAAGTTAGAACATAAGAAGAATTTGACTTATATTGAAAATTGTTTTATAAAATGGCCTGCATTCCTGCACCGATTAATAAGTCAATGTCATTTAGAAAATATTGTTTTAATGTTTTAATGGTAAATACAAAAAACCACAATTGTCAGACCTGTTGAATTGTCTCCGCCGCCTGGGAGCTCTAAATATATGGAGCTTCAGTGTCTGCGGCTGCGTAGAGGTGTGGACTACATTTTTGTGTTTTTCGTGCAAAATTAGTTTGAAATATATGTATAGACATTATATTATAGAAATATATAGACAAGGTCAAATCGTCAATGTCATTTGCCTATGTGAATCCCTTAAGGAGTAAATTCCAAAAAGAAAATTTGTTCCAGTAGCAATAATTACATTATTCATCATCATCATCATCTCAGCCGTAGGACGTCCACTGCTGGACATAGGCCTCCCCCATAATTTTCCAATAGGACCGGTCAGAAGCAGCCTGGATCCACCGCTGACGCGGCCTTTATTAGGTCGTCTGTCCACCTATAATTACATTACAGAGATTATAATCTTACCTCCCTATTTCGCTCTGTGGCAACTTTGGGTTTAAACAATAGCTGATTTATAAAGCCTAGGAACATCAAGAGGTAGAGGCCGATGTGTGTGAGGGTGGCTGTCAACAGAGTGCACTTCTCAAATGAACCAGGATAGATATCATACTTTGACCAATCCATCCATGGGATTTCTTCTTTGGATTCATGTTTCTAAAAAAGACAATTTACATATTAAGAATGAAAGAAACACATACTATTTATCTAGTGCCACATATTGGTAAGAATCGAGTTATGGTTTCTCGCATACCTGAACAATAATTATAATGCCTACTTATTCTGCAGTAGATATTCCTAGGAGTAACCTACCTGAGAAATAACTCTTGGAATCAGTAATTTAACTTGTAAATCAGATAAATGGTACCAACAATTCATTCATCATCCTTAATTCTATACATTTACCACATTATTTGTTATTAATTTCTAATCATCTCAGCCACAGGAAGTCCACTGCTGACATAGGCCTCCCCCATAATATCCACCATTGACCCGCAGCCTTTATTAGGTTGTCTGTCCACCTTATGGGTGGATGTCTGCGCTTGCTGGTCTGTGGCCTCCACTCAAGAACCTCGAGATTAATTTCTCAGTTAATAATAAATAATATTGCAAATAGTTATATTTATGAATATTCTCATATTCTATACTTTCATTATAATAAAATCATAAATGAGCTGAGTCTGCACACTAAGTATATAAATTTAAAAACTAATAATTGTACTTATGTTATAGAGGTCAAAAAAATAGTTTTAGAACTTTTTTCTATTTGTGTGCGCTTATCTCACAAATGGGTTAACCTATTTGAATACGGTTTTCACTGATTTATTGATGATTATAGTCCGAATCAAACTTGATGACGGCTCTGAATATAGTTCAACATAGTACGCAGAACTATGTTGAACATAGTACGCAGATATTAGATTATCTGCGGGGTGTAAAGGGACGATACCTGCACACACCAACGTTCGCAGCTACTTTCCGAGCCGCCATTAAATTTGAATCGGACTATACCTGGATTATCATATAGGAAAAATGCAAAGTTCCAGTGGAATTTAAAAAAATTTAGTGTGTGCAAAATTGGGGGCAAAACCAGTCTATTTCAATAATAAAACTATTTGCAATAGTTATTCCATGGTCAGCAATTTAATATGGAGAAATCTTGTATGCTGCAATGGAATACTCTATTATAGTCGGGGAAAGTGTTTTTGCGAGGTTAGGAAAATATGAAAACAAATAAACTTACGCTATCACCATTGCTCACAAGTGTTGATTTAACATAGCCATTTTTATGGTCTACTATCTTTCCATTTTGTGCAGTCTTCTTTTCCTTTAATTTTTGGGAATCCGATGAAGCAACTTTCATGTTATCTGTAGAACTATTCATTAACGTAGTCGCCATTCTGCAGATTTCACACACCCACTGACTAAAAACTAGCCCGTGGACAACACTGTCACAATTTAAGGATATGTATTGTTAATAACGGTTTGTTGATATCCAAAATTCTTGCTAGCTTCAGGCTTGTCTGTCTGTCTTCGCCTCAAAAGGCTCGCACCGCACTCACTCATACGATTGTGATATGTATGTGCTGTACTGCCGAGTGCCGACCTGCCGTGCCGACTGCCGCCAAAGAGTTCGTAATCATAGTCTTTATAATCTGTGGTTCGTAATTTTGTAATCACTGACTGCCGCTTGACTAATTGACTTGCGCTTGACAGCACAGCTTGACACTCTTGACAGCATCTTGACAGTGCCGTCGGTCGCCGTGCCACAGTGCCGCTGCCGCCCGCCTGGCTGCAGTGTGACCATCTCGAAATTGAAAATCCTTCCCATTTTGGGTGGAAAACTGCCAAATACCGAACGAAAAAATAAGGACCAAAAATAAATAAAAAATGTATTATTTAGTATTATTTCTACTAATAAAATTAATCACAAAACTAAGTAGATATTATTTTTTTCAATTACACGCTTTGATGATTTCTACTAAAAAAAATGTGAAAAACAATAAAAAAATACAAAGTTAATATTAGCATTCTTTGTTTTTCTCTTACGCTATTACGATTTATTGTTGTTATTGAACTTATCTCAGAAAAGATTCTCTCGCAAGAACCGTTCGATAAGAGCAAACATAGGAGACTTTTGTGACATTCATAATGTACAAATATTTTCTCGTTCCATCACTTTTTCTTATTTTATCAATAGCACCCCAAAACTTTTCAGATCTAAACGAAAGCAGGTATTCCATTGTTTTTTTCCTTCTGTGATGACATTTTAAAAAAATCCTTTGTTACAAGAGAAAATTATTTTCATAAGTGAAATCCTGCCAAATACTGCCAAACTCTACTAAACAGTATCTGCCAAAGGGTAAATTATAGGCTCAATCTTGCCAAAATGGCAGGATCCTGCCACATATGGTCACACTGCCTGGCTGACAAAAGTGACGAATCGAATAGTTTGCTTTGCTTGCAACTTCTTGGCAATGTCATGTAATTTTTTTTAATAACAGTCAGCCAGTCAGCTGACTGTGCGTGACATTCGTCGCCTTCATTTGGAAAATTGTCAGGTAACTGTCACCTAAGTGACATTATTCCAACCCATAACATTATTCAGTCGAGACTTGACTGTCATATTTGTACAGTTCATAACTTTAGCATCTGTTCGCAACTATTTAATAAAAATTCTAAAGTGAACATTTAAAACTGTATCTTTCTTCAATTTATTTTAAGATAATAAAGCATTTTATGTCAATTAAGAATTCACGTTTTGTCCAAATAAATTGACACAATGAGATATCACTCCATGACTCCAATGCAGTTAACGTATTCTGTGTTCATCAATATACCCGTCACTGTCTTTTTTCTCTATACGTCCCTGTCTATCTATCCGTCCAATTGCAACCAATTGTCGGATTTGTCGGTAAAACAGTTTGCGCAAGGCGCAAGTCAAGTCAATAAATTCAACAATTTCCTCGCAGTCAGAACTGAAAACCTTTCTTTGGCAAAACGAAATTCAAACTGAACATTTGAGCACGAGTATTATTATATATATATTTTTTTATAATATCAGCAAATGCGAAAATCTCCAATAATAATATAAATAATCAATTAGAATTATTTATTTACCGGCGGCGGGTGAGGTAAACTACAGGGGCGGGACAGAGTCGGTCGGTGCGTGGTGCGATCGGCGATGAGTAATACCGTTCACTTCTCGTGCTGAGCGTTCCTCGTCGTGCAGCGACAGACGACTCACCGAACGCCGCATTTCATCCTTCAGTCCTGCACCACACTTTGGGGAGGCTCGTTAAAGCCTTCAAGTCTGCTCCTCTGCACTTTCCTACGCCGTACGACGGTATCGATTTATTCGTGTGCCCGGTCTTGTATTTTATCATCTTGCGTAATAACGTAAACCTAAATTATGGATAGCACCGACCTTCTGGGAAGTCTTGCCAGCGGAGACACGAAGCACGCAGCGGAAGAACCTCCTCATGCAGAGTCTACGTTGAAACGGGAACAAGACTCCACCGACGATTTTGAGCATTTAGATCGGGAGAGCAAGCGTGACGAGACCAATGAGTCTCCACTGCATCACCACGGAGCGGCGCGCGCGGCGACCAAGGACTTCCTCGACATGGAACGCGAGGAGATGTTCGTCGATACGCCTAGAGCGCCCTCGCCTCGAGCCGAAAAGCTGATAGACCACATCGCCGACAAATTCACCGACAGCGAATCGGACGCCGACACCGCCGGCGAATCTCCCCTTCACCGCCCGCTGCCCGCGGAGCCTCCTTCGGCGCCTACGATGCACGACCCCAGTTCCGTTTTGCTTCCTACGTCGACGGTTCCCCCGCCGATCCCGAAGCACGCAACAGAACCAATTCCCGAAAAAAAACCGGAGCCAATCGAAAAACCTGCACCTGCACCCGCACCGGCGGCAGCGCCCAATCGAGAGCTTCCACCGCCTCCAAAGACCGAAGAACCAGTTCCACGTAGAGAAGAGACGGCTCCTCCACCGAAGGCGGCAGCGCAAGAAGCGGTCGCCGAGCAGCCGCGGTCGCCCACCGCGCACGTCATCGAGGCGGAAGTTATCTTTTGTCAAATGGGACTCGGTGAGTGTTTTTTACCATTGCCTATGCCTATGTCGTAGGACAGCCGCCCTAGAGCTCCGCCCTAGAGCTCCGCCCTAGAGCTTATGGCCACATTAGTCTTATTTAACTTTTTTAACTTGTTCAATCTGCATAGACGGAAACGCCTGAATTTCCTAAGTGGCCAAAATAGGTCTAAAAATGTGCGAAATAGAAAGTTTGCTCAATAAAACCAGTGCATTATTATACAGTCTGGTTAATAAGTAGGTACCGGGTTATACTTACTAGATAAAATATGAGTATAAAATGCGTAGTAGACCCTTTATAGACAGATGTAGGTGAATTATACGCAACAAAATGTTAGTGTTGCTCATTATTCACGAATCGTAAGTAGAATTGATTCTATTTGCATCGGCGTGATTTCATCGGTATAATTTTTCGAGCACTCCAGTTCGTCGTCATGAGCCCGTGAGTTGCACGATGCGCTTTTTTGCCATCAATTCCACGAAGAATTGTGTTTGAAATTGGAATTCTGTGGAGCGTGAAGGATCATGTCGATAAACGGTGTCGTTCGCTGGCCGCTGCCGCCAATTGAGTGATTACTGCCTTCTAAAGATTCCTGATTAATTGTTCAGCTTTGGTACCTACGAATTCGTAGCTGTTTTGTAGATTAGATATGTAGCACCTATTATGCTGAATAAGAAAGGCGTGAGAGAGGGGGAAAAGTTTGTCTGCAGAGGTGGCGGAGCGGCAAGAGCGTTGACCGTTGCAGCGGCGACAGGGTAACGGCACTCGCTGAAACCCACGCCTCTCTTTCTGCACGCGAAAACAATGGATTATTGTATTACCAGCGATCTGACCTTACTTTTAAAATGGACAAATGAACGCAAAATCATCATGTCTATTTATAGCTACCTTACTTTTTACTCACAATACCTACATTAATGTTAGGTATTTTGTTATCAGAAACAAGATTACAGCCGATTAGAGTCGAGAGCGAGATAAGAGTCTTATCAAAATTGCACACATGGAAGATGGCTGGTCTGGCAATCGTTTCTCTCTTCTCTAATATTACAAGTAATTTAGGACTTTTTGATTGTCTATACCTACTAATTGCTCGATCGCGATGAGTAATTGAGTACCTGCACAAAAAACGTAAATACAATGTCCATAGTTTCGCGTAGAGCGATGCGGTGGCGCCAGTGATGGCCATAACTATTTTTAGCCCGTTTCTGAAGCGCTGTGTGTCTGCTCTGCTCGCTAGCGAGCGAGCCGCACTTTACGTCCAACCGCGAACATTCCGTAGTCGCGAGCTGGCGAGTTGACGTCGAAGTCGTCGCCACGACCATTCCGGTTCCGGCTTTAACGATATTGCATCGCAACAATACATGTGCTCGCATACCTCATCCATGTAGGCTCGTGTGGGCTGTGCGGTAGTAAAGAGTGAGTCATTGTCGCAAGGACTGTTCCTTTTGTGTCGGATTTGATTATGGCCGGAAAAGATGAGGCGGCCACAGCGGTTACGTGTAAGTTGTCTGCGATCAGAATCAATTTATCGATTATTAGTTCTAAGGTTTCGTTCGTTGAAGCTGTGCCTAAAATACTGGTTGGAAACGTATGCGAAATTTTGATTGTCGAAGAAAACGTATCCGAAGTTCCGATGTCAGAATTAGACCAGACGGCCACTGAAATATCTGACGGAGCTCAAAATAGTTTGTCGTTGGTTTTAAAACATTTTTCTTGATGCTATAGGACTGAATGAATATCTATGTTTATATTTATACCCATCTATAGTAAATCTATATCTAATTTATAAAAATACATATTCTAACTAAAATGATTTCACTGTTCTGTCTGTTTTACCGCTAACTTCTAAACCACTCAACCGATTTTGATACGATTTTCACTAATGGAAAGAGCGATAAACGAGGAAGGTTACCGTTTATAATTTGCAGAAAAAATAGCATCCGTGCGAAGCCGGGTTCGGGTCCCTAATCCCTATGCTACATGCACAATACTTATGTTAATGCAGGTTCTTAAGTAACTACATTCTATGTTGAAGGACTAGCGTTGATTTTTTACAACGCAACGGTTTCCCGTACTTGCATCGTTTCTTAATATCAATGTCAATTAGCTTATAAAATAATAAAGTAATACTGATACTGATAATAATAATGTGTAAAAGAAGATTGGCGTTGAATAATGTATCAATGAAACCTATTCAATAAATAAATACTCAAGTGGTTCTGTTGAGTAGGTATTATTTATTCGTAGTGTTCTACTGATATTTTGCGAAGTATCGACTTCTGAATTGTTATACTTTACTTGTAGAGTAATATCCCAGACTTGTTTTCTAAAGGACAAAATGTGAGATTAGAGTAGTGTTTTCATGTACATACTTTGAACGTAAAAAATAAATGAAGTCATACTTATTTATACTAATCTATCTTTCTCACGATAGCTTTTAATTGGCCGTCTACCCAACTTAGCAGATACGCTAAGTTCAAAGTACAAGTAAATAGGTACTCGATGTCCTTTGTACCCTAACACATTATATTAACTAAGTTTAGAAAAATAAATTATGTCTGGCCTGGCAGGCCTGGGATATTGAGCCATTTGTGTTGTGAGAGTTTGCAATCAGTTCAAGATCGTAAATCGAAGATTGTACCTATAACCCTGTAAGGTAAGGTTCGATGAGTATTTACAATACAATACAATCAAGAAACATAATCATCACTGATTGTATCTTTAGCGTTGGTTTTAAGCATCTTCCGATTAGTTAAATACCTATTAATATACCTAAAGCCTACTCGATAAGAAGAGCAAAAAGAGCTAGTGCATAATGTAAAAACCTTAAAAATATGTGGGTACACTATACTAGCAAAAGTTCATGAATCCTACAAGTAGTGTTTGTAAGGTAGCGATGCGGAATTTCCCTACACGTTGACCTACTTGTGGGAAATTTTCGTAGAATCAGATGTATCTATTGAGGCGTAGAGTCAGAGGGTACAGAGCAGAGGGTTAGTAGGTACTTGTTCACAGATCCCTTTGTTCACTCACAGGATGACGTCATTGTCGACACCCCGTCGTCATGTGTTTATTTTGGTAATGTTAATATCGCATTACGTAGGAATCTGCGGAAGAATAAAAAAAAAGAGAAAACCCTTTATAATGCGCACTGCCCATTGACTTACATACCTACAGACTGTCCCATAAATAGTGGTCCTATTGCAGATATCGATAGGGCAAATCAAAGACTTACCTAAATCTTTGGGGCAAATCATGGCCTTTCCGATTCCGAGTTATTAGACTACTCGCGGGCAATTAACTCGCGCTAGCCCACGAGTTATCATGTTTGTTTTTTTTAACACTAACATATTTGACCTTATATCAAAAAATTTGAATTTTGAAACGTTTCCTACCTTTTGTCTTGTCACTAATTCACGCCACAAAGCCTCTAAATCTTAAAAAGTTGCCAACTTGATTTAGATTCTTAAATAGTACAATACAAATGTCATCTACTTTTTTCAAAACAACGATTTTGCTTTTATACTCAAAAGTGGTAGGAGCTTAGCTTTATTTTTATTAAATTTCTCAAAACTCTGTAACTAACTAATTCAAAATTACCTAATAGACAAGCCTCACTTACATTTACAATAGCTACTTAGCTATTACATTGACATTACTTACATATTATTTATTTATTTGTTATCTAGCGCACTGTGCAGTGCACATATTACAAAAGTTATGTATGGTGTATTTGAGCAGAGAATGAAACAAAAATCAATAAGAGTCAGAGTTGGATTGCATTATTAAAGCTGGCTGGCACGATCTCCCCACGGGAAAACCCAGTGAAAGCTCTAGGCCTTCGAAGCCGCGGCAGAGGGAGGGCGAGGCGGCCAACAGGGAGAGGTCCCGATCGATATTCCGACTCCATACCACTCCATACTACACGTGACAGGGTCACTACTCACTAGTCACCATCCATACTAGACATTCCGTCTCGACGACCAGTATTCACATGTATTATGTATTTACATAGTTCATTAAAACCGAGTTCATTAGCATACTTTTAAAAATAATTATTTCTTCTTGTAAAGATTGATGCTGTTGCCAAATTTTGGTCAATGTCCATCTGATCAGTTTTTCGAATAATGACTTTTGAGTCGTCGCCCTATTCAGAAGAGGGACTAGTATGAGTAGAGTAGGAATAATAAGTAGGTAGGTCTCTTGTACATTACCATCTTTGTTTTTCAATAAATGAGGTGGTACGACAACTGCGTATTTATCACTAACTTGTAATGAGAATGATTCATTGTTAGAGGAGGTGACCTTCATACTTAATTTGTTAGCGCAGCGGTCGTTTGTTCGTGTGTTTTGTTTTCCAGCAATTTCGTGTCTCTTGATACCTATTCTTTTATTATATCTCAATATTTCCTATCTTTCTGGGTTCCCTATCTAAATCTGGCTCTCTGCTTAAATTATTGAGACGTTTTTCTGGTTCGATACTAACTCCGTAATACCGTAATTTTAAGTTTATATACGTTTATTTGTACCTACTATTGTTTTTAAAATTAATGGCAATTATTTCGCTGCAATCGCCATTACGATTTTACTTAACGGATATAAAAGTTGTGAATAAATAAAACACAAAAATGGCAATCATTTTAGTCTTTTGGAAATCTCGAAAAGTTTTCAGACACTGTAAATAATTTATGGAATCTAATATAATTTGAAGACGATTTAAAACTGCTTTTTAAAAACATATTAAGTAGTAGGTATAGGTATCTCAATCCAAGTGATAGATTTGTAGCGAACAGAAGCTCGAATGACCTCAGTCAGTAGTCAGTACAGTCAGTACCAAGAAGCGGTGACTAATCGGACATCATTATGTTAATAGTGTAATTGTGTAACCGTGGTGCAAACGGAGCAGTGAATTGATAAGTTGAAGAAAGGTAACAAAGGTTTCTTTTACGTTTTGGGTGTCTGTGGCTGCGGTCTACCATTAGCTGCTAACTTACTTAAGTACCTTCTTAAGTACTTAAGTATACTTAACTACTTAAGTACCCATACCTATACTAATGTAGAGTTAAATACGCTGTGTGTACATAAATTAATGATGTATTGCTAACAAAGTGTGCGGTCAAGCTAACACCTCTGCCCAAGTGACTAACTTTTCATTTAGCATACTAATCTCGAGCTTGTACAATACGCACTAACCCCATAATAATGTGAGACGATGGGGGCGCGGGGTGCGGATTCGGGACGCGCATGCGTGAGTGGCGGGGAAGGGCGCGGGGGAGCATTGTCGCCAGTATCGACGCGAGAGTCGGGCGCGGCGTGCGCTCCGTACGCCGCCTCAAACAAAACGCTCCACGTTACGTAAAGTGAGCGAACGATGGCAGACTCCGAGCCCTCCCTCTGCAGCGTGCTCGACCCGCGTAAGTGCCCCTCGCCCGACTTCGCTTGAGCTTTTCCTCTCTCTCTGTCGCAACTAACCCGCTAACGCGCACCGTTCTATTGCAGATGCTTGGTTCGACCCCCAGAGGCTGCACCCCAAAGGTGAGTCTTCGACGTGTTCCCGGCAGAAATACACTTCTGTGTTCTGTCGGCGCGGGGCCAACTGGCAGCCGCCGGCCGCTCGCCCGCCCGGGCCCTACGGCCTGCGTTGTGACCTAGTGACCGCTGCATCGAATTCAGTGTTGTGATACCTCAATGCTAACGAAACAGAGTGTAGTACCCGTAAAAAACCCCTCGCGCTACCTGATTGCATTCGCCGATGCGTTATGTTCTCGCTTAATCAAGCCATTTATCTCGATCGTCGTCGGAGTTCGGACATGTCAAGGGCTGACATGTCCGACCTACTTCTGTGACAACACTCACCGTTGTCACTCATCGTTGTTACCTGTCACGATTACAAAATAATACGATCGATGCTCTCCAATCGAATATTCCACCGTGTAGGTCCGCCTTTGTCTGTGTGTTGGATACTTGGATCCCGCAATGCGCATCATTCTCTATGCACTATATGCACGTCGAGGCGAAGGTGTTGATAAACGTCGACTCGACGAGACAATAGGAGAGCAAAAGGTTGTCCATGTGCGGCTCGGGCACGCTCGACGCATGCGCATTGCAGACAGATGCAGACAATCCACACTGCCAAGATGAAATTAGACTCATTTAACTGACGTTGATGTTTGCAACACCAAAACTGCCCCACAATTTAATTGTCACACTGTGACCTAAATCTTTATAATTTATCTTTTAAGGAAATATTCTAGAGATAGACTGACAAATGAACATTCTATCTCACGAAATAAGGAGATAAGATGCCTCATATAACGCCCTCATGAGTAGTATCAGTTAGCATTGGCTCTAATTCAATTAGTCTGAATTAGATGATGTGATTGCACTTAAGATGGTAATTGATGATGTAACTACACTTTCATATTCAGAATTCCTACCTTGCCTGTATCTTGAATTCATATTGAATTAGATGCATTCTGGAATTGAATGAATTGTAAAAACCCACAAAATATCACTAAACCACTAGAGCAAATAATGTTTTCCTTGCTTATGTTTGAACTTTGATAATGACAATCTGGTAAATTGAAAGTCACGGACGCTTGCCTCACAATGTGATCTAATACTTTTACGACCAAATATTATTTATTCGGTATTTTTCCAGGGAAATTATGATTATTATTATGATTATGGGAACAAAGGTTTAATGTTAACCTTATCTGTTTTGTTTTTACAAGAAGCAACTTGTAGATTTCCAATTCCAATTCGCCCCTCATTGTAAACAAGCATGAACATTGTAAAGAACGATGCATTTATCAATTTCCTTCCATACTGATAACGTATCGGAAAGCATAAAATGTGTTTTCAATTTTTCCTTTGTTTGTTTTGTACATAGACGAAGCCCGAACTCGCCTCTTTGTAAGTTTTTACTTTTTAGTCCCCCCAAGTCTTTTGAGTGCGAAACTACTGTATGAACTAATTAACTCTGTCAAGATCATTCTAATAAAATAACAGTAGGAACTCGAGAAGATCTTATTATTTATTTTTCATGACTCACGTTCACTGGGTATGGGAATGGGTATGAGCATTGATCTAGTTGTCTTGAGTTCGCGACTGTGGAATGGCTCGCCTTTGACGGACTTCGTCGCTCCTAGGTTTGACAAAAAATACTTAAGGAACAGTCCGTGATTCTATTTTGGGATTTAGTCAAAAGCGGTGGTGGTGATAATTTGCGGAGACACAAAATATGGCTCCTCAAATTAACATGAAATAATAATAATAATATCCGTTTATTTCCGAACTGTTCCAAATTTTTTTTTACTAATGCTTTACAAAATGTCCCTCAATTCAGTGTGCCTTTCGGCATAGGCCTCCTCCAACTGCGTCCATTGATTTCTATCTAGAGCCACTTTTGGCCAATATGGCCCCAAGGTCGTACGAATATCGTCTTCCCATCTTCTTATTGGACGCCCCTGTCTTCTAACTCCGACTCTTGGATACCATTCCGTGACTTGCTTCATCCATTTATTTACACTGCTCCTTAACATATGCCCTGCCCAGTCCCATTTTTGATGATCGTTCTGATAATCATCAGAAATTAACATGAAATACTAAACCAAATATATAACATCCATTATATGATTGGTATTCGTAACACTGACGAATTTCCAGTCAGTACCTAATCCATTAAAACAAATCGAATAGTGGAATTGATTTTACTTTTAATTCCACTCTAATCCATTACGTCATCAAGTGTGATATAAATAAACGTTAACTAAATGTCTTGAGGCCTCTTTCACCATCTGTCAAGTAGGCTAACCGTCATTTGAAGTCTCCTGTTACCGGGAATAATTTACCTTTGTTTGTACGATAAAAGTCTCAAACATTAAAAACAAAAGACTACACTTGTAGTTTGTGAAAGAGGCCCTTAATGATTTTGAATTAAGAATCTTAATTTCAAAATCCATTTAATGGTTTTATTGGCGAGAAATTGGGAACGAACAATCATTTGATGAGTTAAGTTGGAACAACACATCAAAGAAGAATAGTAAAGTCCAAAATATGTGCATTATTACTTTGTGCTTAACGTTCCTTAACGGTCTTCGCACACCTCTAAAAATTTAGATTAAGTATATCAAAATATAAATTTTTAATTTGCTATATTATAAAACTTTATGTAGGTACCGCAGTAGACAGAAGTTATAATTTGCTCCAACATCAATCATATTTTGTTACACAGTACACGTAACATGTCTGACAGTAATCACACATGTTACGCTACGTCAGAGAACGTTTGAGCTCGAATGTAAAATATACAGTCATATAACACAAAGATTTTGCCCGTGACTTTGTCTGCGTATCTTTGTTGAACGTAACCTTTTATAAAAGAATATGCACGGTAGACCTTTTAGACCGGTAGACGGTTCAGGCTTTCTATAATATCAAAAGGCCAAAAACGATATCAAATATTATTTGCTTATGCTATTTATCAATATTATTACTAAACCAAAATTTTAACAAAATATTCCAATATATTATAATACTAGAATTTTAACCACAGATTTTAGCTTTTTCTCGTGTACCTATTCAATCGCGTTTTCTTAGGTGTTTTATTTTATTCAGTCTTTATTCCTTAATAAAATTGTAGTGTTGAAATTTTTATTTTTATATGATCCCTCGGGACCTGTAAAGGGTTGTAAGTCCTTTACATGATAAACTGAGTGATCCCGAGTATCAAGATTTGACCTGACATTTGTCTAAGACGAACACAACTATGGCTAGTTATAATCAACTTGACTGATATGAGAACACTTAAATGTATTCTACATATTACATATGTTTTGCTTTCTTATTGTCACGTTTCCACGTTTCGACCATGAATTTTATAAAAACAGTTTACATATTCTTAACTTATTTGTTAGCACGTAGAAAAGGTATCTAGACGTGCTCTCTTTTAAATAGAATTTCCTTATTTACCAAGTAAATTTAAGAGAAACACTCCTACGTGTCTATATATTACTTCCTAAGTGGAATGGTTCCATCTGCTTAGTAAACTGTTTTTCTTAACATACATTTCATCCTGGCTTTTCTTGTTAATAAAATGTACGAAAGCTCGTACAGGACCAGTATTTTTTTTCTAGGTGAAAGGTATTTTTTATGTTTTTTTTCTGTGTCCCTGACAATGTGAATGCAAAATTTCACGATGATCGGTCGAGTAAAGATGTGAAAGCGTGACAAACAAACTCACTTTTACATTTATAACATTCAAGTATGATTTAAGTTAAGTTTGTACTTACTTACTCATGCTTATTATTGTATCTTAGCAGATTATTACAAAATGAGTGCTTTATTATAAACAATGAGTAATGAACGAAGCATGCATGTCAGTGTCTATTGCCAATCTGCCAATATATCACTCGGAGATACATTTGCCTTCATTTGCATTCCACCTGGCACTTTTTCTCTTTTATTTGCGATCGTTTTATGCGAATTGCAAGCATGAATTGTATCTTTTCTTTTTGGTCTGTTGTGTCTTCTTTATCTATCACAGTTATTTGTTTCTCTTTGCTGGTAAAACATTCAACGAAGGTTATCTTGTCTTAGTAGTAGTCTTATTTAGTAGTTCTCTTCGGTTTATTTTATGTCATTACATTACACATTATAGAGATTCTATAAGTAATAGCCTTTTGAACAGTTTGATTTTGATTATATATTTTTTATAGGTAGGTCTCTAATTATTCCAGGAAAATTATTATAAAATTGTATAAAAGAATTAGTTGATCTTATGAAGACGCGTTTTATGTGCAAAAATATTAATTTTATACCTAATATTTAGATTATGAGCAAGCTTAAGCTTTAAATTTTTATTATAAATTTAAAAAAGAAACATTACAATTTGTTTCGAAAAGTAGTTTGAGCAAAAGAAAAGTGAAACGAACTGATAACCTTCCTGCGTTCTGTGGTGCAGGTACATACGAGTATTGTGGTATATTTACAGTTGCGGGTCGCGGGTAACGTGCGGGTACCTGATAAACCTGATCTGTGCGAGCGAAAAAGTGACTCGCCGTCCCCTTCGTACTCTGATTGTTGATCCTCTTGTCACATTACGCGCTTATTTTATAACTAGGGCTTCGGTGTAGTCCCGCTCATGTTATGCCTATACTTAGTTAGCCTTCGTTTTAGTCGGAGTAATCGATAAGCGAAGGTGGCATTGACCGCTGCGTCTCCGTCCACCGCCCCCCGCCCCCCGCCGCAGCCCCTCGTCGCCTTTGACGCCAAAACGCCAAACGATCGATTCTCAACTCCTGCGCACTGAAATAATTATCAAGTGTTTATTTTGGCAATGATGTGCATCTCTGCGATTGATGAATGCGATTTATATCATCACATCACCGACGTCTCGTTGTTGACCTTATCTCTTATTTAGTCGTACCTATATTTATTTCATAAAAAATGCGTTGTTTTATATTGATTTTGTGTAAATATTTCTTTGGGCGCGTTTAAAAGTAAGTGCGTAGAAAGGTGTGCATGTTTTGTGTGGTCGTAACGGAATGGAGATCGGAGTGGAAGTGACGGTGACCGTGTCACGGATGGGCCCGATGACGTGTGTAGAAAGGCAGGCCTGCGTGGCGCGGAGGCGCTCCACGACACTCCACGTGCCCGGCCGAGCGACGATCGCGCTCACTCGGTCGCCATGGCACGTCCCAAGCAGTCGCCGCGCCACGCAGCGCAATTCGAGCAGCTGCCCCCTCGCGGGCCAGGTATGGTGTCCCCTTTCGCCCCCAGAGTGCCTTAGTGGCGAGCGAGCACTTATAGAGCGTGCGTGAATGGTTGCAGTGGAGTCGCTGATCTACTGGCGATGCGCGGCGCGGTCGGGCGCGGCGTTGGGCGCCGGGCTGGTGCTGCTGGTGGCGCTGGCGTGCTGCTCGGTGGTGTCGGTGCTGGCGTACGCGTCGCTGCTGGCGCTGACGGCGGCGGTGGCGTTCCGCGTGTACAAGAACGTGCTGCAGGCCGTGCAGAAGACGAACGAGGGCCACCCGTTCAAGTGGCTGCTGGAGAAGGACATGAGCGTGCCGGCGGACCGCGCGCAGGCGCTGGCGGCCGCCGCCACGGCGCACCTGAACGCGGCCACCCATGAGCTGCGTCGGCTGTTCCTCGTCGAGGACCTGGTGGACTCGCTCAAGTTCGGAGTGCTGCTCTGGTGCCTCACGTACGTGGGCGCCTGCTTCAACGGCATCACGCTCATCATTCTCGGTAAATATCGCCCTCTCCTTTCCTTTGTATTATAGCTATTATTTTGCTTATGACTAATGTCGCCTATTGACACAAGCAACGCCACATGTGCTGCAAACATATTGGAGTACCTACTAGTCATATTTATTTAATATTTAAGGCGGAGAAAAAAAAAACTGTTTCCAAATGTTTTATTAATAATAACCAGTCAAGCTAGTCGATAGCTGCAGAACAAACCAAAAACTGGTTAACAAACAAATTGAAAAAAGACAAACTCGGCTGTTCTCGTTTTTATTGCAAAGACCATCATTTAAACTGAAACTAAATACCTATTAATATAAATGTTTGTTATTAATTATTGCAATTTTAAGCTTACAATCGACTAGCAGAAATAATTTCATAATATTAAAAAACATTAATATTAAAATATATCTATACTAACTAATATTATAAAGAGAAAAGATTGTACCTACAAGATTGACGAAGTTGCGTGCCAACAACTAGTAGGTATTAAATAAATTTTAAATTTAATGATATATTTTATATGGACTAGTTGGTTCCCGCGACTTGGTCCGCGTTGAATTGAAACATGAAAAATATAACACACCTGAGAAAATATCAGCTCACATCTTTATCGCTGTAACGTACGATGGCGCCCCCACATTTTTTTTATATTTTTATCACTCGGAAACTTGAATTTTTTTCAGAGCAAAAAGTATGCTCTATTGTAATCCAGGTTGTTACGTGAAAGATTCGTCTTTACAAACTTTGCATTTATAATATTGTAAAATTTTACTATAGCCTTTATTAACCATCCTTATATATATAAAAATTACGTGTCACATGTTTGTCTCCTATAGCCTCAGCCCTCAGCCCATTTACACCGGAGCGCCACCGTGCGACATTGTAGCATGCTACAAAGCCGCATGCCCTAAAACTTAAAAATGTCGCACATTGTAGCAGCCATGCCAGGTGCTGTTGAGGTGCTGCCATGCCGCACGACTCGTGCGACATTTTTAAGTTTTGTAGCATGCTAATGTCGCACGGTTGGCGCGAGGTTGGCATTGAGCGAGTGTTGAAGTGGGAATTGGGAATTGGGAATGTTGCAGGATGGATCGCGCTGTTCACGCTGCCGAAGGCGTACGAGATGAACAAGGCGCAGGTGGACTCGAACCTGGAACTGGCGCGCGCCAAGATCAACGAGATCTCGGCCAAAGTGCGCGCGGCCGTGCCTCTGGGCCGCAAGGGCGACGCGCAGAAGGACAAGTAGATTATTGCTACGGGTAAAGCTTCATGGGACGAGTCGTGCGGACCTTACGTGCGGATATATTATTGTATTTGCTTTTTCAAATTTTAAATTAAAATAACTGTCGAACCAAGCGCTCCTTTCTATTTATTCATTTCTCTCAGGATTTTATCGAGCTTCGGTCTCAGCTCTCGGAACAAGACTACTTTTTACTAATCAAGTAGGAGCTCGCTTTGGCTATCTATAAATATAAATAAGGAATAGATAAAATTAAATCGAAGACGGTGTTCTCATATCTTTAGTTTTTGTCAAGGCAACGATGAAATTGTCTTGATCCAAAACTATGAATGTGAAAATATGATAAAATTGTGGGATATTCAGTATGATAGATATAAAAGTAATGTAACACGCTTATAATGTTTCTTGTCGTATTTCTAATTCTATATGATTGTTTTGGATCTGTATACCTAGACAGAGCTGTTATGTTTGCCTAATTTCGGTTTCTATTGAAAGATTTGTTTATTAATATTTAATTTATTTTTAAATAAATAAAATATAAATTTCAATTATCTCAGAGTTTAAATCTAATCATTATTATTTCATATAAAAAATGTTGAACTTTCTCTGAAAGAAACTTTTCAAAAAGTTTTTGAAAATTGACGTGGCATCGTTTATGACTTTATAGTCATAGAAAAGTTAGCACCAACATTTTGAACCTAAAAAGGAGTAAGTAAAATGAAACATATCTAAGAAACCGTTAGTCTGATTTAGTTGTTGCTTGCACACATATTATTTTCTTAAAAAAACATGAAACAAAAGTACCATATATGTATATATATGGTTCAGAGTACCATGGTGTGGTGTAGGCATAAAATGTCACTGCTCATGGTGTGAAGCAGCGCCATCTAGTGGCTAACGTGTGGCGCTGCTTCATCTCATACAAATTCACTTCTGCCTATTTTTTGGGTAGCTCGCTCTATCGTCGGCCTGGATGCTGGCCAAGAGCAAATCTATTATTTATTAATAAAAAATAAAACCTTAGTAATATCTGAATTTTACATGTCGACTGTACTTTCATTTTTTTTCCTATATAAAACCCAAAGACGACTACTAAAAATATATTTAAATTTTAAGTGGGATTTGCGCACATTTCGTAAGAAATGAAATTGTGCGAGACGATTCTTGAACCTGACTGGACCTGTGGGGAAGTTCGCGTTCCCTGTGGGGAACGCGAACGTTTATATTTCACATTTTCCAATAAAAGAAAAACAAAATTCTTCAGAAACCTATTGAGTTGCACAAAGACCCTCTTAGCTAGAGCCAAATTAACCCATTTTGAAATAATTTAAACCATTTTGAAAAATAACAAATAGATTTAAATCATTTTAGAACAGATCTTTATCAGTCTGTATGACATGGCGGTGGCTCTGAAACAGCTGAAGAACAACAGCTTCTGAATAGCGGCTCTGTACATACAACGCCAGAAGCCCAGAAGCATTGAACAGGGACGTGGTGGTGCTTTTCTTCAATACGGGTGATAAAATCCTATTGAAGAATTATAGATCCATCAAACTGCTGAGCCAGTCTGAGCGCTTCTTACAAGTTGTTTACAAGGGTTATTGCAAATCATCTATTGCGCACATTTTGATTACTTCAGCCCCTAACAAGCCGGTTTAGCCGGTTTTCGGAAAGATTATAGTACTTACTTAACTATATTAGCAAGAACCATGGAGAATAGAGGTAAGAAAGCCCAACACTATACATGAGAAAGTGTCCGTCGAATACGCTCGTGGCGCTCTATTAGCATTTTATTTACGGTGGTTTCATGAATGAACTACGGAACCAACCAATGCTACACTAGCGCCATTCTGATCAATTTATGAACCACTATTTAATGCTTTTAGTTTGCCACTTTTTCAGGTAACACTTGGTTGGTAACACTCATGTAAGTATGTCTCTTTTCTCCATGGCAAGAACGACAACGTTTTGGAAATTGAGTAGAGGCACAGATTAAGTAATAGTTACTTGGTAGAGGGAACAGTGATCTGAGGCCTTAGACAAAGTGACATTACAAAAACGATAACGAAGTTCGAAAACAATAAAATGTATGGGATTGACATATGCCGTCGCTAAATCACGTGACACATCCCATACATTTTATTCTTTCGAATCGAATCGCTACGGAGCGAAATGCCACTTGTCTAAAGGCCCAGATGCCTGCTGTGACTTTGACACTTGACACTAGACATATCTGTCAAGTTACTATTGATACTAGACAGATACATAACCTTCGATTTTGCAAATTTCAACAACTTAGGCCTTTTAGGCTATGAAATTGAAATTGTGACTAGTTTTTCCTTTTCATAATTGTACTTAATTATTACTAGTAATACCAATTCGTCTTATAATTAATATATAATCTATTCAATACATTGACGAAATAATAATATTCAAATAAGTACTGAAATAAAATTCATATTTGAAGTTTAACAAAATGAAGATATAATTAATATTTATATTAGTTAGCTGAAACAAATTAAATCAAAATAAGCGTAATATATGTACTTGCATGTATTGTTTAGTAAATGTATGTTTTAAAGTAAATTGTTAGAGGTGCAATGACCGATAATACAAGGTAAGTTAAACATTGCTTTAATAAGTTAATTTGCCTAGCATGGTTTACTTTAGAATTGATCATATACTTAGCAGTTAGCAGTAGCGAGCGATGAGTTGGCATCTGGGTAGGTACCCTAACGTCGCTATTTTCAGACCAAAAATTGATAAAAAAAACACATTTTGTGTTATGCAATGTGAAATTTGACCCAATTATTTGTTAAGGCAATATATAATACACATGCAAATTTTGTTTGTAGATTATTTAGTAGGTATTGGTATTAGTAATGTGTACTAAGTATATTGTTGAACACTGATTAATTTGTTAAAAACTAGCTAGTTATTGAAAACTAAACTTTTATTGTAAATATAGTGTGAAAGGAAACCAGTGAAAAACAGTTCTACGATATTGAGGATTTCCAAACATTAAAAAAGGCCCTTTAAAATTGTAATTTATATTAAAGCCACAACTAATAATTGAAATATAAATCATTTATAAAAATGATAAATATAAGTATAAAATAAAAATAAAATGAAGTGCTAAGGTGCAGGTTGTAAAGCAAACTACATGTCTTGCTCATAAAAATGTATAGATTCTTTTTTTATTTTCTCCAAAGCAAAAATTTTATTAAAAAAAAACTTGGGTTTTTTTGCCAGTTTTTTCCCCATAGAAACAATTTGCGAATTTAATGTGAATTAAGTAATTAAATAAATATAAAATGTTCAAAAAATATTTTCTTTTTGGCCCCAGACTTCTATACAAACAAACAACACAGCCTATAATATTTTTTTATCATAAATTATTATAAATGAGTCTGTTTTTAAACCCAATGCTTTGAAATGCAATTTCATTTAAATATGCATTCTAGTTGATTATTGTGTATTAGTGCATTGCAAATTGAGTAAATTTTGTAGTAGGTATGATGCATATTTTCTTATCAGAAAAGGGATTGTAAATTATATATTCATATTTTTTTCAATAATCAGTTAAGTTCAAAATTGATTTTAATTATAACTAATATTTAACTAACTATTAAATTATAGCTAGAGCTTCTCAATTCTCAACCAGTTCACATCAATCTCTATAGATTGTCTTATCTTTTGTGTGTACACTACACACTAAATGTAGATCAACAATGCATAGTGAGCGAGGCCAATTGTATTCAATTCCACTCAATAATCATTTATAAATTGTTCCATTGCTCTTACATTACAACGTCCAAGTTAAACAAGTTTATCTTATGCTAAAATTTAATATAATTTGCAGAATATAAATTAGGAATGTGTAATTAAAAAAAATCAATTGACAGGAAATATGAATATGTAGAATCAAAAAAAGTGTATATTATGTAAATGTGAAATATTATATATGGTTCTTTTTTTAAGTTTTCAGACAAGTGTAGGCACTAAGAAACATCACTAATTGCACAATACTAACACTCATTATGGAATTCCATCGATTGTTATTTAACTTTTATCATTTCTAATTTTGGTGCTCACTTTAACTTTTATCTTTTATCATGTAACTTTTCTTCACACAATTATCTGTTGGTTATTAAGTAAATAAATTGCACTTTTAATTGTAATATTAACATTGTTGTGATTAGTGAGGGGGTGTCGCCTCATCGTCGCCAAACGAACAGTGGACCAGCAACGGGCCTTCTATCCTCATCCCAATCCCATGCACCACCGTCATGACGCTGCCTTCACACTAGGTGGGTGGCCTCACCTCGCTTTTTATTCTATCTACTACACTTACTATATTCTATTTCTCACAATGTCTTACGAAATCGAATGTAACACACTAAATGTTGAAATCAGAAATCTTATCTATTACAAATTATAGGGATTAGGAACACAAAGTAAGATTACACTGTCACGTAAAGGACAGACGTTGATTGTGCGGTGTTTGCAGGCTGAGAGAGGGGAGAGAGCGGTCGCCTTGTCTGAGCGGGAGAGGCAGCCGAGGAGTGACGATGTGGGGTACGCGCCGCGTGGTGGCGCTGGACGCGCTGATGGCGTGCTGGGGCCTGGGCACCTGGCTGGGGGTGAACGGGCTGTACGTCCAGCTGCCGCTGCTGGTGGAGCGTCTGCCCGAGGGCTGGGCGCTGCCGGCCTCCATGGCCCTCGCCGTGCAGCTGGCCAACGTGGGCCTGCTCCTGTACGCCGTTTCGCGTCGACTCCTCCCTCGGACCAAAGACGCGCACTACATTTACGGCCTCCTGGTGGTCGGCACCTTGGCGCTGACGCTCAACGCGTTCCTCTACACGCACACGACAGTAGTCGGGAGCGCGGAGAGGTCTGTGCCGTTTTTGACGCTGACCTTCTTCGCGGCACTGGTCGGCTGCACCAGCTCGGTGCTGTTCTATCCGTTCCTGAGACACTTTCGCGACATATATTTAGTGACGTACCTAGTGGGCGAGGGCCTGAGCGGGTTCGTGCCGAGCATCCTGGCTCTGGTCCAGGGCGTCGGGATGGAGCCCGAGTGCCGACCGTCGGCGGACAACTCGACCATGGAGGCGCACTACGATCCGCCGCGGTTCAGCTCGACGGTGTTCCTGCTGATTCTCGGCGGACTGTCGGCGCTCAGTCTGGTGAGCTTCGCGACGGTGCAGAGTCTGAGAGCGTTCGACTCGGAGAGAGTGAGCTCGTCGGCCGCGGCGAAGAACGACGAAGCGACGACGGAGCCGGCGCGGCTGCGCTCGGCCCGGTGGGTGTCGGCGCTCGCGTTGACGGGGTGCCTGAACGCGCTGAGCAACGGCGTGATGCCGTCGGTGCAGTCGTACTCGTGCATGCCGTACGGGACGCGCGCGTACCACTTGGCGGTGACGCTGAGCGCCATGGCGAATCCGGCCGCGTGCTTGGCGGGCGTGTGGCTGCGGCCTCTGAGAGTGCGCGCGCTGGCCGCTCTGCTGTCGGCCGCGGCGGCGCCGCTCGGTTACCTGCTGGCGACGGCCGCGCTGAGTCCGCGTCCGCCGCTGCGCGACTCGGCCGCCGGCGAGGCGCTGGTGGTGCTCGCGTGGGTGCTGACTTCCGCGGCGGTGTCGTACGCCCGCATGTGGCTGTACGGCTGGGCTCGCTCCGGGGGCACGCGAGGGATGCGCGCGTGCGGCGCGGCCACGCAGCTCGGCTCGGCTCTGGGCAGCTTGGTGCTGTTCGCGCTGGTGAACTACGCCCGCGTGTTCGAGCAGCCCGAGGTGTGCTCGTCCTCAGAGTTGGGCTGACTTAATATTGTTCTGTTCTCCTAGTGGTAAAGCTGTTACGTTAAATAAGACGATGTGATTTTATTGTGTGATAATCTGAAAAATATTAATAAATGTTATATTATATTGAAATTAAAGTTTGTTTAATTTGAAACAAAAAATGCTGGTTCGGCTTCATTTCCCCTCGCTACTGCAAAGAGCTTTAGCTTTTAGTATTTTAGCTATAAACCCTATAAGGGACTTTTTTGTATAGTATAAAGAAAATTTTAGTTTCGGTGTAGCCTGTAATATTTTTCCATGGCATGGTAAGTGATTTAGAATTGATTAAAAATATTTCTTAAGTGCTAAGAAAAGTTCCTGTTCGATTCGTTATTATTTAGTTACTCAAAATAAACACCGACCGCATTGAATTCCGTTGTACCGATTTCTATCTATCTATCTATTCAATTCAATAATGGAAAGATATACGAAGTTTTGTGGTAAGCCAGGAGCGGGTCGCTAGTTTCAGGATAAAAGGCCTGGATGAGTCTCCCCTTGTATAACGTTTTGTAAAGCATTTAATTTACATCATTTTCATATTTGAGTAAAAGTCAATGCGAACGAAGTCGTAGGCGTCAGCTAGTTAAATAGTAATATGTGCCTAGGTATTCACTGTCGTTACTTTGCCAGCGCAATGGTATTGATAAGTGCATTCGAATTATCGTAATTGGAGTACAATTGAGGCTCATTATTTAAGTCAACTTGCGATTTAATTTGATCATAGCTAACGTGGTCACCGTCCATTGAACAGCAAGTGGTCACCCCGATTAACAGCCATGGATTTAGTCAATTCCATATTATTGTATTTCATTACAAAGAATATATTTTTTCTGCGTGCATTCCTATGTTGGAAGAAAGGTCTTGCCCACTAATTAATACCTCATATATAACGTTGATTTGTGCACTAGAAAAGTACTGTAATAATATTTTTTTATTGCAAAATTGAATATTTTAGCTTTTATAATGTTAATGAAGTAATGTAATCTGTCTAGACAGTCAGGTATTACTTTAGTTCTAGATAGAAATGTTAGTCCTAACTGAATGGGTGAATTGTGAATCAGTCCAATATTGAAATAGGAGAATTAATAAGTTGCATTCTAGTCGGAGAGTTTAATTGTACTTGATATACTTACTCGTAGATAGGATGATGGAGTTGTGGCGCAGCGCAGGAGTCGCCGGAGTCAGGATGAACATGTACGACGACTTTTATCACATCCCGCAGTTGTCTCCCGATGGCACACACCGCGAAGGCATCCTGCTCGATGTCAGCTGCCCCTATGCTGAACGCCTCGTACAGATGGTACTATTTAGATAATGCTATTCACAATAAATGCGCCATCAAAGTACATAAATTACAGCTAAGTACTTACATAAATGTTCTGGATCCAACTCGATGGAGCCAAAATGTACCTACTAGATCCGGCTCCGTTGGACCAAAATGTCCTGGAATCGGGGATCGTACTTGAATGTTTTGATCTGATGCGGTTTTTACCAATGGATGGCCTGATTTGTACTATATAGGTACTTATTAAAATCAAAACAAAATATTTATTTATCAATTGGGTTTCTACGAGAAAATCTTATGATCGTCATTAAGTACAAATTTAAATTTACCAGGGTTTCGGTAAAAAAGGCCAAGATTACGATCCTGAGAAGAAACCCCGAAAGAAACTCAGGATAAGTACTATTCTTTTTGATATTATAGATATTGCGCTCGACGCAGAAAGACCAATCATTAATCTATGATTGATATCTTATTATCAAAATAAAACCACACACATTGCGTTTGTTGATCTATAGTACCTACCTATATATAAACAAAACACCCATCTATATTGGTACATTTTTTAAAGATACCTTCCAATTTACATTGTTGCAAACTTGATTGAACTGATACCTACTTGCAACGCCATCTAGACAATTCGATCGTAAACAATAAATTTCAGTTTAAATTGTATAGCAATTTATAGCATGAAAATGTCTCATATTCCAAGTTATATAAATAAAATGGCGTCATATTTTTTTTTTACTAAAATGCTTCTTGCTTTAAGGGCATTATATTGTTTTCATAGTTTGTTTTCATTATATTGTTGGACATTCATGAAAATTTCAGGCATCTTCGAGTCGCGCTTTCAACATTCGCCATTCATGGCTTCTTCTTAAGGATGCAACATTAAACACGTCAGATGTAAGCGAGTTTCTCGCCGATGCCGCCATACTACCAGACGCTGACGTCGTGTGGTCCTCCTCCGAAGTGTTAGTTGACTTGTACAGGGTTAAAACGGGTCATCCACTCAAAATGAAGACATTGGATTTGGATTACAACGAGAATTGGAGTCGGGATGGTTTGTGGACTTTATGGAGAGAGTTACCAACCGCAGTGGCGAGGAGGAAGAATCTTACCAATGTCTACATTAACGCTGCTACCATCGTAAGTGAATACTGATAGATTGATCGTTGCTCCGATTTATTATAGCGCCATCTGGATAGCTAGCTAATAACAAAAATTTCCTCACAAGTAGAAAATTTAAATCAACACTAATTAATATACTTTCTACTTTTTGATTAAAATTATTTGTAACTAGTTTTTGCCCGCGACTTTATTCGCACCTCCTTTTCTTAGGCGTGTGAAAATTTATTCAATATTTTTATTTTATTTATTTATTCAGGCAAAAACAGTCACATACAATTTATCTTAAAAAAAAAAACAATCTATATTTATTGCTTATTTATTTTTCTAAGGTGTTCAATTTTTTATTTCTATTTTTAAAAGATCCCTCGGAACAGTAGCTACTTCTTCTGGACGAAAGGCCAGAATCTACATCGTATCTTGTACCGTTAATTACCAACGAAATAGTATATCTCTTTCCAGGTCGCTGTTAATTACGTGCAAGCAATATTTCATTATCGACAAAATTATAATATTTTACACCATAACAATACTAGTAAAAAGCCGGAATCAACACTGTGTTACAGATAAGTCAACCGGAACACTTCAAGGGTTGGTCGGACCTTTCCAACCGGCAGATCGACACCTACCCCAAGCTGACGTACCCTCTGCTGATGCTGTGCGCCGAAGACTTGAACTTTCGGTACGTCACTGGAGTTGCGGACCTTCGGAAGCTATTTTATCGTTGACTGTGACTTGACGTCTCCAGATTCAACCTGAAGCAGGTGGACTTGTACGGCGAAGAGCGGAACGGCTCGTTCGACGGCCTCGCGGGTCTGCTGCAGCGAAACCAGATAGAGGTCGGCATCACCTCCATGTTCATGAGGGCCGACCGCTCCAGAGTGCTGCACTTCACATCGGAGACTGTCTCCATCAAGTGACTATTTCAAATAAAGAAATTTGTTTCAAAAATCCTTTTTATTTAGGAAACAATTGTTTTTACTTTGAAGATTATTCTAACAGCGGCGCATTCATGTTCCGGCAACCGTCGCAGTCGGCGGTGACGAACATGTTCCTGCTGCCGTTCTCGCGCGGCGTGTGGGCGGCGAGCGCGGCGGTGCTGGTGGCGTCGGTGGCGCTTCTGGCGCTCTTCTCTCGGGCGCTGCGCCCGCTGCGAGTCGACCCCACGCTCCGAGCGCTCACTCCCGCCGAGACCGTCACCTTCGCCGTCGGGACTATTTGCCAACAAGGTACTTTACAGTGCGGCCGGTTCTTGCTTCAACACTATGGTGACTATGGTGAGTATTCGCCAAACACTTGGCGATTCTGAGGCGACGGTCGTCACCTACAATCAAGTAGAGCGTCGGAGTGCCTGCCACCTTGGGTCTACATAGAAAAAAAAAATACACTCTCTTTCCAGGTTTCCATATAACTCCCAACCTGATGTCGCTCCGCGTAGTGATGTTCTTCACGCTGTTGACGTCGCTGTTCACGTTTACCTCGTACTCGGCCAAGATCGTGGCCATCCTGCAGACGCCCAGCAACTCCATCCGCACCATCCGGGACTTGACGCGATCGCCCATGAGGCTCGGCGTGCAGGAGACCACTTACAAGAGAGTGTACTTTGCGGTCAGTTCGGACCCCTCGCTTTGCACCATTACATATTATGTGCACTTCTGGACTATGACGCTGTTACAGGAGAGCACAGAGCCGGACACTCAGGAGCTGTATCGGCTGAAGCTGCTGCCGCTGGGCGAGCGAGCGTACCTCAGCGTCGTCGACGGCATCGCGCGCGTTCGCACAGGACTGTTCGCTTTCCAGGTCACTCAATCGGTCACTCACTTAATGTTTTCTCAGTGATGTTAGTTTAATTTGCTTTAACGTTATTCAGGTAGAGGAGAGTTCCGGGTACGAGATCGTGAGCAAAACGTACACGGAGAGAGAAAAATGTGACTTGAAACAAATCCAGGCATTCAAGCTTCCCGTGGTGGCGGTGCCGATCCGGAAGCATTCGGGATACAAGGAGCTGTTTGCGAGCAGGTCGGTCGCGACATGGTATCCTCTAGCTAAGTGTATGGAGCTATGGAGCTGTGGTAATGAACGGGAGTGTCGTTGCGCAGGATTCGCTGGCAACGCGAGTCGGGTCTGATGGACCGGCATCGGCGCATCTGGATGTCTCCACGTCCGCGCTGCGACGCGGCGTCCGGCGGCTTCGTGAGCGTCCGTCTGAGCGACGTAGCGCCGGCGCTGCACGCGCTCTGCGCCGGCGCAGCTCTAGCGGCGCTACTCGCGCTGGCCGAAATACTTCTTCACCTATACTCACTCAAAAATAAGAAATAAATTATTATTTGATCAAAGTGGTTTAGAGAAATGCTGTGCTCTTTGCGATTCCCTTTGTTCACATGTGACTAGATGTCGCTGTTACGAAATGTATTTTTATTTAGTACTAAATCGACAAGATTTAAATTACATAGGTAGGTACATGGGCCAATTATAAGCATCCTATGTTTTAAAAATTATTAAAAAAAGAAATGTATCTTTGTTTAATATTAAGTTGCAATTAAAGGTCGAAATGCATTAGATCGCTCGGATCAACTGAAGCAGTACATTATCACGTAATTCAGCAATGTTTAAGGCTTGCTATTGGAGACCTATATACATATATTATAATATTGGAGCTGGCTCATAATTATTTTGTTTAGAATATAACTAAATAATCAATTCAGGATTAGTTCAGGCAAATCAATAAAAGTAGGTATGTTATTATAGTCACTAGATGTCGCCGTTGAGAACTGTTTGTAGTACAAATGCAATGTGTTAGTAAAAATTAAATTTATTCTATTCACTCTCTCTGTATCTGGTAAAAGAATAAAACATTGTATTTATTTGCGTTGACTTATTTATCATTATCTAACAAACTTCTACTCATATTGAGATACAAACAGCGATAAGTAAACATTGTTCTCTAATAATTATTCTAATTAAGGCTATGGCCGACGCAAAATTTCAAATTTTCAATGACGATTATTCAATAGTTATACATGTATTTGCTTCAAAAAAAATATATATTGTAGGTCAAACTTTCATCTTGTCATTTTAACAATATCAAAATAATTAGGCAATTAGATATTTAAAAAAAAAAATTTTTGTAAGCAAGGTGTGTTCAGTTTTCAATCGCCCTTGCTGGGGCAATTATCACGCGATTCAATCCATTCTTTTTTTATTAAATAGGTATCAATGATTTCAAGTCAATTTAACAATATCAGATTTTTAAGTATAAAGGGACTACAATAAAATTCAAATATCATGATTTTATCGAGCACATTGTGCGCGATGGGGCGTGCCAGTCAGTCTGCGCTCTGCAGTAGCGCTGGTCGGACGTGGACTCTGTGTTTATTTGTTTCATGCTAATTTCGTGCAATAAACATAGTTAAAAAGAACTATTAAAGAGAGAAGGGGACTTAGTTTACATTTGTCTATATTGTGAGAATCAAGTATTCGTAATTTAAATATGTTAAAACGTTATTAATATAGTAAACATGTTTTGATAAGTTTCACTACCATAGATCTTAATAAAATTGTGTTGGTTAGATAAGACCTATCATATTATTATTGTGCATACTATGATAGTAAACAAAATGATTATAATATGACATTTCTAATCTAATGTTTCTAATATAACATTTTATTATAATTTTATAGTTACGTCACACATCAAACTATTATTTTGCCCGATGTTAGATTCCTAATTTTCAGTTCAAACGAAACATGAATGTTCCCTTACCCTAACCCGGCGTGCTACGGTTCGTTAGATAGGCCTTGACGAGACATATCCAACAGTACTGTACCCTCACATTACCCTTACCTTACCTTACCTTACCCTAACCCCACATGTGACGGTTCGTTAGATAGGCCTTGACGAGACATATCCAACAGTACTGTACCCTCACATTACCCTTACCTTACCTTACCTTACCCTAACCCCACATGTGACGGTTCGTTAGATAGGCCTTGACGAGACATATCCAACAGTACTGTACCCTCACATTACCCTTACCTTACCTTACCTTACCCTAACCCCACATGTGACGGTTCGTTAGATAGGCCTTGACGAGACATATCCAACAGTACTGTACCCTCACATTACACTTACCTTACCTTACCCTAACATACATGTCCTTGCTAACTAATGTCCTTGTAGCCAACATACCAAAAATACACAACATACCATACCATCCGCATATCCATCTTTCCGAAGTCATGGTTTCATATAGAAATGTGAAATTAAATATTTATATTTTTTTCAATTTAAATACAAAAGATACTTATTATATTTATACAAATATATAAAATTTTATTTTATTATATATAAAAGATATTATATTTATATTTATAATATATTTATATTTATATTTATATATTTATATTATATTTATAATAAAAATATATATTTACAAGTTACATATATTTACAAAAATTGTATATAATATTAAGCTTCGGAGTCCCAAGTATGCTGGCTGCATAATTGAATTTACAACCGGAATAAAAGAAAATAGTCTCACTACTTCGGTTGATTTGTTCGACCGAAGTACTGGGAAAAAAAAAGTCTCACTAGTTCGATCAACCGAAGTAGTGGGAATGGACCAGAGAAAAAATAGTCTCACTACTCACAGACCAGACTTTTTTTTCCTAGTACTTCGGTCGAAAAAATCAACCGAAGTACTAGGAAAAAAAGTCTCACTAGTTCGGTCAACCGAACTGTCAACCGAACTACTGGGAATGCACCCAAATTTTAAATGTAAGTATGTATACTACACACATGACTTTTTTACTGAGGGTATTATAATAAATATACCTAATATTAGAAATATTAGGTATTTCTAATTTTAGGTATATTCACATTCCTTAGGAAAAATTAGGTGATATATATATATATATAACCCAACCTATATATATATATATATATATATATATATATAGGTTAGGTGATTATATATATATATATATTAGGTGATTTTTTGATATATATAAACTAAATTAACTTTTCATAACATATATTTATTTATGGAACACTATAGCATAAATTTTCACTCGAGTGACTATTGTGGTTTATTTTTTAGTATACTTTTATTCTACACAATTCTTTATCACATTATTCATTTCATTATATATTCGCAGTGAAAGTGAATATATACACATAATTACTCAGCTGGACGCCAAATTTCAACTTCATAAAAATATAAAAACTTTGGCCGCATCTATTTGTTATACTCAATATAAGTCTATGGTAAGGACGCTTGCGGAGCGCGGGGCGAAATAGCTGTAATTCCCGCCTGTAGGCGTGGCCAGCCAGCCCGAAAAACGATTTTATTTTTGCATATGCCATAGGCTTAAGGCCCCGCTCCCTAAACATTATGATTGTTTGCCGTAAAACTGTAAGTAAACCAAATATCACATCAATGTAAAACTTAAATAATATTATATTTTAAACCTTTTTCTAGTCATTGTCAAGAACGATTATTATTCTCATAATAAATTAAATTTGATTTGAGACTTACGTCCTTTAGTTCTATGCAAGAAAAACAGAGAAATGGATCATTCGATATTCAACCTTATTCGAACTGTATTTGTGTTTGAAAGGGAATGCATGCGAGTGTTCCTCAGTACCGCGCTGTGCGCCCACAGAGAGCGTTTTGGGAGCGTCACCTTAAATACCTACTTAAATAAGTAAATAATTTTAATTTTTTTACAATTTATTGAATAGTCACTAACACTAATAGTTCGCATTTACAAAACAAGTCGGACGCTTCACTAAGGATATAAGCAAACCAGGATGAAGACGCTGAGCGCCAGCGCGGAGAGCAGAACGCGGTCCAACAATTGCGCCGCCGCAGCCCACGCGCCAGTGCCGCTCTCGCCTACCGCCATCTGCCGTCAGACCAACTTCATTCAGGAATTATTGACGTTTATTGAGTTATCTATTGACGTTTATCTATTCCTCGAACGTGCGAAGGAAGAACTATGCAACTCGTGGAATGTTTCCTCAAGACGGAGTGCGAAGTCGCGATGTTAGAACGTTTGCGAGAAACCTTCCTTCCGCTCTCCACAAGGCAAGGAGGCAACTAAAGATAAAGAGGTTGTGTTTCCAAAAGGAGTTGTTGTATAATAAATACGAATTTTTAAGGTTATTAATAAATTTGATAACGTGGCTCCAGAGTCTAATTATGCTCATCGTGAAAGCCGTGAAGGACAAAATGAGAAAATACTTGACTTACGTGGTGACTGCCATTTAGAATACTTCTTAAGAACGCACAGATTGTCAAGAGTTGCCCTTCTGACTTGATAACCGGTCAAGTCTCCAAGAAATAGATCTCCTTGTCGAAGAGTTTATTACTTAATCAAGTTGAGGTAACTCACCTCGTCGGGTGTGAGCTTGCAGAGCGCGGAAGCGTTGGCTAGCAGCGTGCGTAACACGTGCGGCGGCGGATCGCGTACGCGCGCCACGCGCTGCACAAGCGCGGCGCAGGCGCAGCCCGCCCCCGCCGCGACGCACGCAGCCGCCATCAGCGACACCACCACCGGCGTCGTCGACGAGTCCGGCAACCGCACCAACGCCGACACCAGCCAAAGTGCTGACGTGAACGCCGCGCACGCGCACAGTGGCGCCCTGCTCGCGGGCGGCAGCACTCCGGCGGCGATGAGCAGCAACACCACCGCCAGGAACACGACGCGCGTCGCCACCGAGTGCGCGGGCGCTCGTCTCTGCAGCCGCAACTGCCACGCCACCTCGCGCACCTCCTCGCCGTCCCGCGACCATTCCGCGGTCGACGACGCAACCGGCTCCAGGTCCCACCATACCGTTCCCCATACTGACATGTACTGAAATGTGTTGGTATTGACGTTAGGTAACTTGTATACTAGTTGACTGAACTTATTTCAAAAGTTCTATCAACTTGGATTCAAATCTCAGACAATGACACAGATAAATGGAATTTCTAAACAGTCGTAGAAATAATGCAGAGTGAGGTAATGATAGGCATTGTTAGATATTTTGACTTACTTAGATAAAGTAAACTTATGCAACATTATCCGCTAAAAAAGCATAAAAACAGCCTCAGAAATGGCTTAACCGAGTTGAATGCGGTTTTCACTGATGTATTAGCAAGCTTCCCGTAACATTTAGGTTTGTTTCCTTTTTAATCGTAAACCGTAAACAGAAAAGTTATTTATAACGAAATATCAAGCATGCAAAATTGCGGACACAACCAAATATGTAGTTTGAACTAAGTAAATTTGAATTTGGAATTCCCAACCGACCGCCAGATATTTGCGACCAAAGTTGCCAGTTCAAGTTGCAAACCCTTGATTTTAAAACATTTAGAAAACGGTACTTTTATGCTAAATTTTACTCAGCACATCGAGGGTGCCGAGATGGGAATAAACCATAATTTTAAATAATCATGCGTTTTGCTTCTTTTAAAATCTAAATATAATATGATTCACTGTTTGTATAGAGAAGTTTTTAAAAAAAGAGTTGCTTACATTGAATTCGTTGATGTAAAAATCCAACTCGTCAATGTTGTGCGCTCGGGAACTAAACTTGAAGGTAACCGTTTGATAGTCGTTCGGCCACCCTTCCAGCTGCATAGCAATGGGCACAACCACATCGATCCTGTCTATCCATAACACCTTCCCGTCACTGCTGACTTGAGCGCGTACCGGCGTATCGCTAGTTGCGCCTATGGCGGGGTTCAGGAGGACGAGATCCGGCAACCACAACCTCTCTGCGTACACGGTCATATTTCCGCAATTCCACTCAGTGGAATTCCAGGATATGCGCGTGTCCAGCCACACCTGGAACGTAACGAGTGAGATTTATAAACGGCTATCTATCCTGAAACGGGCGATAAAATGGCTCCCACTGACCATGTGTAAATCGGCCAAGAGATGAACCGTGGACGTGGAGTCGTCGATAGAAGCGTGTCGCAGGTCCATCGCCACTCCGACGACCGTCGGGGTGTCCGGAAGCACTTCACGATCATACTCCGCGAGCAATGTATCCAATTGCGAAGAAAGCAACGTCACGTTGCTGCAATACGCTGTCGCCTGCTTATGCCCTGAACAAATTATTCACAAAGGGTTACATTGGTGAGCACTATTCCCCTTCTTTCAATACAAAACTCATGTACCTAAGCTTAGTAAATATTTACCATTTATAAATAGGAGAATATGGAAAATAACAACTGATGCCCGCGGCGCCATTTTGCATCTGCCGATGTACCATCGCTTCGTCAGGAGTAGACAACTTTTGGCTTCTATTATAATTCGCTTTCAGAACGTGCTGAAAGAATCTAAATTACTAATTTATTGTTTGAAATGTCACGAAACCTCGTATGTCATATGTATATGTACGCAAATAAAACAATGTATATATCCTGCTCTATTTGATCTAAACTTAATATTATATAAAAGCAAAACATTTATTTGGTATGGAAATTTTTATTACAGCGACATATTCTTAGTCGCTGTCAGTTAAGTCTTACCTATGTATATAAAACAGATGATTTAAATGTAGTTTAATAGAATGTTGTCCACCCCTGTAAGTTGGGTTTGAATGAAGGGTGCGTGGGCAGCGTTGAGCCCGTTATCTCGCCCAGTTTCCGTTAGTGCCACCGCGCAAGGACATCCCTTCACTCCACTCTATATTTTTAGCCGAAATAGTTTTAAGATGCTACTTGCCACAATATACTTACTTAGCTCAGTGCTCAGTTGGATGTAGCATCATCGTGGCCTTACATTAAATGTATAGAGTCACATAGTCAGTCGACTGCAACACTAAAGGAAAATATAAATTTTGATTCTGTGTGATGCTAAAGGAAAATTAATTCAACTTACATAAGATGATGTGTTTATTAGAAGCGTAGCACTTTGGAAAACTTGATATTTTTGCGATAGAATTGGTGCGTTAATCGCTTCTTTTTTCACTAAGTAGCCTTATTACCTAACATACCTACTAACACGTAGCGTCGTCATCCAGGTTTTTTTTTAAAGTATAAATTTAAATCCGAATGATGTATAATCGTATTAGCAGACTCATAGTTTATAGTAAAATGTGAAATAACTGATGGCCGAGGTAATTTGCTACTACTTATGCAATCTAGCAGATTTTAGATTACCTAATACCTACTAACAATAAAATAATAAGTAATATGTTAAAAAATGTGCAAATAAGTTTTTATTGTAATATAGATGAACATAGAACTTGAAAAACTTAAAGTGAAAAAAAAATTATGTATCTCGTGTATGATTTATTTCGTTGCCAAAAAAAAATAATTTGCAATTTTACCATTTTTTTTATAAGTACGTTTTAAATGTCACGTAGACAGCCTATGGTAGAAAATTTTTTTTAGAATAAAACGGTCGGAATCAGTAAAGGATGTCCTGTTAGGTACTAAGTTTAGTGTTACTGAATCAGCAATTACAAATTTTTTATACCTACTATTCAATGATTAGTTAGATTAACTTTACCTACATTGAACAAGGAAAATCATCAAGAGACCCTAAAATAAGTTTTGGTGAATAGATCGTAGATATTATTAGAATCCTGAAAATTTGTATACGATTAAGGAAAGTAATGAAAGTCGTAGGCTATTCGTAGGAATATTTTATTGACAACAAACTTTACAAATATTTTAAATTTTAAATGTACCTAAAACGCTTTTGCAAAATGCGTTCAACATTGTTTCTCTAATTCATAGTTAATCAATAATCATGTACATACCTATTATGCTAACAACAAGTTACGTTTATTTATTAAAAATAGTTGAAACAATATAAGTAATTACTAATTAATAATTATATTTCATAAGAACAAACTGAATAACCAACGAAATCATCATTAATATACAAAACGTCATATGTATTATATGTAAACTTTTCAGTTTCTCATTGAACTCAGAATTCAGAATGAGTAAAAAAACTACAAAAGAAATAACTGTAAATTAATTCTAAAATACAAAAAAAGAAACCGTTAAAAACATTGTACTTACTTAATAATAAAAAAAAAATAACAAGTGTAATAATAACAATTAAGAATATAATTAGTAAATTAGTTGGTCTACCTCTGCTAATCCTATTACCTATAGGTAACTATGAACACCGTTCTAGCTTTCTTTTGACTACCTATCCTATCCTATCCTAATCCTATCTAATAGCTATGATATCGATTACAGTAATAATTTTAGGTAAGTTAGAGCATTGAAAGATTGGGGCTCAGGTGGTGGAATGCGTGTTGGGAGTGTGGTGATGGGGGGTGAGGTAGTGCCAGTAGGGGGGAGCGTCGGGCGCCTGCGTCTGACAGGCCGCGGTGAGCCCGGGCCAGTTGAAGCGGTACGCGTACCTCTTGCCGTGCACCTTGCTCATGATGTTCTTGTCGTAGTAGTAGCGCAGGGCCCGCGACAGCTTGTCGTAGTTCATGTTGGGCTTCTGCTTGCGCTGGCCCCAGCGACGCGCCACCTCGTCCGGGTCCGTCAGCCGGAACTCGCCGTCCGCCGCGTTGCTCTGGCGACAACACAAACCTTGTACCTCTCACCTCTCTCCGCTACCTAAGAGAGGACGAATCGCTCAAAGTGTAGGTACCTCCCAAGTGATGCCGGGCGCCGCGGCCGCCAGCTCTTCCAGGATGAACTGCCACAGCTGCACCTGACCGCCGCCGGAGGAGCGCGTGCAAGAGCCCAACGCCGCGTAAGGATCTGCAACCATATCATCATCATCATCATCCACATCTCGTCGTACGAACTCTACTCTTACATACACATATAGGCCTTCCCTATAATTTTCCAGTAGGACCAGTCAGAAGCAGCCTTCGCGTACCTTAATTGGAAAATCAGCTAACTATATTTCAATAAAATTTTCAGGAGACATAAAAACATAATATATTTTATGGAGTACTAAATATAAAATAGTAGATAGATTATCAAAAATAACAGCAAACTATAGTATTCTACCAACGTGATTTTAGGTTTCTTCATAAGTACCTACTCTGTAAAAAAAAACATAATATAACGTATTAAGTGACTCCTGAAAAAAATATTGAAATGGAGAGCTGACTTCCCAATTAAGGTAACGAAACGTAACGGCTTTCTGTACCATGTGTCTTTTGCGTTGCCACTGACTAATCCACCGAGTTAAGACGGTGACTCGTTTCTCTATTCGTTGAGCTTTCTTAGATAGCCTGCAAATTGAAGTCGTCATTGGCAACATACACTTCTCAAAACCGTTTCTTTTGAGGCACTGAGGTTAATTAATAGAAATGACCCTTATATAATGTATTTATAAGTTGAAACTGAAGTGCGTACCGTGATGGCCGCGGTACAAGTGGTGTATGCGTCTGGTCTCACTGGGACTCAACCACAACATCACCGACGCCCGGATCGTCGGAACAATACGCGACCGGAAGCGAGCGAGTGTCGACGGAAGTGACGCGTGGCGAGCCGCCCTCCGCCCGCCCAAGCCATTTCACGAGTATCACTGTGTGGCCGCGCCCCACACACACACACACACGCACACACACTCGTCACTTTTACACGTAAAGGGTTTGATGCAAATCAACACCACGTTTGGCATTGAAATAATAAGTGACATAAAAATATTTATAATTTCTTAAATTCAAATTCAAATTCATTTATTTTCAGGTAGGAAACTAGACCCATATTTTACATTTTTATACATAGTTATAATACATACCTACTAAGATATAATACAAAATTAAAGAAAAGAAATAATAATAATAATAAGTACATAAATAGCTAAAAGCTAACACCAACATGTCCCGCACTACCCGGTCTATTACTACAATGTCGGATATATATAGCTACAATCTAGCCTATCAGCGATCATTGCAATAACTTTGTTAGAGCTGCTGTTTAAAGATTATTTTTCAAGTCTTTCTTTTTATTTAGTAAGTAGTAGGTACCTACATGATATTTTAAGTATTAAAATGTTTTTATTGATCTTATTGTCCTGTCGGCGATCAATTCCTAATTCTTACTTTTTTAATTGAATTTGAATAGCATTTAGATATGGCTTTCTCAGTAGGTAAGTAAGTCAAAGGAAATAATTACTTAAATAAAACCTAAATATGAAATCAAAAACTGGCTATTTCTGTCTTACAATAATTTAAACTACTTACCTACATTTATTTACCAGTTGAGTATTGTCTTCATGTAGTTTTAATTTTGAAACAAAAAATTGAAATACAGATAAAAGTGTAGGATAATGATTTTGAAATAACAAAACGCAATAATAGGTGCGAAATGACCCCCCGTGCTCACTCCGGATTTCCTGGGGGCACGAGGCACCCAGGAGAGGGGAGGTCGGGGTCGAACACACGCTGAGAACTAAGCCACTCACAATCCCTCACTTTAATAAAAAAAAAACCATTTCTCAGAGTATACCTACCTGGTGTATTTCATTTTATTTAGGTTTTGAACCGTTTTGTACCTACCTACATATTTATTTGTCTACTTTTTGTGGGTGTTGTTGGATTCTCTATTTTCTTCAATTTTTTGGTATTGATAATCATATGAAACTTATTTGCATTTTAATTTATTATTTTCATATCTTATAAAAAATACTACTTTTCCTATACCTACGTGTCTAAAAATACAACGCTCATTCTATGACATCACAGTCTAGTAGGTATCTTTTATACTTAATATTTTCTTTTTGATAGCTGCAATGTTAGTAAGTAATTCTGGACAATAGTGTGTGATAAGGTTGAAATTGAATTAGGGGTTGATAGTGATTTGAGCAAAGTATTAAATAATGCATAAGACGTGGAGCTGTACGAGTATCAGCGGACATGCACATGCATTATGCATCGCGTTGACCGCCCGTCGCGCGAAGACATCAGCGTCCGCGACCGATTGTCTGATTGCTAAGGGTTGATTACGGCCCCTACCTTTTATTTCATCCATTGGAAAGCAAGGTTACGGCGTTGATTCTTTTTCTATAAGAATTATATAGTACCTAGGTACCTAGGCGACGGTAAGCAAGCATCTACCATCAAGTCAAGTGGTCAGTTAGGTATAGCTTGAAAACATAATAAAGTAACAATTGGCATGCTTCCAAAGTCAAGATTGTTTTAAGTGTTTATGTAAATTATACAAGTACGAGATAGTAAAAATATAAAAATTGTGATGAATAGGTACCATCAATTCGGAAAGCTGGTTCTACTGGAAACGAACCTTCGCAGTTGAAGAACAATTTTAAATTGTGAATCCTATTAGTAGTAAATCCTGTACGAGTAAGTATTAAGTAATTGCCCTACCCACTAAACGCAACAATTAAAGGATATAAAAAAAATATCCAAATTTTTAGGTGATTTTCAACAGGTTGTAACTTCGAAGAAAATGGTCGTACTGTGCTCATTAAAAAAGAAAATTGTAGCTTCAAGTCTCTAGTTTTTGAATCCAAGCTTTAAATATTTTTCTCATTAGCGGTTTTTGAGTAATCGTCAGAAAACCAACGAAAAAAAAATTTGAAAATTTATGCTCGTCTTGAAATTATTGTAAAAACCGTAATTTTTTTTTTTGTAATGACACTATAAAGTTCTTTTAGAGAATTTAATTCTCTACAACTTGACTTCTTCATGAGCTCTGTACGATGATTTGTCACTGAGTTGTCGTCGATCAAAGTGAAAAAGTCATTTTTGACTTTGATAATTGATTACTCGGGCAATAATGTTCGTACAGAAAATTAAAGTACAGTTTTGTAAACTGCAAAACATTTACTACAAGGTGCTTAAATCGGATTTTGATAAAAAAAAATTTCAAACTAAAAATGTTGACCGAAAAAAAAGTAAAAATAACCGCAAATTTAAGGATATTTGGATAACTTGCAATAACTTTGCATTGTCAAGTGTAGACCTCTATTTTTTTTTCCGTTTCTGGGTTACTTAGGCCGTTCTGTCCTTAGATAAGTTCCTGTTTTTCTAGGCTTTCCCATATCGCTTCATGTTTAATTCAATGAAAGCCATATACACTGGTTTGTTATATTCACTGTACTTTTCTATGACTTGTTTGACTGTGTGTGTGTGAAACTTTTCCTAAAGCCTTTGGTGAAGTGTGGGTTATGGTTTACCGTATAAATAGTGACCTATTTTCTGGATAAAGGAGCTACATAAGTGGATAAGGAGTGGATTGGTTTTCATTTGACGATAAGACGCCAATAAGTACGGTTCACATAAAAAAAGGTTAATTGAATGAGTTAAGTTGTCGCGTCGCTATAAATTATCGCCGCAGCCGACGCTTCCAAGAAGCGTTGCGAAATCTAAAATTTTTGGCCCAAGTCATAAAATGTGAGCGGGTTATCCGAAATTCCGAACATCTACACTTTTATATCTTTAGTACTTAGCTGTCAGAGAAATTACCGCGATCAAGTATAGGTATTTTCTACCCCATCGATTCAACTTTTCTATTTTTACCCCGTAACCCCATGTCAACTTGCTAATTCTCTTGGCTATGTTGACGACCTCGGCCATGTCACCGAAGAAACACCAGCATAGCTCGCTCTATAACACATTAAAAACCCAAGTTTCGGAAATGTACACGTCAGGACAGATGACGTAGCTATCCGAATGCAGCCCAAGCCAGTCGTATTTTTTTGTCAATGTTGTTCTTGGCCAACTGGATCGTTTGTCCCAAATAGACGTAATCACAACTGCAAGAGTCACAACCTCTACGCCCTACGGTAACAGGTCCTAGGAGAATGAATACCTATGCTCGTTGAACATGAATATTGTGTTTAAATTTTCTTTACCTACAATTTAATTTGAAAGAGTGTGAGGGATAAAGACGCTAGGTGTTTAGTTTGTACCACAGGCTGCGTTGGAGAGGCCGAGAAGGCGGAGTTGCGAATGGGAGGAGCGGACGCCCTCCCCGCCCAGCCAACCGCCCACACGACCCGACAGACGTGAGGGGATTTCACTGTCGAGATGCGGATCTGGGATCAAACCCATTTGCCATATAGAGAGCCAACACTGAGAGGTCACCGAGGTTTTTACCTACATATATATAGCTTTAGCTCAGTCAAAAACACAGTAGGTATGTGTCCAATTTTTGACAGTGGATTCATGTTTGGTATTTTTATACATTATAAAATAAAAAATAAACTAATAAGTTTATTATTTTGAACTTGAACTTATAAGATATAGGTATTGACTATTAGCGACGCAACCCTCGGCTTCGACCGGATGCAATTTTTTCCATTTTTATGTTTTTCAGTGCAAATCTTATAAGTAACAAACTTCCATCGACTTAAATAAATATATGGAAAACAGTTGAATAATTGGCCCAGCCATTCCCGAGTTGGCACTTAGTAACACATTTAGCGAAAAAATACAAATACAAGGCATTAAAGTAGCCAGCTACCTCAAGCGAAGCTCAGCCTCTCTGGACATTTATAAAAAGAGAATGGAGTTAATATTTAAAAAAAATCATATTTATAGTGAACATTTGAAATCATAGGGTAAGTACAAATCTGGGCGATCCGGTCGGTAGCGTAGCGAGGAATGAAAAGTGGGAGCGTGAGAAGGTATGTGGAGAAAGGGACATGTTCCAAGAGCAGTGCATTCCGTCCACATGAATCATACTATACTATGCCGTAATGCGTGTAGAGTGTAGAGGTTGGTCGGTGAGAGAGGAGAGAGGAGAGAGGAGAGAGGAGAGAGGAATAGTTAATTAAACTTGAAGAGCGAAATCCGCGTCGAGTCGTTATGACACCATGATCCCGGGGTGTCCCGGGTGAGCGATGCTACGAGGCTACGACCCCATTGACTTGCTAATGTTCGCCCGCTGTGACTCTGCACCCCTTTCCCTTACCACGGTAATACCAGTAATATACGCCTCACAAAATACCTACTCTCTAAACTACTAAAATGAAATTAAATATATGAAGTTAACAAATCATAATATATATTTTTTTTAATTCGAAATTTTTATCGAGTATAATACGAACTCAGACAGCAGTGTCTTTCTAAGGTTACTTTTGATAAGTGACAGTAGATCCCGCAGCCATCATTGCCAGGAGAGATCTCTTGGTGATCATGGCAGTGGGGTCTACAATGATTCACTTATAATTTGATAATTTAATTCATTTTTTCAGCTTAAATGGAAAATAATTGCATGAACCAAGTTTTAGGAGCAATGGTAGGGGCAGTTCAGGGGTGAAATGATATAATGTAAGTAAAGTGTTAGTTGAGGTATACACAAATGTTTTTCCGTTGCCCAAAATACTTACATTTTGATTAATATAGACAGAGTAAGTAGACGTAGGCAGATAATAACACATAAGTCAATTAATAGGGAGATAGGCGCCGACCCGCCGCGTTTCGTGCAGACGACTCTTCCGAGAATTGTCGTAATTCGTTTTACCGACCAATAGCAACACGTTTTCCTTATACTTAGGTACATTTATAAATATTCGCCCATACGATATGTTGTCATCTCACACACAGGCAATGGAGGGCAAAAGTCCCTCCTCCGATATAATTCTGAGCCATAGCATTTGGACTGTCCACTACACTAGACAAATGGGCTGGCTGACAGTCCACTTGATTAACACAAGTAACACCACAGTCAGTAGCTGCAAGTTCGTCGCCGACATTATAAGGACTATAAGGGATTTATAAGGGGCTAACTCAAAGAAGCAACAGAATCTGTTTTTATTTCATGACTTTTCAGACGAACAGCCCGAATTATGACTAAGTATAATGTAGTGTGTCCTGCATAGCCTCTACACTACAACCTAAAGAGTGGACTAAATACGTATTATTATACGTACGTATAATAACGATATATGCCACATGCTGCTGGTATGTGGTAATAACACCACTCCGTAACGAATTTTTCGTAGTAAGTATTATCGTGATTCATCAACTCATCCTGTGTGGCAAACACATGTTAGTTAACTGGGATTAACATCGAGTGCATGCTGCAGAAAAGAGATTGGAAGAAAATCATAGTTCTGCAGAGAGAAGCTCACACAAGCAGTAGAAAATGTTTGAATTCAGAACGCCAGAGTCCTTTTTCAAAGCTTTACCTACAACAAGCTTTTTTTTTCTTTCAACAAGGTAGCGAAAATGTACAGATAGAAATATGAAAGGACAATGGGAAATAAATGTATGGAGTCTGGGCCCACCCCTCAATAGAAAATGTATTGTGATATGTGATATACTTACCGTTAGAGTTACCAATTTTTTAAGTCAAGATTTGCAAGTCAAAAAGTTGCATTAGCTAGCGTTGATTGAATATTTTTGTTTTACAACCAACACCTGATGAATCACAATATCTAAAAAGAAATACATTACCTACTATGTAGATACTTATTCGTTTTCTCTGTATCTTTGGCTGGATAACAGAAAAATTAGTTTAAAAATAATCCAAATTTTTCAACGCAGTATTCATACAGTTCACCCATCTCACCCATGTATTTGTGTGTGGGTTGGTATTTGGTATGTCATCTTTTCTTGTTTTAATAAATTCTTTTGTGCGTGTGTTTGTCACTGGGTTTCCACTAAACGGTTGGACCGATATTGATTAATTTTTTATAAGGCGGTTTCGCGATCGGACTACTTTTTTTTGGTGAAATTTATTTTTTGATAATTATATTCTGGTACATAAGAAAAATAATGATACAATTCATGTAAAAGAACACAAATTTTAAATGCTTCGATTTACCCCGGCTTTGCACGGAACAAAATTACAATTGTTCTCTTCGCAAAAACCTTTCTCGGTCTTCAAAGTAGGTACTTTGAAGTAATACGATTTAGCGATTCATTTTTATTTATATGGATTTAGGTTACCTATGTTTTATCTAACGTTTTGATCGATCACCATCAAGGGTATATTTTTCACGCTGTCAAATTTCAGGGCGGGCGCGTCCACGGAGCACACAGTTTCAGCAAGGACTCGGCTCGCTTCAATGATGGCGCCACAATTCGTTAGTCACAGACTCACAGATGAAAGGTAAATGTTTAGCCTCGTTACGGTATCAAAGTAAAATAATCAGTGAGTATTACACAATAAGAACGATCGCATTAAATGAGTGCGAGATGATGTTGATGTGACTCAATCCGGAACCTCGTGACTCATAGTTCCGAGTAAATATTGATTCATTTCCGTAACTTAAACTATTTTGGAAGCAAATAGCGAAAAGAAACCGCCGACTATTGAGGTCGACCAGTTAGTCACTTGCATTTTTTTTTATGTGAAGGTCGTCAGACAAGCTTACAGTCCATTTGCAACACAAGCTAAGCCATAGGAGCTAGGAAAGAAACAAGAGATTAGGAAAGAAATACAACAGCACATATGCTATTTTTTGGTGGTGGTCTTCTGTAAGGGAGTGGTTTCTACAGCCAGACCGGCTCCAAGATCCAGACGAGAGCCAAATTAAAAAAGTTTATTTGCAAAGTTGGCCCTGCCGTGGATCAAACCCGGGACCCCTGAGACAAAGCGCCAAGCCAACGCGCATAAGTTCTGTCTAGGTAGTAAGTACTACACAATGTACTACATTATTCTTACTAAATTATTGTAGTCTGGTTGCCTTTAGATTTCTTTAAATTTTGCAATAATATCTACTTAAATAGACGGGGATAAAAAGTAGCCACAGCAATGATCTTGCTGTGACTCACTAAGTATGTAGAATAAGTAGAAGATAATAATAGTAGGTACTGCACAGTTTACCAAATCACACTGACTCATTTCTTATTTAATTGGACTCTTTTGAATAAGTTATCGCCTTATCTGTTTATTTTTTATTTTTATACGAACCTTACAATCTTAAACCATACATCATTTTATGACTCTTATTACAAAATTTTCAAATTGTCACGAGTTAATTATTATGATTATGGGGTAATAACAAATAAATAACATTCTAAACACTGGTGATCTCATAGGAAAGAAATGCTCTTTCGAAAATTATGTCTCATGTCAATTAGGCTCATGTCCAATAATAGGTCGTGTATAGAAACAATAAAGTTTATCTGTTTGGATTGACGATAACCGGCCAACGTCCAAATAAGTACGAAGTATCTTAAAATATTTATCAATAATTATCTACTTCTCTCCAATATTAGTGTCTCCGTGATTTTATCTGCAACCGGCCAATAGATTTCAAATAAATTTTGTAAATGTGTAGATACAAAGACTATATAAGTATAATTGGGAGTATAGACACGGCGTAGCCCACAAAAAATGGTAGTAGTAAAATTCGTCCACTCGAGCCGAAGTGGACGAATTCGCACATAGTCGCTCGCTAGTCGTAAGCTAGTCAATATCGTTGTGAGTATAGGTACATTGATGCGTTAGTACAGAAGACTTTTAACTAGTTTCTTTTTACAAAAGCAATATTCATTTGGCATTGCGTGTCAATCTCTCAGTAAGTTCGTAAGTATAATTTTAATACTACCACAGATTTCGGGGCTTTTTGCTCGCTACGCCGCATCTATAGTTTAGATCAATGTGTAGATATGGTTGGTTCTAGTTTCAAAGAATAAAGATAGACAGAAGATAGAAGATAACAGACGAGCTGACGGTCAACTTGATGGTAGGTGATGGCCACCGTCGCCTAATAAATAAACGCAGACAGACCACATTTTCAATTTCACAGCGACATTTATTTGTAATTAAAACTTTAAAATACGAGGGCGGATTGAAAAGTATTCGGCATGACCAAGAAAATAAACACGTATAAAATTAATAATATTTTTATTTTTCTACGTAATCACCATCAAGTTCAATACGCTTCTGCCACCTCCTCTGCAAAGCATTTAGGCCGTTGAAAAAATATGATTCTTCCTTAGAGTCAAAATAGGCGTCCACTGCTGCTTTGACTTCGTCGTTGGTCGAAAATTTCTGACCTCCCAAGTGTTTTTTTAAGTTAGGGAACAAAAAAAAGTCGGATGGTGCCAAATCAGGTGAATAAGGTGGATGCGGTAACAGTTCAAAGCCACAGTTGTGAATTTCAGACACTGACTGCACACATGTGTGAACGCGCGCATTATCCTGATGAAAAAGAACTTTTCTTCTGAGCTTTCCAGGGCGTTTTTCTTTAATTTTCTCCCGTAAACGACGTAGTAAGATGCAGTAGTAATCAGAGTTTATAATGCGGCCTTTTTCAAGATAATCAACCATAATCACACCCTTTGAGTCCCAAAACACTGAAGCCATTACCTTATTTGCCGACAAAATCGACTTAGCCTTTTTAGGGGGTGGCGAACCGGGTCTTCTCCACTGTTTCGATTGTTGTTTTGTTTCTGGTGTACTGTAGTGAACCCATGTTTCGTCCATAGTAACAAAACGATGCAAAAAATCCTCTGAATCTATTTCAAATAACTCCAAACAGTCGCGTGAAACAGTCAATCGCGTTCTTTTTTGCTCCACTGAAAGCAGCCGCGGGACCCACCTCGCTGACACCTTGTGGAAACCCAATTCGTTAACTACGATATTTTGTGTACGTTCATAGGAGATGCCTGTAGTCTTGGCTATCTCCATAATTTTTAATCTGCGGTCTGCCATAATTAAATCCAGTACCTTTCCAATATTTTCATCAGTAGTGGAGGTTGAAGGCCTTCCAGAGCGGGGTTCGTCTTTCACGCTCTCCCTACCACGCTTGAATTCAGCTATTCATTTTTTGACCGATGAATATGACAGAGCGGAATCCTCTAAAGTACTGACCATATCGTCATGGATGGCCTTCGGTGATAACCCCTTCTTATGGAGATACTTAATGACAGCACGCTGCTCAATTTGCTCCATTTGCAGAAATCACGTCGTATTGTATGACATATGAATTTATAAAATGACAACTAATTATCGCACACGTTTCAAACTTCTCACAGTAAACAAGTCTGAACCAAGGATTTTTTAATAATATAACAGGATTGATAACTTCAAAATATTGCTTTTAAAAAATTAACTGTATTACCAATAGTTAGAGTATATTTTTCATTGCGCCTTACACATGGGCTAAACCGAGAAAAAAAGAGATAGCCAAACTAAGGCCTTGTGTCCCTTTCTTTCATCTTGCCAGACTACAAAAATGTATTTCATTAAAAACTTAGATTCAAAAATCTTAGATCAAACACTATGTATATTAATTGTAGTTCAATTCTTTTAATAGTTTTTAAATGAAATTATTATAATAACATTAATTTTGTGATATATTACTAAATTACAAAAGATAATATTTATAGTTTCAGTACTATTTTTTATTTTATTTTCTACTGGCATCCCTATGAAATGTCATGGCGGTGTTTTTAAATAGCAGTTTACATATTGTTTTTTAAAATCGTTCATAGAAATTAAATTTAAAGTTAAAATGGTGAAAAAGTGTTGCGTGTATGCTGTCCGAGCGAATCCTATGGTGGTTGCAATATATCTTTTCACAGGTAAGCTAAAAATAACATAATAATAAATCTACCAACTATGTTAACCATAAATTTGTAACGTTGGTGGATATGGTCATGTACAATTATGTTAATCTAGTAAATTTAGTTGGTCCGGCAAACTTAGTGCCGCCTCAGAAACAAAACTCGTACCATTTGTAAAGAAAATTTTTTTCGAAAAAAAACAAATTATTGTTTTCGCAATTTACTTTACTTTCCTATATTTACTACATATTTATTGTAATTTACTTTACTATATTTAAAGCTAACCAGGACGCTTAGTACACCGACCTAGTAAAATGTTGGTGAAAGGTCCTCGAAACCTATCAGGGATAGAAAGTAGGGTTTGCACATTGTCATAGAGAGTATCCCACCGCTCATACATTTTTTACAGACCATACAATTTTTTTGAAGTTTTCAAAGCGGGATATCTCCAAAACCGTCGGGGATAGATGGGCAGTGTTTTTAGCGAATAACCATCGATACATTTCTCAGTAATCGTCCATTGCTTATGTGTTTATTTATTTATGTTTATATTAAAAGAAACTACTACTACCTATATATTAGTAATTTTTTGTATAAATATCGCTGTAAGTTTCCTTGAAAATAAATAAATAGAACATTTAATTTTGTCTTATACAACAAAAATCTTATGGTCACCCTATTAAAAAGGGACACACGGCTCCTCTTCTATATATCCTACTTGGCCCGCTTTTTAGCCGCAAGTAATAAATCCTTATTATTATATTAAATCCATTGTCTGAACTGAACTAAATAATGTGGCCAGTTTTAATTTTAAGAACTCTGTGGATCTATGTCAGGCCGAATACTTTTCAATCCACCCAGGTATTATCATGATAATAAATAATAACTATTAAAAAATAAATGTTATTTGAAATAACATGTTGGACAAGAAAGGAAATTATCATTGTTCTCTTTTTTACATTATAGAGTATTTTTTGAAAATTCTATTTTAACCATAGACTTAAAAACTGCTACCTACTATGAATTTAACGTAACATGTCTCAAAATAATATAAAATTAAAAGAGTATTTTAGACGCAATTAGTCTTTTTCAAATCCTTGCCAAGGGAATAACATCCTAACGCCGCACAACCGAAGTTCGCTTTTATCTTTCCTTTTTATTAATCGCTTCGATTTCGAGTTTTATCTTTCTATTTCCTCTACACGAGAGCTTAAACCCTGAACGCATTTACTTTATTCACCCCTTCCACATCCACACTCACCCTCTATCAACTGTTATTGGATTTTTATCTAAAAGGAAGATCACCGAATAGAATTGTTCCAAATTCTGTGATTCCTCTGTAACGGAGTTGTAATTGCAGTTCACAGTTTCACACAGGTTCGTTTCTAAGAAGCGGTGTGAATCAACGCCAAGCGCGCTATACGAGATGAATGGACCGCGTATAGCGGACGCGGATGATTCACCGCCCAGGCGCCCATTCACAACTTTTTTGGCGCGCTTTCTCGTTTACCATTCCATTTTCAAATAGCGATCGACAGGTGGCGCTGTCTTTGAGCGATGAGTAGATAAGTAGATGAGAGGAGAGTATGAAGAGGACTAACTTATATGGGCCTTAAACTGTAAAACTGTCAAGCTACAAACATTAAATTGTGGTATTAAATTGGCTCCTATTCAATGGAGCCTTCCTTGCCTTGCAATTGCAATTCCTTGCCTCTTTCCAAGGCAGAGAGTAAGGCACAGACTAAAAAACTAGAACTTACCGTAAGGAGGCGCCGTGCTGGTTGACGGCTGGTGCTCTGGCAGCGGTGGTGGCGGAGCGCCTCCCGTCGCAGCCGCCCGAGCGTGTTTCAAATGCGTGAGGAATATTCGCGCAGCGGACTCGTTGCCATCGCACGCCTGCAAGATGAGAAGGTCTAACAGAGCTGGTAACGAGTGGAGGTGTGAACCTGGCATCTGTGGTTACCTGCAGCCACTGTTCCTCGGTGAGCGTGAGCAGCGAAGTGCCGGAGTCCGGCAGCAGGTGACGGCGCGGCGCCCGCACGCGGAACGTGCGAGCCGTCCACGACACCCACTCTCGCACGTCACACGCCTCCCATTTCTCAGGGTCTAGGAGACAAGCACAATATTCACAAATATAATTGTAGTTGGTTTGCAGAGAATGCAGCCAGCTTGTTAGATAGAGATACCCTTCCACCTGGACGCAATTTTAATTGTATTCATCTTTTTCTTATATAAGTATTAAACAACTAGCTGAACCCGGCCATGCTTAGCTGCGGAGTGCGTGTTGGGCGCGCGTGGTACTGGACACTGCTTACTCCTTATAACATGCCTGTGAAATTAGAGTTGGGTTTGCTCTTGGCCAACAACCAGCCATGTGGCAAGGATGAGGCCTAAGATGGAGCGAGCTCACCCAGAAGATGCCTATTCACTCCAACTTTGAAATTATTAGGGTCCAGCCGATTCTGAGATTAGTCGGAAGAAGAGAATTTTTTGTTATACATAAATAAGTAGGTAAATCATTTATTAGGTATAATTATTAGTTTTTATATAACTATGATTTAATTATAGTAGCTGTTTATGAAGTGGCAGTTACATAATTATGTTGTTACCTAATTATACCTAAATAAGAAATTATTTCGTGTGTAATATTATAGAGCGATGAACGTACTTACCTATTTAATTCGAGCAAGTTTTCTAAATAATCTCATTGACTCACCGCAAACTCTTTCTTAGATTAAACTTTTAACTAAGTAATTGTTACAAATTTAATTTTAGAAAGAATTTTAGGTGAGTCAATGAGAGATTATTTAGAAAACTTGCTCGATTTAAATACGACGGCAATACCAACACTTGATTAGCAGAAATGTATAGGTATATGACAAAGTTCTATTTTGACTATTTATGGTGTTTCTAAAACGGGTTCCAAACCGGGCTTCCAAATCTAGAATTTTTAGGGTTACTATCCCTGCTTTCTGTGAGCTCTTTAAATAAATTAGTGTCATGGTGAAGATTATCCACAATAATGGAAATGAAACCGGCTTCATTCATTCATGCCAACCGAATCGAAATATTTGGATGTCTTTTTTTATTTATCATCAAATTAAACATTCATATAATAGTCAAGTATGGTATCTATCACCATTATCATCTCAGCTGTAGAACGTCCACTGCTGAACATAGGCCTGCCCCATAAGTCCAATAGGACCAGTCAGATTCAACCTGGATTCGCCCTAATCAGATCCTTATCAGATCGTATCAGATCCTTATCAGATCGTAGTCAGTTTGGTACTTTCAATTAATTACGTTTATCAATTCTCCATTAGAATAGCTATTTATATCAAAAACGAAATATTAAATCGGTGTTTTGAAAATAAAACTTAGGTATGTTCCTTAACCTCAATCTAAAGCAGAGTATCTTTTAGCACGCACATTAATAATGATTTAGAAATGAAATTAAAAAATATATAAACTATATAATTGTATGGTGTTGCCAAGTAGGCACTAAGTACTTAAAGTACTTAAAGCCTCTGTCTCTCCAATGTTGGATATAGGCTTAGGCCCTATACCACACACGGTCCTCGCCCTTCGCATTCAGCCTTTAAACATGTGTTTATCCAAATAACGTCTGTCGGGAGCCCCCCAGGGATGGCACCCAAATTGAAGCACTTATTACTGTTGTGACGTAGCCCTATGTACTACAATGTCCAATGTCCATACCAGCTTTTTATTTTGATGGATTCCCTACATATTTCTTACGCTTTGGCTATTAGGTACCTGATAAAAGTCCTGATATTTCGATAAATAATTTCATTTAAAAAAGAAAAAAATATTTAAAAAGTGTACCAAAATCAGACCAAAGTATTTATCAATTTCTTACGTTGCGTTGCTTTCAAGGTAATTTTTTGTAATAATCTATACTTACTAATATTAAAGAGAGAAGATTGTATGTATATTTGTAGGTATGTCGGTTTGTACCTAATGAATAAACGCAAAAACTACTGGGCACATTTTTTAAAATTCTTTCACCTATAGATAGTTAATAATATTATTATCAGTGAGTAACATAGATTTCAAAAAGTTACGCGGTCGAAGTCGCGAGCAACAGCTAGCAATTAATAGATATGTTGAAAAAGTTTTGCTAACTTCAAATCGACAATTAATCGATTTTATACGCAGGTAAAATATAAAAATAATAAGAATATAAAAATGTGTAGAGACTGCCTGTTAAAAAAGATCACTAATGCTTATCCGATATCTAGATATCTACTACAGAGCTTTTAAGCTCATCCTAAATATATCATTCCGGAAGTAGGTACCTATGTAGGTATCCACATCAATGTGAATCCTCAAAATGTTTGTTTGTTAGGTAAGTATGTACTGGGTATATAAGCCTAAATAGCTTAAATAATTAAATATATTTATCAGTTTGTTTATGCAGCTTAACCTGCAAAATAATTAATGGAATTGTAGGTAGAGGATTCTTGATTATTTTTTCAAATTCAAATTCAAATTCAAATAGTATTTGCCTAAAACATGGTAGTCAAGGTGTTATAAATAACTTGAGGAACATCATGTTTCGCCCCTCAATCACAGGCATGCAAAAACTCCAACACCCTATATATTACCCCAATCATACCTATATATTAGATCCTAGTAGCACAATTGGCAATTTGTGTTCTTAATCTATAATATTTTTATCGATTTATCGAACATTAATTACTTTATCATAAATATGAAAAGTTCACTTTCAAATTAAAGTAAACCCTGAAAATTGCCGCTAGGCCTAAACTTTTCTGAACCTAAATGTGCCGTCGCTGCATTTAGGTAAGCGATTAAGTATTGGAACTTTTTTGTAAAGGTGTTTGTCACTTACTGTATAGATACTGTTGAGGTACAAAACGAGAAGTGGTTGTCACTTGGTTACAATATGAGGGTCTGAATTAGTTACCGGCGGGAACGAGCACGTGTCGCTCCTGGTCCGAGCGGTCAGCGTCGGAGGCGTCAGAGCTGTCAGAGTCGCCGATGGGCGAGGGCAGCGCGGCCTCCATGCAGGCATCGCGGGGCGCCAGGGTTGACTGCTGCTGACTGCTGTCGACTGCTGCTGACTGCTAACAGACTCAACTGCTGTCGAGGCGCGTCCGGCGTGCACTAGGGCGCGCGGTGCACCTGTCCGCGCTTTTTATTCGCAACAGCGCGTCATCCGCGTGACGTAGCCGATTCGTCACCGTACGCAATAGTGACGAGGAAAACGCTTTCTGGGAAGCTGCGCGTGAGACTCTCGCTACATCTCGTTACGATTGCGCGGGCGGGTATCGTAATTTGGTCAATCCCGAAGGACACCACTTGATCAGCAATCACTGATGTCTATTTGTATGCAACGTTGCTGACGTCGCAGTGAGACGCATCAAACATTTTTATTAGCTTGCGGTTTTGTGTTTACCCGCTAAAAAAACACATTTAGAAATAAAAATAGGTAAGCAGATACCTATAGATAAGACTGACATCCTTTTGAGAAATAATTATACTATTTCGTTGAGTTTATTGCGTTTAAATTAGATCCGCATTTTAATTAATAACGATCAACAGGGGGGTGTCTCGCTTTAGATACAATTTGTTATTTTTCTATTAAATAGAAATATTTCATAAACATTTAAATATGCTGAAGTCATTTGATATCAAAAGGGCAATTCGAGTAGTAGTCGTTTTTAAATTTGGGTCTAAACCGCCGAAATGCTAACGTTGGCTGAGGCAGATAACCGCAGCAGTGGCTCTATCTATATTATTGTGAGTATAATGACCGCCCTCCCGCCCTCGCTAACGAGAGCCTAAAATATTTGTATGGAAAATTATCAATGTCAAATTGACAATGGCATGTACTCACACAAATAGTCACTTTCATTTTGAAACAATCTGTCATTTCTTTTTGTCTAATTCTATGATTATGAACAAGTATCTACTATTTAGTTTGTGATTATGAACAATATGAACTGAACATAAAATAAAAATTAAAAATAACACACTGCCGTGCCGACTGTAAATAAATAAATAATTCGCAAATAATTGCAAATAATGGTAATTTACGGCGTTTATATAGTGAGTAAATCCGGTGGTCTGATATACAATTACGATCATAACATTCCTCGAGTGGAAACTGAAAAAACATTTGGATTCCCTCTCGATATTAAGTTGCAATATGAAAACAAGAAAGTCATCGTCGCTTTTGGTCAAAGAGATGGAATTAATGGTAATTGACAAGGCGGTAGCTACACCCCTGATTACAAGCTTTCTCTTGTAACTTAACACGAACATTGTTCCTTTACAGTTGGACACGTATTACTATCAATCAATGGGACCCCAGTCACCGGACGCACTACAGAGGATGGCAAGGATGTGTTCGATATCATAGAAGCAAAGGTAGTCTGCATATTATTTTGTAATATCATTGTGTTCTTTAAGACATAAAGATTCTCCATCACAGGAAAACTATCCACTCAGTGTCAAGTTTGGACGCCCTCGAGCCACGACCAATGAGAAGATAGTTCTGGCGAGTATGTTCTACCCACTGTTTGCACTGGCCTGTCAACTCAGTCCCATACCAAAGTCATCGGGCATAGAATCTCTCACAGCGGACACTTTCAAATTGTCTTGCTTCCAAACACTAACAGGTATTGCTATAATATATTTTATTCAATCATTCAACCAATTTATAAGCATAAGGAAGTAATCAAATTTATTTAGCTCAAAACTTCATACAAAACATGATTATGAAATATGTTCAGCTAAGGCCATTTGTTTTTTCATTTGCATGCTAATGACAGTGAAGACAGCTGTTTTCTTTAGATCTACAGACAGTCTGACTGTCCACTTGATGGTAGGTGGCTACAGTGGCCCATAAAACCATAGGCAACACCATGGGTGCCACAAGTGCGCTGCCGACCATAGAAGGATTAAGGGATGGGGTAAAGGGCTGGTATTTCACCAAGGTCTTCTGTAAGGGGTGGTTACAGCTGCCCAGATGACTGTAAATGCAGCTTATAGAAGTGGAACTGACTCCCTATCGCTAAAATTCTTGTGTACACTTGCAGGAGTAAAATTCATAGTGGTAACGGACTGTGGCATGCAAGGGGCCGAAGTAGTTCTCAAGAGGATTTACGAGCTGTACTCGGACTATGCCCTCAAGAATCCATTTTACTCGTTGGAGATGCCAATCAGGTGTGAACTGTTTGACACCTCACTGCATACACTATTGGAACTTGTCGACAAGTCCGGAACAACTAATTTATAATTCAATTTAGTTTAAAATATATTATTATGTAAGTAAATAAGATTTGTTATGTAAAGTATTTGTTATTTCACTATTTATTTTTTATTTAAGCTATTTACTACCCAAAACAATTTCTTATGGTTATAGTTAGCTATAAAAGCAATTTCTCAATTAGCTTAGATATTGATAATAATATCTAAGCTAATTGAGAAATAAGGTGCAGGAAGGAGTTGCAAATAGCACAAAGGTTGGGTTAATAAGGGAATGGATGTATTGCATATTTGCAATAAAACTATGTCAATATTCTTAAGACTTTAATAAAAAAATTTAGTACTTATGCATATTTTCACACAACATTTGCTCTCACAACATTAGTGACACTTCTTTCATTACATTTTCTCCAGCATCCGTAACCAGGAATATGTATTACCACTCAAACTTTAATATAAAACATCTGGTAATAGAGTCATAGCCATTTTTTTCCTTCAACAAACTCGGTCAAGGATGTCAAACAGTATGGTTATGAAATGCAACATTAACATTTCCACAAATCGGTCTCGTGACTATATGTGGTCCGTCATCGTAAAAGCCCAATTTTGTAATCAGCCTAAAAAATCCTTTAAAGTTGATGCTTATGCTTAGGGACTAAGTAACTAAGCATAAGCCCCAACTTACTTGACCCAAGGGTTAAACAGCCCTAGGAATCAAGAGAAGTGGCTGGGTCAGATGTTATATTTTTCATTTTATTAACATAATCTTTTAAAACATGATACTGTTAAGTTTGGTGTGTGGCACTAATGTTTAAATAATGTAATACCTAAACACTAAACTAAAACTAGATGTGATGTGCTGCAAGCAGCCAACGAAAAGGGGGCCCGTGACCGAGGTGAAGGGTGTGTAAAAATATTATTTTCTGAAAGCCTAAAGGGCTTTTCCTTGAGCCCAAACTGGGGTTTACACCCAAACAGTAGAGCCACTGCCTTTTTTAAAATGGGTTTGCTCTTGGCCAGCATCTAGTCGTGTAGCGAAGATGAGGTCTAGGAGCGAGCTATTCACTCATCAGCTATTCAGGAGTTCCAAACCTTGGCAATGCGCCTTACAAAGGATGTTTTAAAGTCGACAAGATGAGGATTATAACCAGCCGAAGGAGACTTTCCTTGGGGGTGTTCTAGTGAATGGACTTTTGTGGTAAAAAAATCCGCCCTAGCAACCGCCGATCTACAGAAAAGTAATTTAAAATGTTTGTTCTGCAAGCCCCACTATTTTATCCCCTCGTAAATGACAGGAAACATGGTACAGGGTATGATGTGGTAGATAAGTAAGTACAAGACCACAAAACACTTGGCCTAAATTGTGTAAAAATACACTCTAGAGCAAAATGTACAAAACGCAGAAGTGGTTCACTCAAAATGACCGCATGCAACTTATTACTTTCAATTTTAATATTTATTTCAACTGAATCACATTCACTATGTATGTACGCTAAAGTATTTTGATGCTCAATTAAAAAATTATAATCTACAACACAAGACTGGCTGGTATGAAAGATCTTAAATATAAGAAATCTCTTAAATTTAAGAGATATTTATAAAGATTTGATGTATTATAAAAGAACTTCTTAGATTTAAAGTTATTTTTAATTGTCCAGAATAAAATAATTTTTTTGGAAATGTAATTAGATATAATATAACCCAGTGCCTCTCGCTCACAAAATATTGCTATCGATATTTGTACTTTTTTATTATTATATATTGTTATTTACATATTTTTTTTACGATGTGCACATCTTATTACTATCAAAAAAATGACATTCAGTACAGCAGGTGATAAAAAAAATCTTACAGTGTGAATCGAAAATCGAAGGTTTGATAACTGAAACAGATTTTGTAAAAGAAGTCAATTCAATAGTTATATTAGTTGAATATATGGTCTAGTCAAAATAGTTGAAAATTGCAGATAAGTAAGGCACATTAAATAATTAAAAAAAATTGCACATTTTGCTCTGGAGCTGGAGTGTAGACTAATCGTATATATCCGATGAGAGAGAGAGTCACGAACGCCCTTAAAGTCCATAACGCAGTAAAGTTAATGAAAATACCGTATAATTACAATAAAAAATTCATTGATATAATATTATTAAAAACAATTACGCTCGGAGTCGCACACACACTTGGCCGCCAAGAGTCAGTCAGGTGGAGGAGGCGGCGGCGGGGGTGGCGGAGGAGGAGGAGGAGGAGGAGGCCGAGGCGACGCGCGGCCCCCACAGGCGCAGCGTGTAGTCGTCGGAGGCGGACACGAGCGTGCGGTGGTGCCGCGGGTTCCAGGCCACGGCGTTGACGCAGCGCGTGTGTCCGCCGACGACGGCCACGGGCTCCTCGCCGCCCACGTGCCACACGTACACCTTGTTGTCCTCGCTGCCGCTGGCCACGAAGTCGTGGTGCGCGCCGCCGAAGCACGCGTGGATGGTGAAGTGGCCCTGGCTGAGGCCGCGGAAGCGACGCACGAGCGCACGCGCGCCTATGTCCCACAGGTGCACGCCCTGGTTGGCCACGTTGAGCAGCAGCAGCGTGTCCGCCTCGTCGAGCGCCATGGCCATCACGGCGTGCTCCTCCTGGATGAGGTTGCGGTCCGTGAGGTCGGTGAAGTCGTAGGCGCGCACGCGGTGATGCGTGTCGGCCGCCAGCACGGTGCGCCCGTCGCGACGGCACGCCAGCGCGTTTACGCGCACGCCGTCCCAGCTGTGCGCCAGCGAGCCGTCCAGCGCGCACTGGTAGAACTGGCCGCGCGCGCCGCCGCACACGAAGCGGTCGCCGCCCGCGTGCCACGCGACCGCCGTCAGCGAGTCCTCCTGCGAGTGCGTCACCTTCGTGTGCAGCTGCTCGCTCTCCATGTTCCACAGCCACAGGTCCGGGCAGTCCTCGGGCCCCGCTGCGATCAGGTATCGCCCGTCCGGACTCCACGACAGGAACGACACGCCGTACGAGTGCCCCTCGAGCGACTTACGGAACGTGAGCCGCTCGCTCTGCGGGTCGAAATCCCAGATCATGACCGTGTTGTCCTTGGAGCCGGAGGCGAGCTTGGAGCCGTCCGGGGACCACTTGCAGTACCAGACTTCGTCGCAGTGCTCGTTGAGCACCTGCCGCGGGTGCACGGGGAACGAGTCGGCGGAGCACTGGTGGTCGGCGAGCAGCGTGAAGGGGACGCGGTCGTCGGTGGGCGCGGGCCGCGGCGCGGCGTGGAAGCGACAGCGCGAGGCCTGGTGGGCGGCAGCCTGCGCCAGCAGCGTGCGCAGGCGGCCCGGCGGCATCATGAGCGCGGGCGGCAGCACGGCCTGCACCTTGGCCAGCACGGCGGCCCGCGAGACCGGGCCGCCGCCGGGCCAGCGCGCGCGCGCCTGCAGCTCGCCGGGCTCCGAGCACATCATGAGCGCCGACAGCCGGTGCACGCGCGGCGTGTCGTACTGCAGCGGCGTCAGCTCGTTGCGCAGCACGTGCAGCGCGTCCAGCACGCGCCCCGCCTCCAGGTGCTCCAGGTACTTCTGCTCCAGCACCACGAACTTCATCTCCTGCAAAGGAACCAACTCCCATTTTATTATTCTAATCATTTCTATATAGTTTTAGCGGCTGTGACATATTATGACATTGTTTTCCAAATGGACTCAAGTATGTTTTCATCTCACTTCAAAAGCTTTTGTAGGCACCACATTACTTATAAATGTTGGGATCCATAGATAAATGTATGTATACCATTTTGTTTACAAATTCTTAATTAATTATATAAAGTCATGACAAACAAGGACTAACAAAAGAAAGAATTGTTAGTGTACAAATAAATAATAGCTAAGTAAAAATATAGAAACACCTACACAATGCACATGTGATTTGCCAGTATGTCTAGTGCCAAAGGAATAAATAGGTAAACAAATACTTTTATATATTGTACTCTTTAGCTAGTAAGAATTTTATTAATATCACTGTCCTTGAATGAATGCAATAATGAGGAGAACAAGAACAATGAACAAGAACATTTGTGAGTTTCTAAAAATAGAGTAAAAGTAATTTTTGAGCAAAATTACTGTGAATGAACTAGCAGTATTTTGACACTACTTGCAGAATCCAGGATTTTAAGAGATTAGAAAGGAATGGGCCTAACATACCAGTACAAGAGCTGCCACTGCTTAAAGACAAAACATGTATTTCAACTTACAGCCAGGTTTTGGGGATCAACGTGTGGTGAATCACGAAGCAGGTCATGTAAAGCACGCAGGTCATGGTCCGCCTTAACCCAATCACCGGCCAGCACGTGTTGGCGGAATGTGGCAGCGGCCGGGTGCTCCAGGTGCAACCCTGACTCTTCCATCAGGAGAGCAGCGCTGCGTCTGCGCCATATAATACATAAATATCATCCCTTGACAATTTTAGATGCCTTTTTCTAATTTGTTGTTTTAAATTGTTGAACCAATTTTCTTTCTTTTTTTTTAATTATACATATTGACGAGCTTTAAATTAAATTTTTTAAATCATTTATAAAAATTTTTGACTAGTAATTTTTTTTTTGTAAAAAGTTAGTTTTATTTCCCCATCATCAGTTGAACGAACACCAGTATAAACATTTGACAACACTTTTAAATAAGGAACAGTATCTATACTAATAAAATCCTTTGTCATTCATGAGCATGACCAACTATCAATGCCTAACCAAATGTAAACAGCCTTAAGTACTAAAGTCTAGAAAGCTGAAATTTAGAGCATAGGTTTATTTTATAACACAGCATCCTATAAGAAAATTTTTATGAAAATTTCAACACCATGTGAAGCTGGGGGTAGATAACTAGTTTGTTATAAAAGTAAGTCTACTTAATTTGTATTAAGTAAGTATTTTTTTCATAGAGTTATTAATAAATATATTATAGTGTAAATTAAATAATCAATAAATAAATAAAGCTCAATGTTTGTTTTCTTCATAATAATAATCACCTGAAGAAACAATAGAAGTCTTTGTGTTTGTCTAGTGCACTTTGTTCGACTCATTATTGACACAAACCAACACAAAGAAAACAATATGTATGCAAGAGGCACTCACTCGAGTCCAACAGAGATCAAATGCTGTCCAACGAGTCGCACGATCTCCTGGTCCGTCTGGTTCATGCGCAAGCCGAGGGGCTGCAGGTCCCCGTTGCGGGCGCCGGAGTCCCCGTTGAGGTGGGGCTGCGGCGACGGCGCGCCGTTGGAGCACGGCTGGTGCATGGCTGCGGGTCGGACGGGCGGCGACAGCCTGCGGGACCGCTTGCGCGGCGGCCGATGCCCTGCGCCCTCGTCCCCCGAATCAGTGGAGGCCAGGCTGGCCCGCTCCGCTCGCCGTCCCCGCCGCGCTCTCCGGAGCGCCGAGATCACGAGCGCGCCCGCCGCATCGGCCTCGACGCCTCGGCCTCGTGACGTCACGGCCGATCGCTACGCACCACCCGCGCTCAATGGGCCATCTCTCTTTGTTCGTCGCTGCGGAAAGTGCGGAATGGGCTTCTCGATTCGATTCCTCTCTTCTCGCAGTCTCGCACTCGAAGCTTCCACTTGCGTGAATAACGCCAACGGTTCAAGGACCCTACGCGGTTACGAAATGTTTCGATCGGTACTAGAGTTCGCAGCGTACACAAAAATCAGCTGAAAATGAAGCGACAGCTGTCTTTCTTTGCTATATGCAACATCGCCCTTCTCTCGTTTGTGTCGTGTTCGGTTCGATGTTCGTGTCCACTTCGTGTCTGTTCGGAGGTGAATCGGAATATATCGCGTTGTGTTGTAATGACCTCAAAAATAAATTATCATCTTGTTTACAGAAATAGTGCAAGCAAGAATGTATCTTTTTTTCATGTTTAAATGAAAAGGAAAGTTCTTAACGATTAAAACATATTTTTTTACCACACTAGTTTAATTAAATTTAAATATTTTATAGTTAAATTTATTGAAAATAACAATAATAATTTTGATAGAAACTATGGTTGCGTATAACGAAACAGACTTTCTTTTTCTTCAACTTCAAAAAAATGTTGTACACAGATCACTGTAAATTGTAAAGTAAAAGCCAAAAGCTCTTATTTGAATATGATTTTTATGCTAATGCTAAATGTAAAAAGGGACTTAATTAACCGTCACACGATGAGCGATGAGCTTTTTATACGCCAAGCTAGTTTAATGTGATCTCAATATTGGTTTTGAGTTTCGTCAGTTCTAGTCCTATGTCTAATTTCTATCTTTATTGACTCTGTACCCACGTACACATAGAGCAAGTAAATAAGCTGACATTTTTTATATTTGTTTATTTATTTATATTTTAAATTCTAATGTTAATTGTTATATGAATAAAATAGTAATACAATAAATTATGACATCAATAAAATGAAAGTAATAATTTTAAATGTTTTTATACTTTACATACTCGTACGACCAACTAATTTGCAACTGTTGATCAATGTTAGAAATCAGGTAAGTATTAATATTTTGCACATTAACAATATGTACGCTTACAGAATATAAATCATAATCATGGCTTAATCATGCTTAAGCTTGTTTTAATTTGCTGATTAAATTAGTGCTACCTACTGGTATTTCTGTTTATTTACAATTTTCCCTCAAATTTATTATTTATACCTAATATAAATTATTCTTTATTATTATTAATAATACTACACAATAAAAATAAATAAAATCTATTTCCTGAGGCTCAGTAGTAAAATGCTTGGCCATTACTTCTGTGCAAAATCGTTATTTTTATCGGCCTATACAATAACGGCTTTGCACACTGCGCAGGACTCTTGAAAGTCTGTACTTTTAAGCACTAAAAGGCCACTAATTTGTGTTGTGTTTTTATTTATAATTGTATAATGTAAATAATATTCACATACTGTTGAGACACACTTTATTTTATAACTCCTTAATTAATAATAATACATCAGGTAGATCTTAATATTTATTCTATGTACAGTAAATATAAGACTACCCTTAATTTCCATTACAATCACAACATCTCCCTCCTCACAAATAAGATTCAAATAACTTATAAGATTCAAAGATTCAAAGAAATCCAATACTATATATTATAATTATCTTACAAACATACATAATGGTAAATAATATTTTAACATGCATATTTTTATTATTATTTTATTTTATTATTATTATTTTTTCATTTTTTTTTTTTTTTTTTTTTTTTTTTTAACTATTATTATATTTTAAATTATGTAAAAAGATAACGTTTAGGGGCAATAATTCGCCTGCCATATCGACTAACTCTTTCATCAGAACCTACAATCTTAGATGGGGACCCAGGAGTAGAATTATTTACAGTCGAATTGGAAGTTCGGGTTTCGGCAGGTGCCAAATTAGAAAGATTATTCATTTGGTTCGCAATTAATTGTTGCCTATTACGTCTGTAGCAAACACCATCACCTGTGCGTACCCAATATGATCGCGGCTCCGGAGCACATGATTCCACATTTGCGCGTGTCCAGCGCCCGTCACGTCCACGCATACGCACCGTTTGCCCCTCCTTTAAGGGCACTAATGGACGAGTGCCATGATTATAATATTTCACCATATTAGACATGTGACTCATTCGCTCCCGTAAGAAACTATTTCTTTTGACGGTTTTTGGATTTAATTTGGAAAGACTAATTGGAAGCCTATCTGCCAATTTTCTGCCCATCAACAACTCGGCAGGGGAATGATTTTCTCCTGTTATATTAGTGTTGCGAAAATTTAGTAAGGCTATTTGCGGATCCTCACCCGATTCATGAGCTTTTATCAGTAGATTTTTTATCGTTCTTACGTTTCTTTCGGCAAGTCCATTCGACCGCGGATAGTGAGGGGAACTTGTTATATGTTGGAATTCCCATAATCGAGCAAATGATTTAAATTCTTTTGATGCATACGAACCAGCGTTATCTGATATCAATTTCTCAGGGATTCCGAAACGAGCAAATATAGTTTTGAATTGTAATATTATAGTGGAAGTTTGCAAATTGCTTATTTTAATAACTTCAACGTATTTAGAGTAATAATCCACTACTAAGAGATAATATTTATTAAAAAGCTCAAATATGTCGGTGGCGAGAACCTGCCACGGTCGCTGTGGCACCGGATGAGGTTGTAGCGGCTCTCGCCGGTTGCTGTCGCGCCGCCGCTGGCACGTTTCACACCTCTCAACTAACTGAACTATGTCATGTGACATACCTGGCCAATATAACACTTCTCGTGCACGTTTTTTACATTTTTCAGTGCCTAGGTGACCCTCGTGTATGCGCATTAACATGTCTTTTCTTAATGAATCAGGAATGACGACCAATTCCTTTCTAAATACTATACCATTTACAACGTGAAGCTCGTCTTTGATACACCAAAATGGCTTTACTTCGCTTTTAACTAAATTTTTTGTGTGTGGCCAACCATTCATACAATATTTGATCACTTCATTCAAAATATCATCATTTTTTGTCGCCTGTCTCACAGTATCTAACTTATCAGCTGAAAAATTTGTTTGATCACATAAACTGTTCACATGAACCTCAACTTTATTAAACATATCAGTTTCATCGCTGCTGCCCGATTCCGTTGCTGAGCGCGATAGTGTGTCAGCAATAAACATGTATTTACCGGGAACATAAGTAACATTTAAAGTATATCTCTGTAGATGTAGCAGCATGCGTTGTAAACGCGCTGGAGTCTCATTTAAACACTTTTTAAAAATTGTTTCGAGTGGTTTATGGTCGCTCTCCACAGTGACACTCTCATAACCGAATATGTATTGATGGAACCTTGAGCAAGCAAAAACAATCGCCAGTAATTCCTTTTCTATCTGAGCCCATCGCGTTTCCGCAGAAGTAAGAGTTCGCGCAGCGTATGCAACCGGGCGCCCATCCTGTAGCAAGCATGCACCCAGGCCACGAGAACTCGCATCAACCGATAGCGTGACTGGCAATTTTGGATCGTAAAAACGAAGAACGGGAGCATGTGTTATTGATTTCTTTAAATCTTCAAAAGCTTTTTGATGGTTGTTGTTCCAATCCCATTCATGGTCTTTTTTTAACAATTCTCTTAAAGGAGCTGCTACTTCCGCATACTTAGGTATATACCGCGCTAAGTAATTTATCATACCTAAGAATCTTTCTGCTTCCATGCTTTGTACAGCTCTACTCTTTGTATTGTCCGGTCTGACACCTTGTTCATCAAAAATGTGACCCAAGTATGAAATGCTCTTTTGACAAAACAGACACTTATCTTTGTTAAATTTTACACCGTTTTCTTTTGCTTTTTCTAAAACTATTCTCAACCTATTGTCGTGTTCTTTTTTATTTGCGCCCCAAATCAAAATATCATCAATAAATATCTCTACCCCCTCCATTTTAAAAATTTTAAACATTTCATTATGAAAAACTTCGGAAGCGCATGTAATTCCGAAGGGTAACCTTAAGAATCTATACCTACCAAAAGGTGTAGAGAATGTACAAAGCTTGGAACTCCGCTCATTCAAAGGAATCATCCAAAACCCTTTATTGGCATCTAGCTTTGTAAAATACCTGGCCCCATTTAAATTACTAGTTACCTCATCAAACGTTGGAAGCTGAAAGTGACTACGTTTGATCGCTTTATTTAGGTTTCGCGGATCAAGACAAACGCGCAACTGACCATTTGATTTTACTACGAGAACAATACTGGAGACCCAATCTGTAGGTCCCTCTTCACGCTTTATGACTCCTAATCGTACCATATTGTCTAATTCATTTTGTAATGTTGGTCTTAGTTTTAAAGGTATCTTTCTCGTAGCATTTACTACAGGTTGAACCGAGGTATCTATGGGAATGTTATACTCGACAGGCAAACGACCTATACCCCTGAAAATACATTCATAGTTTTGTTTCACATATGTACTCTTTATGTATTCTAAATTTTCTATACAGATTCTTTTAATTAAATTTAATTTTTCACATGCATTTCTGCCTAATAAATTATTGCAATCAATTTTTAATACAAATATTTTTTGTTTTAATTTATATTGGCCTTTACATAACTCTGCCTCAAAAAAGCCTAACACTGGTAATTGTCTACTACTCACTTCGCGCAGAATAAATTTACCTCCTTTCAACAAAATATTTTCGCCAAACCCGCATGATCGAAATGTTTGATTCGATATGATACACGTATCTGCACCACAGTCTAGCTTAAACTTTATTAATATACCATTAACAAAAATGTCTTCATACCAGCCGTTACTATTGTCGTCACTCACAGCATCGACAACTAATTCTCCACACTTTGTCTCATTACGCTCATCACCAGATGAATATTCGATTTCGCGAACACGCCTACTATTTTTAATACAACAGCTTCTAAAGTGTCCTCGCTTACCACACTCATGACATAAACTATTAAATGCTGGACATTTAAACTTCGCATGTGCATAACCACATCGAGTGCACTTGAATTGCTTGAATTGAGGTGGGCCTCGCCTCTTCCGTTCTTGTCCGCCCGACGAGATGGCAACGCGTGTGGACTGCTGCCGCACCGCCTCGAGCGTGCATTCCCCGTCGCCTTGCACCGCCACCGCCGCGCCGCTGTTGTAGACCGCTGCGGTTTGAGCTTTCGCCGCTTCATATATCCGACACCAAGATATTGCTTCATCAAGCTTCAAATTGGGCTGTCTCAACAATTGTTCGCGTAGTTGAGCATCCTTTATACCTCTTATTAATTGAGTTAATATTAAACTTTCTCGTAGGCTGCCAAAATCACAAAGTTTGCATTTAATTTTTAACTTCGAAACATATTTATCAAAGCTTTCTTCGTTTTGCATAACATTAAAGAAGCAATGGCGTTCAAAATTTACATTCAGTTCTGGATTACATTTTTCTTCAAATTTTTTCAACAATGCCTGATAGTTATCTTTTTCTTTTGTAGTAAATTCGAATTCTTCATATAATCGATCTTTCGTCATCTTCGCTAGACATCTTAGGTATGTATTTGTCTCAACTTAACTGTACTCAACAATTTCAGTTCACACCTGACACCATGTTGTGTTTTTATTTATAATTGTATAATGTAAATAATATTCACATACTGTTGAGACACACTTTATTTTATAACTCCTTAATTAATAATAATACATCAGGTAGATCTTAATATTTATTCTATGTACAGTAAATATAAGACTACCCTTAATTTCCATTACAATCACAACAATTTGTTGTGAAACCTAAATTTCAAGGTGCTCCTCTGTTATCAGAGATCTTTGGTATTCTAGACCAATAGGTGGAGTTAAAGTTTGGATCAAATTTAGGTGTCACTTGGAAACCAAAAAAGTTGTATGCTGAACAGGGCCAAACAGGCTTCTCTATACAGCCCAAGTCACCATACAATTGTGAATGATGTTACTAAAACATTAAGTTTGGTATAAACTCCCCATGATCCATCTATCTATGGCTCTTTAAGTGTGTTGTAAAAAACTTTTACAGGGTTGTGCAGGTGTCCCTCAGCTATGGCTAGCCCCCCCCCCCCCCTAAATGACAGTAGCCACCTATCATCAATTGGGCCATCAGCCTACCTGCCAACCAATTCTAAATATAAAAAATAAGCAGATATAGGAGTGCAAGTGTGTCTTTGTTATGCAAACACAATTGTGTTTAATACTTTTAAGAATATGTCCCTACACTGTATTCAATATTTATTTTTGTAGGGTGGAGATGTTATGCAGGAGAACATAACAGCGAATGTATCAGAGGATACAGTCACACTGGAATTCTTGAGGCTGGATGGCGTATACATCTCGCAGCTTGTAGATTTTACTAATGTAAGTCAAACAGGTCTTCCTTTAACTTCATAACACAATTTGAGAAGGTTTGCAGTGTGATATTGTTCTTAACAGGAGGTGGAAGCCATGAAAGTGGTGATTCCGGGCGAGGAGGAGCTCGGTCAAAATGGTCACCAGACATTGTGTTTTCTCACACACGCGGCACAGGCGGACTTCATAGCTCCCGATGCCATGGCAAAATTGAGACAAGTATGAGGAATGTTTGACCATTGAACCCAACATGATGATGAAACGTTAATCGGTTGTTGCTCAGAAAAATCCGGGCACGGTTCGAGTGGCGGAGGAGGACAGAGGCTGGCGACAGACGACCGCGAGTGCGTGGGCCGGTCGAGCCCTGCGGCTGCTGTCTCCGGCTGCTGCCAGGCATTGCGCCGCAGCACGCGAGCGTGTCTACCTTCGCGCTGCAGACATGGCTCGGTGGGCGCCGCGCCCAGGTCCCTATTTACTTATATCAATTCTATTTATAGCATTACTATAATATTATAGCAAATTGAACTTTCATTACATACTTAAAGTGTAAGTAATGGTTCAAGTAAAGAGAGTCAAGCCTACTTCCCATCATAGCCAAGACGCGATATATTATATAATATATCGCGTCTTGGCTATGACTATTTATTATATAATTGTCTTTACAATGTTCTGTTTTTAAGTTTCAACCTGTGGTTTCAACATTCACTCAAGAAAGAAATTTTAGCCAAATGTTGGTTATGTTATGTTGTTTTATTTTATTTTTTTAATGTTTATTTTATTATTCTTTATTTATTATGCTTTGTCATTAAATATAATTAAAATGAGAAAAAAATACAATTAAAACTTTAATTAGTTATCAAGAGTAAAACATAAATAATACCTAAGTACAAGTTGTTAATTATATAAGTGATCTGTTATAAAATATTTACACATAATTATAACAATAACAAACGAGTGTGATAAAATTAATGAATGACGTAGTGGAAGTTATCTAAAGTTGAATCCAGATAAAGTTTTAATTTTTGGCGAGTGTTTGTATGGGAAAGAGATTTAAGTAAACATTAGAAAAAATGGCGGTACAGGTATGGACGACTCGTACGCGTCGTCGGTGACAGCGTTTCCTGCGCGTGCACAGGCGGACGGCGTCGGCGCCGTCAAGGCCTGTGTGGCCCACGCCGATGGCGCGGCCGACTGTATCTGCCACATGGAGGTTCATATATATCCCCACCAACCAAATTCCTTGCTCTAAAATAGACTAAGCTTTTTATAATAGATGTCCATGTTGCAGATGTGCGTGAACTGGTACCCGTGCGGTCTGAAGTACTGCAAGGGGAAGCCGCAGGGCGGACTGAGCTACCGGTGCGGCATCAAGACATGTCGCCGCTGCTATCGCTACCACTTCTACGTCCGCAGACGAGACGCGTGTCTCACCCACCACACGTGACACCTCTCCTCCACACGTGACACCTCTCCTCCACACGTGACATCACTCCTCCACTCTTCTTCGTGACTACTGACAATACTTCTGTTCATATTTTGCTACAAATCTCTATTTTATATTTATAACAAATAAAGCGACCTTTTTAAATAAACGCTACAGAAAAGTATTCAAATTTGTTTCATAAGAAAACCCCATTATTTAGTTTAGAACAGAGAGGAACAAGTAATTTCTAAAATTCATACTGTCAATCCCTATTTTAAGACATTTGTTAGTTCTTTAAATAGTTTTCTACTAGATAAATTTTGTAAAAGCGAAGTTCTTGTATTTGTGGTAGATCTCTAGACAAGGCCTAGATTAGATCCCACATGGACTACAGCTCTCGTCTCTGAGCTGAAATGCTAAAGTATTGACACTTTGCAGTTTTGTAATATTGATTAGAACTCCTTTAGTTTACTGGCTGTACATTGTACAATGATGAATGCTCCAATTACTTATTACCACCATACTTTATGCTATAGTTGCAAAATTCATCCACATTACTTGGATGAGCATACTTTAGAACAATTATCCTTCTGAGTCAATAGAGCCATAAATAAATTCCTGCAGGGTTTGCAGCACACCTGCAGTCTGCACCTCCTCTGGTGTTGCCTGTATCTGTAGTAGGTGATGGTAATCATCTACCACCATGTGGACCATCAGCCTGTCTGCCACCATTTATAATAAAAAAGGTCCTCTAACAGGTCACATCACAAATATAAGGAGCAGGCCGTGGTTTGGACGGGTCTACTTTAGAATGAATAGATAAGGAAAATCTGCTTCAAATGGTATTTTCAGGATAGAAACTAATAAAAAATCTATAATATTTCTATTGGATGTCCTTTTGCATGACTGCTCTACCTTTCTAATAAATAAAAAAACGATTTGCTATTTGTCTAAACTATTATATTGTGTATGGTAATTAATCTATGAACATTCTCAGTGACATCCAGGAAATGGTTCATGACGATTTTTGCGCAATACAAATTGTATTTTTCTTTCCATGTCTTCATTATAAATGGCTTTGCATCTTTCATGGTTCACACGACGCCTCGTCTGAAAGATAATACATTCATTTATAGGTAAGTATTAATAAAGATATGACTAGGGGTCCCTTCAGAACCGAGATTACCCATTGGTACCCCAAAGTGCCCCAAAAAAGAGGAAGGCAAATCAGTACATGGAAGGATGATATAGGTAACATGACAGGTACCTGAAACGGTTTCTCATAATATCTAGTTCGTCTATATTGTTCTAAAATGCCCTCCTTGCCGAGGATTCTGTTTAATACCCTACATGCACTATCTATATCATTATCTTTCACAAAAACTGTACGAGCTATAAAAGAGGGATGTCTATTCGATAGTAATAACCTTGTTAAAATCATTTTCTAATTTATCTAAACTTTTTATTAATATTTATTTACGTTCTTCCCTATTTTTTCTAAGTTCCTAACCTAAACAGTTAAACACAGACTAAATAAATTGCAAACCAAGCCATTTGACAGATTTGATATTCCAATGATATCTACTATTTAGTTTGTGATCCCAATCTAATATTTATTTTTCTATAAAATTGGAAAGGTATCGAATTACAGTTCAAAAGTTTTTTTTATATTCAAATTCATTTATTTTCAGGTAATTGACTGGACCCATATTTTACATTAAATATATGATAGTCGACTCCACCCACACACATTTTGACCTCCTGGCGAGGCGACGCGACGGCGCGAAATTTAAACAAGTACAGAGCTGAGCTGGCTGAGCTAGTAGGGGATATTTAACAGCTAGCTGTTAAATAACTGTTAAGCTCCTCTTTGCTTTGCACATATTGGTACTATCCCCTTTAGTGGAGTCCGGGCCAAAAGGTCGTCAGATTGCTGACGGTCCACTAGGTACAACGTAGCTTATAACACAAGCAATGCCATAGGTGCTACCACAATCGAATAAGAGATAGGGAAATGAACTCTGGGATTCCTTAGTCACACATCGAAACAAAATAATGCCGTTCTTTCATGGGAGTCTTCGCCCAAATGATTGCGAAATTAAACTGTGACACTATTTTCAATATTAAGATAATATTAATATGCTGGTTGTCCATGGTTGTCAGTCAGTGGTCAAAATGATATGTTTTTCAGTGTGATTTTAAATTTTTATAATTTATAAATACTTTTGTGTTTAATAACGTAAAAGTCAATTAACAATAATGGCCAACAGTAGTGAAATGAGATCACTTTTAACTTTTTCTTCAAGGTCTGAAGCTAGTACTGGACCTCAGTCACGTATGCGATGGTATAACGTGCCACTTCATGAGAGATGCTCTATGTCTGATATGGTCAAATTAAAGGAAGCTTTCAAAGCAGCTTATAGGAATAAAATACTTCGAAATGAATTTCGCGATCTGTTACGGTCCTTATTAAACCTGGAATATGACGATGATGAATATAATATACTATTCATGAAGGTAGTCACCCCTACGGGTATATCTGTCGTGATCTGTCGCATATTGATAGAAAACGATACCTAACAGTAAAATGTTAAACATTTAGATAAACACGAGTCGCAATGGCGAAATCGATTGGGACGAGTTGGTGTCACATCTGCTCCTCGGCTACTTTTTGTGCGACGCGGAGAATCAGCGCGAGGCGCTGCAGATGCCGATCATGGGTCTACCCACTGTTATGCGCTCGCAACACCGACAGGCTGTCTCTAGGATATGCTTCTGTCCAGATGTTGGAAAGGTTCATTTCATTTTCGGAACTAGTCTCTATGTAACTAGTATCATATGTAACAGGACGTGATCTTGTCATTTTTATTCCTTAAGGAAGGAGGTAATCCATACTTACATTCAATTACAAATTTCTGATAAGTAAGTATGTAAGTACAATATTTACACGCATTACTTTTTTTTCTATTGAGTCAAAGCAGCTCTTGGCCACGATCTCACTTGATGTAAGGTGCAGATGCGGCAGAAGGTGGACCACGGTTACCTACCTAGTAAGTGCCCATTTATCCTACTTAGATTTGAAGACCCCGAGGTTGTAATTTTGAGGAAACTGTAACGCTTCGTGCGTGACCGAGAAACATCAACCACGAAGGGATGATACCCCTTGTATCCGCGCCTCGTGGTCCGCAAGTGGAACCTATGCTACCTATCCTACCATCAACAATATTTCCCTATAAAACAACTCATCGTATCTGTTACTGGAGCAGAGCAAATATTATAGGTACATTTAGTTATTGCTTTTAGTAAAGTTTAATCTTAAAGCAATATTTGAATAAGAAGGGTAAAAGTATACAGCCGAGCATGTAAATGCGAAAGATTGTGATAGAGGCGCTCTCCGCTAACTGCAAGATGTGTAGAAATATTAGGTACTAAGTTTTATCTAAGAACACCGGAATTTTAGGATCGCAGCATCGACCCACTCCAAGGCTCCTACATAACTGCCAGTAGAGATGGTATGACCAGCTGGTGGACTTTGGACATGGTTCGATTGAGATCCTACTTCTCTTCCAGCCGTAAGCATTGTTTTGATCTTCGATAAAATAATTTAAGTAAGTAATTGTTATCTTGACAAAAGTGTACTTATATAAAATTCAATATGGATATAATAATAATGCAAATTTTTAGGCGTAACAATTGAATATCATAGACAATTATACCTATATAAATGTGTTGGATTAGATACCTACTACTGCGCCTGAGACAGTCAAAAATAAGCAACATTTAAACCAAAAAAAGCATTAGAGCATAAAACTTTTAGCCTAAACTGGATGAGCAATGGATGAGCGATGTCCGCCGTCTTAAAAAAACTTTTTGCTATTTTTGCTTTTGTAAACATTTTAAAAATAATATAATAAGAGACTGATGATCTGTTTTTTTTTTCTCCTTATAAAACTGGCTGATTGATTTCCATAATAATATGATACCTATTTAATTCTATACAAACTTACACCTTTTTTATAAACTATTTTGTAATACCTACATATGTTAGATATAACAAATAAACGTTTTTAATATCATAAATGAAAATTACTTTACAATATTTTATCTACTTCAGCCCATCTAAAAGTGCGCACCACGTGGGTGACGGATATGGTGTGCATGCCCGACGTGAACATCATAGTAACGAGTTCTACCGAGCGGGACCTGAGGTTCTACGATTGCAAAGCGAAGACGTTCACCCTCAAAATAATCATCACCAGCTGGGAGTACATGGTGAGCGAGACGGTATTATTTGTCCGATGGCCTGTAGGCAACTGGCAGAAAATAACCAGTCAATGTTGACAGATATGCACAATGTATTACCACTTCGAGAAGGAGGAGAGTGAGAACTGCCTGTTGCTATGCGGCGACGTGGGAGGGAATGTGCGCGTGCTGACATTCTCTCCGGTGAAGCGCGGTCCATTCCAGAGTCAGTCCGGACGCCCGCTTATTCAACTGCGACATGTTGACTTGCAGAAGCGGGTGAGGTCACTTTGTCCTGACATTGGCGGGTGGCGGGTAAGGTGACACTGAAGTGCCGTTTGTCTCATTCCATTTGTCATTCAGCCACACATGCTGCCCGGGCTAAAGCTGGTAGAGCTGTTACGCGTACACGACGACTGGACGCGGCAGGTGTACTACTACGCGTCGCTCAAGTGCGTCGTGTCTTGCGCGACTTGTCCCCGGGCCGTCCTCATGTGCGACTTAGCCGGATCCAGGACCAATAACGTGTTCGTCATTGACAAGGTTTTTGGCCCAAAGTCATATAGATCATAGATTATCATACTAAATCACTTATTTCGATATGTAATAATCCACCATCTAAAGAGATCGAAGAGTTTAAATAATATATCTTGGACACGTTGTTATGTTATAGCCGATCAAATTGAGAGGTCACCCTTTTTTAAGTCATATCTAGGTTTCTCAAGTTTCTGCACCTGTGAGTTCTGTGTGTGGGTGAATTACCTTCAAAAAGCTTTGCTTCAGGATTATATTGAGTTCGTTCTGCTTATGTAGTATACAGATGACTTTTATGCAATCAATCAGCTATCGCTACTTAGTAGAATGCCTTGCCCTCAGGGAGCTCAATGTTTCGCGCTGGACGAGCAAACCCACGTGCTGGTGACTGGAAGCGGGGACGGCGTGGTGCGCGTGTGGAACTCCTTCGTCACTTCGCGTCCGAGCGTAGTGTTCACGGGTCATCGCGCCGCCGTCACTTGTCTCGTGTTGCAGAACGCCGGCGCCACTATTTACTCGCTCGCGAGAGATCGGGTCATCAAGGTGTGGGATGTGCAGGCGCAAACGTGCGTTCAGACGTACATCGACATCCCGTCTCAGATCGGCGAACGCACTCCAATCACGGCGGTGTATAACAGGGCCACTCGCGAGTTCATTCTCGCAGCCCTCAAGATCGCCGTGATTATTTTAGACGAGCAGCTAAATCCCAACCACACCGACGGTTTCACACATTCCCGCGCCGTCGCCAAAGTGCTCTACAACTCATTGTTCAAGGTCGTCATTACGTGTGGAATGGACAGCATAATTATCAATTGGAATCCACTCACAGGTAAGTATTATATTGTACCTACGTCGCCACTCAACGTGGTAGATGTTTGAGTGTATTTTGTTATGTCAGGTAAACGCAATGCGGTGATTAAAGACGCGCACACCCGTCTCCTACACGGAGAGTTGATTCCCGTAGAGATCACGGCCGCCTGCTTCGATCCCGGATTGCAGCTGCTTCTGACTGGTGCTAGGAACGGTGAACTAAAGGTAGGTCTATCTATCGACTGACACTAAATCGCACAAAAGCTAATATGTATTACGAATTATGGAACTGTTATTCGATTGCAGATATGGAACTTCAACACGGGCGTTTGTCTCAAAACCATGTCGATCGAAGACATGTGCGAGGTGACCAATTGCTTCTGGATCGAAGGTCGGATCCTGGGCGTGGGATGGAACCGTCACGTGACGGAGTTCGAGGACTCGGGACTGAGCACGACAGGAAAGGCGTGGGAGACGCGTCACTCGGACGACGTGCTGGCGGCGGCTCAACGCTCTCCGCTGACTCTCGTCACCGGTTCTTACAACTCGGAGCTCGTTATGTGGAAGCTGGAGACCGGTCAACCCTATAGGTGCTGTGCTTTGGTCCATTTCGAATGTAATGAATCAATATGTAATAGCGCACGGGCAATCAATTTTTAGAATGGGTCACAGTAAAAGCAATGAGGTCGATACTATAGGTAGACTTTTCTCGCGCATTTGAGTAATTACGATTAAGACTCATTCTCGTTTAAAGTGGAGAGTTCATACGGAAGATTTGAGCCGAACTACTATATCGAATGAGCCTAGAATCAAAATATTGTAGTAGGTATTAAGCCAACCCCCCCTGGGTACGCCGGGACCTTGTCGCGGTGGGGGGGCTCACCCTTGGCCTGGTCCTCGGGTGCTAAGGAGGCGTACAACCGAGCGTTCCGAGCGGGCTCCCAAGCGGGAGTCCGTAGCGGAGCGCTCGCGGGAAGTACCCTCGCGGGTGTTTCAGTTGGAGGTCGGCCGCACTCCTTGAGTGAGGCTTTATGTTGTCGTTTGTTTCCGCATACCAAGTTGTGTGCGGATTTTCGAGAGGCGGGCTCCCTCCCGCCATTATGGTGTTCTCTGCACTCGAGTGTAGCACTCGAGTGCGGACTTTTTTTGAGGCCTGGCTGTCTAGAGAAGGCGGGCATATCAAGCCCGTCTTCTGTAGATGGCCTAGGGGGACCTTGCGCACATGGTTGGCTAGCTGTGTGTGCCCGCACAAGGTCCCCCCTTCGCGTGGGTATTGCCTGGGTGTCTCCGGGCAATCCCTTTCTTTGGCGATAGCCTAGCCAGTGATGGCAAGGCTGCCCTGGGGGTAGATCGGAGTTAGGTGCCTCGGCAGAACCCGGTTCACCCCGCTCACAGGGCAAGGAGGCATCGGGGAGTTTTAGTGGGTATTCCCAGTGCCGCTAACATCAGGTGCTGGGCGACCCCCACATATCCCTACCGCCTAGCCAGCGGTAGGGAATCTGTAAGCGGATTTCTCCTCGTCAAAAAAAAAAAAAAAAAAAAAATGGTATTAAGCCGTAGTCCTAATATCGCAATTTTCACAAACAGTACACCATAGTACGAGTATCTATGAAAAGACAGTGCTCAAAAGTCCTCGCGTACACCATTGCATTCTGCTCTAAAGCTTGTGTTATAATTTGAAGGCGATTTTCGTGTACGGAACCGATGCTCCGAATCAAACTGCAGTACAGCAAGCGAGACGCAGCGAAGGCGGCTTCTCCTTCGGGCGAGGCGCACTCCGCCTCCGCGGGACGCGTCTCGATTAACAGGCGCTCTTCCTCGCGGCGACAGAGGTCAGTAGAGGGCGTTCATCGAACAGAGCAAACACTGGTCTTTAACAATGTCCGACTTCTACATTTACAGCTCGGTGGACGCCCGCGCTGCCATACAGAAGGCGCACGCGCGGCGCGTATCGGTGGTGGCGTTACCTGCGCGTGCGCACCAGATGCGTCAGCTGGCCGTGCATGCCATGTGCTTCCTGGAGACGAGACCGGTCAACATGAACGTAGGTGCGTATTCGCGTACTGTGTAACCACTTACCATCTTACACTCGGCCAGATAGAGAAATGATGGTGTTGGTGTGAACAGCGGCGCTGATGGTGGCCGTGGAGAACGGGCAGGTGCAAGCGTGGTCGGACCACCCGGCTGGCGGGTTCAAAGGCTCGTTCCAGGGCGTCCATACTGCCGGCGACTACGTGTCGGCGCTCGCCACGGACCTCGACAACGACTTCTTGTTCTCGGGGACGACCACCGGCTACGTGAAGACGTGGCTGATGAGCAACTACCTCCGCGGGGAAAGCGTTCACGTGAACATGCCGCGGCTGCGGCTGCAGTTCCCGTTCCTGTGGCGAGACAGGGTCGAAGGTCGCGCCAAGCGGGTGGTGCGGGACCAGCCCCTGCCGTTGCTGCTGAACAGCTACCGCGCTCACATGCGCTGCATCTCCACGCTCACCTACATCGACGAACACAAATTGCTGCTCAGGTGAAAACGGACTACCCATATACCTATCTAGTCAATCAAGTTCGCGAATCTATTTATTTTAATGTTAAGGTCGGCAGACAGACTAACGGTCCACTTGATGGAGCTATAATGCAAGCAACGCCAGGCGGGGTATGAAGTAGGTTGTGTGTGCGGCAGTGGTAGCTCCGATTACTCGGTGCGCGTGTGGCGGCTCTCCGGCGAGTACCTGCAGACGCTGGGAAGCTTCCTGCCGTGGACGCTCGAGGAGACGCGCTTCCCGCCAGACGTCGCCAAGACCGTCAGCTCCACCACGCTCAAGGTGTGGCAAGGGGGTTACGTGGATCGGTACACGCCGGGGCAGGTGGAGGTGGACAAGCTGCGCGACATCACGGCGGAGGAGATCCGCACCAAGACCTTCGGACAGATGGCGGAAGAGCCTCTGCTGGGGAAGCACCTGAAGGCGCCGCCGCGGCCCGAACGGCAGTCGCCCATCGTGCTGGACGCCTCGCTGCCCACCATCCCCCTCTACTGCCACCTGCGCATGGCTTCCACGCAACCCGTGCGTCGACCGCCCACGCCCGAGCTGGTGCGCGCCACCCGGCTTCGTCTGCTCACGCGCAAACAGGCCCACTTCGAGGATCCCTCCAAAAACCCAACAGATCCTACTGTATAGTGATATTCTTTTGCTGTTATTTCAAGATTGCTATTATAATTTGGTCGCTCAATGTCTAATGTGTATCAATAAAGAATGTTCTGCCTTTTTTTCATGCGGAAAAATCAAGCCTTAACCTACACGAACCATCACGGCAAACACTTTTTAAAAGATAGTGAGTGGCAAGTAAGCTAACGATCAAATTAATGGCAGGTGCCTAAAACCAGGGAAATATTCGACGAAATCCTTCAGATCCACGAGTGCTAAAAAATGGTATATAGGTACCTGGTATTAATTTCGTATTCTATTGAGATAGATTTTTAAGTCGGTTATTTTACATTTTTCGAATTAAATTGCTAAATTATAGAATCAACATATTGAAGTTGATCAATCGAATGCTTCACACTCTTCGAAAATATATCTGTGTCATAAGCATGTCCTAGAGAGTGTTTTGCTTATCAGTCGAGATAGATAACGTAATATAAGTATAGCATATGGACAACTTCCTTTCTCAGCTCCAGATCTGGGATAACTTCAAAGGACCTAGGGATTCAAAAAATTGATATTGATTTTATCAAACTTATTTTATTTCTTTTCATATTGTACATTTCAAGGGTTGAACCACTTCCGTCAGCACGGAATCATTTCATGCACTATCGTTTACCGAGCGGTGGCTTCCTAGAGCGAGAGCATGAAAGGGTCTAGTCGTTGTCGGGCCGCTTGGCGCCGCTGAGCACGATGTAGGGCGAGTGCGTCTCGCGCTGCTTCTCCTGCAGCATCTGCAGGGTGTTGAGCGGGGTGTCGGTGGAGCTCATCTTCTTCATGAGCCCCTCCTGGACGGCCTTCTTGAGCCGCTTCTCCTGCTTGTTTTTCCCGGGCCCCTTGCCGTGGAACTTGTGCGACAGGTAGCGGAAGGCTTCCTTTGGGCACAGCGGCCGGCCCTCGTCGTCCACGTACTCCAGCTTGATGGAGGGCCGGAAGCCGGCCTTTTCGCGGAAGTCGTGCAGCGGCCCACAGAGCGCGCCGCGTTCGCGCCGACTGTACTTGTCGTCCTCGGCCTGCGCCTTGTCTTCGATAGAGTAGTGGCGCGCCTGTAGCGCGTGCTTGGACGGCGCCGGACGGGCCGCGCCGGCGCCGCGCTCCAGGTAGCCCTTGCTGCGCGCCAGCGACAGCGCGCCCGCCACGCCGCGCCCCAGCGCCGGCTCCGCCGCCAACGCGCCCCCGCCCGCCGCCTCCGCCGCCTCCCCCTCGCGCTCCACGTCCACGCTGCTCCAGCCGCGCGCCGCGCCCGCCTCCTCCGGCTCCGACTCCTCCTCCAGTTCCATTACCTCCGTCTTGCGGTCGCGGTTGCCCGCCAGTCCGTACGTCGGGATGTCGCCCAGCGTGCGGCAGAACTCAGCCGTCGCATCCAGAACCATGCCCTCCTCCGCCGCCGGCTCCTCCTCGACGCCCTCCGACGCGAGCGCCGGGGGGAGCGGTGGAGGGGGCAGCGGCGCGGCCTCCTGGCGCAGACGACGTGCGCGGGCCAGCGCAGCCTGCAGCTCGCCGTCTACCTCCACCTCGTCGTCGTCCTGCGGCAGCGCGGGCGGCGCCTCGGTGTCGTCCGTGTGCAGGGGCGCGCCGCTCGTCTCGTACTCGTCCACGTCGATGGCCTCCGTTTTTGGCCTCCTGCGCAGCTTGCCGCGCTTCTTCACCTTCTTGAACTTGACGTCGTCGCGGTCCAGGTAGTCGGTGGCGAGCTGCAGCGGCGCCGTCTGCAGCGACTCGAGGCGCCGCCCGTCTCCGCCGGCCGCCCGCTGGCGTCGGAGCAGGTCCCTGAAGATGGCGGCCTGCGCGGCGTCCTCGTCGCCGATGCGGAAGCCGCGATCCTTGTCGTCTAGGCTCTCGTCGTACTTCTTCAAAACGGCGCGCTGGCCGCCCATGGCGGCCTCCAACTCGGCCTCCTCGTCGTAGGCCTCGTAACCCTTGGCGGCCTTCTTGCGCTCCTCGATGTTCTTCCTGTAACGCTCCTCGTCGAGCATGTTGACGTTGACGAGCACGTCCTCGTCGTCGTCGGCGAGCACGTCCTTGTCGGCCAGCGTGAGCACGGTCTCCCTCTCCTCCTGCAGCGCGTCGAGGCGATGCGCCACCCGCAGCCCGCGCAGATGGCGCTCCCCGTAGGTGCGTGACCGCCGCGTGTCTTCCGCCTCCTCCACCAGCGCCGACACTCCGAACGCAGCGTCCATCTCGTCCAACAGCGCGGCCTAAAATTAAATAAAATAAACTTATTGTTTCTCTCTGATTCTATTTTGTGCGAGAGAGATAGAGCGAGAGAGAGAGAGAAGCACTCACCCGTCTCGCAGCCTCGTCCTTCTGCTGCTGCACCTGACGCGAACGCTCCACCCACGCCGACGCGTCGTCTTCGTCCGACGCCTCGCCCAACGTACGCGTCGACTGCAATCTGAAACACGGACCACACTCCACGTCACGCTCAACGGACTAACTAACGGAGATTAACGGAGGACGAGAACACTCACTTGTGTTCCAGCTGCCGCTTCTCCTTGCGCTCGGCGAGCCTCTCTTTGATCTTGTCGCTCTTCTTCTGCTGCGCGATGTTCGCCGCCGGTCTGTGATAGAACTCGCCCAGATCGTCCTTAATCTTGCCATCGTCCGCGGCCTTCTCACTCACTTGGAGCGGCTTGAGGCCGAGTTTCGCTCGCAGGCGGTTGGTCTCATCGATGGAGAGGCTCGCCTGCGCCCCGCCCGAGTCGGCTGCGACGGGAGACGCGTCAGGCTCTACGTCTGCGTGGCTCCTGTGTAAGACAAGGGAGTTCAATGAATATACATCGAAATGAATATAATCAGGGCTAATGTCCATTAAAGTATAACGGTTTAAACTTACGTAGAGGAGTGGGCATGCGCATGCCGATGCTCCGAGCGAACACGACGATCACGTTCCGTGCTCGTGCTCCGACTGGACCTTGAGTCTGAGTTTGGTTCCGGGATGCTCTTTTGCAGGTGCGAGTCCACTGGAACCTCCTCGACTGGAACAGACGCGATTCTATTACTATCAACACTAGACTGGAACTAATCATCTCAATTGTCAATTTGGACTATAAAGTACATTAAAAAGATACCTCTAGTAAGATATAAGTTTGATGACACATTTGGTGTAGTGAGTACCTAGTGGTTAGTAACCCTAGCTGTTAACCAAATGGTCGCGGGTTCGAATCCGGCTAGGGACAAATGTTTATGTTTAACTTTGTACCCGAGTCATGGATGTATGTATTTATAATAAGTATGTATTTACAAAAAAAAGTAATCTATGTAGTACGTCAAATTTACTGACTGGTATCCATAATACAAGCCTTTAATTGCTTAAGTGTTGAACTAGATGGTGCTGTGTGGAATGTGTGAAGATATTTATTATTATTAATAGAATTATTATAATATTTCAAAAGTCAATAACTCAATTCTAAATTCAACCACTAAGAAAAGAAATGTATGTTTGATTGAAGAAAACAATTTAATATAGATGATGGGAGGTGGCAGGGACTATCCACACACCACACATAAGGACACATTTTAACTCAATTATTTTGATTGGAACTCACAATCAAAATAATTGAGTTAAAATGAATTCAATGGTGTTTTAAAATTACCTGCTGATTTGTGCAGATTAGTGATTGCTGCTGATTTTAGTTACATCAATACAATACATCAATCTATTCAGGACCCTGATAAAATGACTCAGAGGATAGCAGAGGGACATAATCCAATAGAGGGAGTCTGAGAACCAAGGTGGTTGACATAAGTCAAAGAAGCCAATTAGCAGTTAAATGGAATGACCTTAAGAGAGTGGTTGGCATTGGTGGAATTTGATGGCCATCAACCAGTCAGGATTAATAACCAGAAGGACAATAGAAAGTGATAGGGGTAATCTCGCTGTTACAGTAGTACAACCAAGACGTACTACTGGCAATACAAGTGACACTCGAACAACAGCACATTTTATTATTGCATAAAGGCCTTTAAGAGTATGCCTGTGCTTCAGACTAATAAATAGTGAGTCAATTTCGATTGATTGAATTTTGGATTTATATTGGGTAATTAATCAGACTCGCTCATAGGGAAGTTTGAGGAATTTTCAAACAGTAAAATTATCAACCCTATACTGCATTTGGTGGGATACCACTTCTTAGATACAAATGTATCATAAGGTTAAGGGCAAATATTGTTGTGATAATTATTTATTTAATAAATATTTATGTAACTATTAGTAACTAATTGTTTTTATGTAGAATAGTTGTAAGAATAATGTTTTGATATAATGTTGATAGGCCAGCGGCCAGGATGTTTTTCTGCAAATATGAAAAACTTTCATTCGTTTTAATATAATACATAGTAGTTAATTACGTTGTACAAAGAGATCGAAAATCTGAATAGAAACAAAATGTTAATCTGGATGGTTTGATATGGACTAGCTCCACAGAGACTAGAATTTTATCTGTACATTTATTGTAAAACATTCTGACTTAGTGTGTGTCCTGAATGATAGTGTATCGCAGATGCAAAACCTGCTACATAAAACAATTATTCTATCTACTTGTTCACAGTACGGACAAGTTTAAAACTGAATTTCATAGCACTTCCATGAAACACCGGAACCAAGATATATATATATTACAAATCATGTGTACTATGTGAATACATGTACAACTGTACATTACGAGTAATATTTTCTTTGATTGTATTATAATTATGTGTGTTTCCAATTAATTCCAATATACCATATACCACAAAAAATCTTTGATCCTTTAATTTAGCTATCGAGTGGTGTAATTAAATTTTGGATGTAGATGATAGATATGTAGTTACAGCATCAAACTGTATCCCCCGATTTAGTTATCATCACTTATCTAATTGCCTCCAACTATGAAAGCAAATTGAAAAACACACCTATTTACTCCTATTCACATAAAAAGTAACAAAATAGACTAAGGTTATGTCACAATAAACTTATAACCTTGTTGGAGTCTTACTTTTTAATTTAAAGTCTGATTTTTATTCCTTCTCATACCAACCTTCGAACTGCTAATTCTCGGACACGCAGTGGCCAATATTGGTTGCCACCGAGTCTGAAATAATGAGCAAAATAATGCCATTACATTGGTCATGGGTAATTACACCAGGCCTAATGATGATCTCTAATATGAAAATTGTAATCAGTTTCAAGAAATATTATATTAACGTCTCCACTCCACGTTCATACAAAATACGATATAAATATAATATATGATTATAGAGATAATCATTGGCGACTAATGTTTTACGATTACTATAATAATATATTCAAGTGTTATTACAACTAACCGTCGGGTGATCGGTCCTTTTTGCGATCTTTGTGTTTCCTGTGTTTTTTTCTTTCCCGTTCTTCATTACCTAGTGGAGATCGTGATCTACTTCTATGTTTCCTTTTCTTCGATTCCTTCTTATGCTTTTTGGACCCCATATCGTCTACGAAGGATTAGTTATAAAAGGTGCACTTAATCTTAATTATAATTGTTTTGGTTGTATTGTATGTATTCTTTTCGGAAATAAATAAAATCGACGTACTACATGTACATACGTCGTACACTATAATATAATTATAATTTCTAAATAGTAGATACTGATGACACATATAAATTTATAATCTGTGATTTGATGAACAAGGAACATAGTATAGTATAGATAGTATGATGAAAGGAGGATAGACCGTGGATTATTATTATTATCTGCTTTGTGGCTCTTCCTGTCTTCTAGAGTACCAGTATCACATCGTCCATTGCTGAAATATTGTGATCGCCACGTAAACTAAAGCTCTCTACCAATACCTACCACGTCAAGGAACTGTAGTACTTTTTTGATAGAGGCATTCCTCACATCTTCACAAGCCATTGTGTGGCTTCCTAAGATGTGACTACGCTTGTGCATCAAAGGGCCACACTCGCACAGGATATGCATTGGTGTTTCTTCTGCTTCATGGCAGAAGCGACACTCTCCCGTACTAGCGAGACCCATTATTTTAAGGTGCCTGTTGAGACGACAGTGCCCCGTTAGTGCCCTTGTTAACATGCACAAATTGCTCCTACTAAGCGACATAGCCTGATTTGTCACGTTTCGACTATAGGCTCTTATGAGCGCTTTGGAATGGTTCAAACCTGGCAAGTTAGTCCAGCGTTTGTAAGATTTAGTAAAGCACTGGTTCCATATGGTCCAGCGAGCTAGGCTATTTGGTAGTCCGCACACAGGTTCAGGACCTATTAGCCTACCTTTAGCGCCTGCCCGGGCCAGTTCGTCGGCATATTCATTGCCTTCGATCCCCATATGGCCAGGTACCCATCTTAGGACCACTTTATTCTTGCGCCCTAATATATTTAAGTAGTCTACACAGTTTCGCACCAGCTTTGAGACGGTAAAGTCCGAGTCCAGTGCTTGAAGTGCAGCCTGACTATCTGAGTGAATATAAATCACACGGTTGACATAGTCTTTTCGCAGGTTGATTTCCGCGCATTCCAGGATGGCGAAGACCTCTGCTTGGAAGATGCTGGCGTATTGTCCCAGGTTTACACTGGTCCTGTAATTCTGTTCCTCGCCATACACACCACAGCCTACGTCAGGTCCTGATTTGGACCCGTCAGTATACCAAGAAAGGCTACCTTCCTCCCAAGAGATCTTGTTATTTGACCAGTTTTCTCTTGAGAGTAGCTCCACAGTGTAAGACTTTTCGTCTATGTACTGTGGTACCATTGTGTCAGTAGGCATGCCTAGGATGGGATCCCTTAGTACTGAGTCTTCTAGAGCTCTGAGTACCTCGGACAGCCAATTGTGTTTACCCCGATTCATCATTCTGTGCATACTGGTTTTCGCCTCCTTCTCTAAAAATAGATTTAGAGGCGGTAAGCCCAGGATTGCCTCCAGAGATGCTCCGGGGGGAACTCGACATGGCTCCTGTTATCATCAGACATGCCAAACGCTGTAGGCTATTAAGCTTGTCAGTAGCCGTCTTTTGGTTGGCTTTTCTGTACCATACTATAGAAGCGTATGCGATCATCGGCCTCACAATAGCAGTGTACAGCCAAAGGGTGAGCTTTGGACACGGGCCCCAGCTCTTCCCTACCATTCGACGGCTGATACATAAGGCTGCCTTAGCCTTATTTATCACATTTCCAATGTGTGCATTCCACGTTAGTCTCTGGTCGAAGGTAACTCCCAGATATTTGACCTCTGAGGAAAATTCAACTCGTTTACCATTTACAAGAGGTGACTTTAATTTGTCTAGCAGCCTCTTTTTGGTAAACGGTACTATAGCGGTTTTGTCACCGTTTACTGAAAGTTCATTTGCTGTGCACCATTCGCAAATGATATTTATAGCTTTCTGTAATAGGGCCGAAATTGTGCTTTGGCAGAAACCTCTTATGATCACCACTAGGTCATCAGCATAACCTAGGGCATCGATCTTATGTTCTGCCAGCCTATACAGCAGCTCATCAACTGCAAGAGTCCAAAGTAGCGGCGATAGAACACCACCCTGCGGACATCCTCTTGTAGTTGCTACAGTAAGTGAGGTATCATGTAGTTCGACCCTCGCTTTACGTTTGGATAGCATAGCCTTTACCCACCTAACAGTAGTCGGGTCCACATTTTTGTTTTGTAGCCCCCTCACTAACGTGTTGGTGGGAGTATTGTCAAAGGCACCTTCTATATCCAAAAATGCGCATAAAGCAATCTGTTTATCTTCCAGAGCCCTTTCTGCCCTGTCAGCTAGCTGAATAAGGGCCGTCTCAGTGGACCTTCCCTTCTGATAGGCGTGCTGGGTGAAGTGAATGGGTCTTGTGGCCAGGGCTTTGTCCCTTATGTGCTTGTCTAGAATCTTTTCTAGAGTTTTGAGCATAAAGGACGTTAGGCAAATTGGTCTGAAGGACTTAGGCAGAGCATAATCCTTCCGACCTGCCTTTGGTATAAATAATACCTTAGCCCGGGTCCATTGTTCCGGTATATATCCCCAGGCAAAACTTGCCCGGTAGATCTTTACCAGATATGGCGTGAGTACGTCTATGCCTTTTTGTAATAAAATAGGCAACAGTCCGTCTTCACCACTAGACTTCAGGGGCTTAAAGGATCTAATAGCCCATTTCACAGCTTTGGGTCGGATGAGATCAGCCGCTCTGTTACGGTCCTCATTTCGAGGCCTTTGGTGTAAAGGCGTTCTGTCTGCCCCGGTCGAAAAGCCGTGAGCCCCCGGAAAATGAGTTTCTATCAGCAACTGAAGAGTTTCCTTTTCAGTGATCGTGAAGGAGCCATCAGGTCTTTTAAGCAGCCCTAATTGACTAGGCTTGTCCTTCGCGAGCAGTCTGTGGATTCTAGCTCCTTGAGGCATTTGTGTTAATTCCTCGCAGAGCTTCCTCCATGCAGCACGCTTGGACTTCCTTATCTCCTTATTGTATTCAGTCAAGGCCTTCTTGTAGTTCTCCCATTGAAGGGTTCTACTAGCCTTGTTGAATAAACGTCTGGTTTTCTCCCGTAGCTTCTTGAGCCTCGAGTTCCACCAGGGTACATTCCTTTTGGAGTGCTTTGTTCTGAGTGGACAGCTTTCCTCAAAGGCACTCCTTATTGCACTCGTGATAGCCTCCACTGCAAGTTCTAGCTCCTCCGGTGTACATATACTATTAGGGAGGTCCTCAAGATTTTGCCTAAGTTTGTTATTATAAACATCCCAGGCTGTAGCTTTCGGATCCCTGTACGTTACGGTTTGATCTTTTGTAGATGTTACTAGATCAAAACGAATTTGTCTGTGATCAGACATAGAGCTTTCATCACTGACATGCCAGTTTGATATAAACTCGGCCATATTGTCAGTGGCGAAGGTTATGTCTAAAACTTCCTGCCTTGCGGTTGTCACAAAGGTCGGCTTGCTCCCTCTGTTGAGTACCTGTAAACAGTTAACTAAGAGAAAGTCATGTAGTAACTCACCTCTATTGTTTGTGTCGGTGCTGCCCCACGTTACGTGATGGGCATTGGCATCGGTTCCAACAAGTAGCTCGGCTTTGTGTTGATGCGCGTACGCCACCAATCGCGCAAGCTCCACCCTTGGGTCGTGTTCGTCATAGGGCAGGTACGCAGAACAGACGATGACGCGTGTTCCCTCCCTGCCCTTGATGTTAACAAAAGCTGCCGCCATATCGTCAGTACATAACTCTGGCACTGGCAAACATTCAATATTTTTATTGAAAACTATGCTTGCTCTGGGCTTTGAGCCACAGGTATTATAAAGTATTTTACCTGCAGACTGAAGTCCCAAAACCGCACCATTATGCGTCCAGGGCTCTTGTATGAGGGCGATGTCAACCTCACCCTGCAGGAGAAGGCGCTCTAGCACAGCTGTGGCAGCCATCGCGTGATGCAAGTTGATTTGAATCACCCTCAGCATTTTTTTTTTTTTTTTTTTTTTTTTTTTTTTATAAAGCGCCCTTTTTGTTAGAGGGGCCCTTGGAGCCGGCTTTCGTCTTCGGCGGACGTTGAGTTCCACCTACAGACTTAGCCTGCCCTCTAGAGACCCCCCCATCTCGGTGCGACCCCCGCCCCCCCGTTCCAACTCCCCTGCCAGCGACTTGAGAGGCAGCACCTGCCTTTACAGACAGTTTCTGCCCCTCACGCCGGCTGGAGCTCTCCGTTGGCTCAGTGGGCGACTCTGCTGCGTTGTCATTGCCGCTCCTGACATTAAAAATTATCTTCTTAAAGCCAATAGCGGCCCTGTACTCCGCAGCTTTTAAGACCTCAGCAGAAGGGTCATCTATGAAGAAGGTCGTTACGGTGCCGCCCTTCTCGGCCCTGCTGCTGATGGTCTTCCAATGCTCAGTGTTGAGCCCCACATTTTGTGTCCTCAGCAGCAGCAGAGCTTCATCCAGGCTCTCCGCTTCACTGCTGGGCACAAAAGTGGTGCAAATCGTAGGCTTAGGCAATTCCTTCTCTGGTATGTAAGAGAGGTTCGCCTCAGGCCACGGTTTAAGGCTTGGTATTAGGCTCACAAGCCAGTCCTGGCTGTTCTGGTTCTCACAAGTGATGAGAATCCAGCCAGGCTTTTTGGAGAATCCCAAGAACCTTGGACCAGTACCTTTCTCAGCCCTGGTTATAGCGAGGATGATGCTGCGATGCGTCAGCCTCATTTGCTCTTCACTCATGGGTTCGCTATTGCGTATACCCACTCGCGAAGCTCCCACTGCCTCCCTAAACGTAGGCTTAGCCCTTGACGGGCCAGCCTGCGTTTCCTCCGTTTTCGCCGCCTTTTTTGGCTGATTCGGAGACTCCTCTTCCGAGCGTTGGCGTTTTGAAGCGGTTGCTTTAGGTGGCACTGAAGGAGTTTTGTTATCCTCCTTGCTGCTCACCTTCACCTTCGTCGGATTCGGAGGGGGTTTTTCAATGTCAAGTTGAAACCAGGGCTTTTTAGCAATAGCCCTGGCCTCAGCTGCAGAGTAGTTGGCCGCGATAAGTCTCTTCATGCGTTTCCTTGCGGCGCCTGAGAGCTTAATAGGCGGCTTCCTACTGGCTTGACCGTGGATACTTCTACTATTTAGTTTGTGATAGGGACGTAGAGGGAGTATTAGGGACCTATCCTCCTTGCATAGAGTGCATATATTATCTATTCTCTTCGCATAGTGTTTTGTTTGTGTCTATGGTTTGTGTCATAAGCAGTCATAAATGTCAATGTCAATACGACGTTATACAAATCTCAATTCTGCCCATTTTAATAAACAATAATATAATAATAATAAACCAGATTCGGAGTTTTTTTTTTATGAGATTTTTTTTAATTAGATTTCTTAAGTTTCAATAATTACGTGCTTGCGTTTTATATACAAAGATAAAATTAGTATAAACTTATTATCTGAACAATTCGAAACTCATGTAATTTGGTATGTACTAATTATAATCTTTAACATAACTTATTACCTTTGCACTAACATTACGTATAAGTTAAAACTACTTTCGGTTTTTATGTTGAAATAACTATTATCTAATAAGAATTGTTAACATATACAGGAAAAGTTAGTTAATTACAAATTCTAAAAAGCCGACTTCCTTAAAACTCACCTGAAAGTATGTGCTATACAGCTATTACAGTTGTAATAGTGCCAGGGAAAAGGGCTACCAACTACCAACAGTCTTAAACTGGGCAGCCTGTCTAGCTACAGTCGGGCTATCCATGTCTTAATCATTGTTATTAATCCTCACAGTGCACTTGCTAACCTTTTGGTGCTACTTTCTTTAACTCCTCCTAAACCACGCAACAGATTTTGATGCGGTTTTCACCATCAGTTAGATAATCTTTCACGGAAGGTTTATATTATATACTCATAAAAAACTAATTAGGTTTTTACTTAAGTAGAAAAAAATATTTTGCAATCAATTCACTAAAACTGTCTACATCTGTTTATTTCTTAGCTAATTACTTCTAAGCCGCCAAATGGATTTTGATACGGTTTTCACTAATGGAAAGAGGTTTTCACAAAGAAGGTTTGTGTAAGTATATAAAAAATTGCATTCCATGCGAAGCCAGGAGCGGGTCACTAGTCAGGATATAATTGATAAAATTTCTTAAACCCCATAACATTATTATTGATTTACTTTTGCATACTCAAACTGAATAGGCAGTAATACCTACTGAAGTAATATGGACATATGTATGTGTGTATACTTCATTGTGTATTGAATGATTTATAGCCACTGATAAGGCTTCCCAGACATGTGTCGCTAAACAGTAAAATGTGTTTATATACATAACAAATAATATAATAATGGTGATCACCATACATAGGGGAAGCAGAAATATAATGTTTCTAGTGTTTTTTATTTTTGTGGTACCTATGTTTAAGAGCATTGCAGATTTAATTAACTAGTTAGAATGCACGTGGACTGGAGATGTTATTAAATAAATAATGTGTATTACTTTCATATTTAATGTAGGTAGTCTTGTGGCAAATCCTTATTTGTAATAGATAAATTAAAAAAAAAATACTATAGGTACTAACTGATTTTGACCAATAACTGAAATCAACCTGGAATCAGGTGAAATGTAAAATTCACAAGCGATGTTGTACATCGGTACTACTGTAGGAATAAGGTGTGTTACCCATTAATCAATCAATAAATAAATATTATTATCAATGGTATCCTTTTGAAGTGGCAAAGTATGCTATTATTGTATCTTTAACATGTTTGACACTTTTTTATATTAATAACTAGCTGGTGCCCGCGACTTCGTCCGCGTTCTGGATGAAAGGTACCCTATGTCCTTTTTGGAGTCCCAGACAACGTGTATGCAAAATTTACAACGCCATCTAGGGAATTCTGTTTGAAGCAATGTAGTACTCTAATTCATCTAAAAGTTAACAGTTATAAAATTACGTGTTAATAAAATTAAAGCTGCTGCCCGCGACTTCGCCCGCGTAATTTAGTAAATTATGTACTTAAACCTTCCTCGAGAACCACTCTACCCATTAGTGAAAACCGCATTAAAATCCGTTGCGTAGTTTTAAAGATCTAAGCATACAAAGGGACATAGGGACAGAAAAAGCGACTTTGTTTTATACTATGTAGTGATGATGGGTTTGCACTTGGCCAACATTTAGCCATAACAATGGAGTGAGCTCACCCAGAAATTGTCTATTCACTCGAACTTTAAAAAAAATTGGCTATATGAGCTTGAAAAGCTCGGAAAAAGTATTTTCCTGTAAAGTTTCATCAGAATCCGCTCAAAAGTTAATTCGTAACTGAGCCAATATTAAAATTGAAACACAGATCTGTACTAATATAATAAAGCTTAAAATTTTGTTTGTTTGTTATGCTTTAATTTTGCATATATACCTACTAAGGGATACAGAACAGATATATCTGGGGTACATACATAAATTGTGGTAGGTAGCTGACTTTATGAATGTTTGAGATATGACGTTATACGGCACGGCATTATTAAATAAAATAAGAGTAAGATAAGTTTCTCATTGTGGCAGGTCGCGTGACGCAAATGGCGCCGGCCGAGGGTCCGGATGCACTCAACTTGTACTGGCATCACTTCTTCAAGGCGGAAACTGGAAGTTACGAGGTAACCTTTGCTTCACGTAAACAGTAATGTGCACTTTATGTACACATTCCAAAGGTTGATATTTGTTTTGCAGAAATCGACATGGTTGAATTTGTTCCTGGCGGAGTTCCTAATTCGGTTAAAGGAAGGTGCCAATGCTAAAGACTTAATCAATTTTTGGTAAGTTCCAAATTACAATGACGATTGTACCTAATAGTCGGATGATGGCTATGGGCCAGCACTGGCGATTAAAGCCTTTTCTATTAGAGTTGCGTATGGAGTTATATATGTTTCAATACAATGTTTTTTTTGTCACAATTTAAAATGAGTGTATAAGGGTTTAAGGATTTATTCATTGATTGAAATGAAATGAAATGTATCGAATTGAAGTCCAGTGAGCGGCGTGGTGACGCTCGTGGGCTGCGAGCTGCTGTGCGGTATCCACCGCGTGACGTCTTCGATAAACACCCACTTCAAGGCGGACCTGGCGAGCGTGACCAGCGCGGACGACGCACAAACCGGTGAATAGATAGAATTCAGTGTCAGTCGCACTAACCGCTTGCGATCACACGACTAACGACCGTGCGTTGTCTTACATAGGGTCCGAAATCCAAGCGCAAAGCGACGACGACCGACCGCCGATTCTGTTCTCGCCATCGACCTCACCCGCCGAGTACCTGAGGAAGTACCTCGTGGGCGGAGTCGTCTGGAAATGTCTCGTACTCCTCAAGGCGTTGGGTGTCGAGGTAAACCTATAAAATATACAACTTTTGGTCACATGTAAAATATGTTATAAGTTTATAAGTATTGAATTAAGTTATTAAATTATAATAGTTAAAGTTATTTTGTATATAAAAAAATACTATAGATTTTAAATATTATAAAGACTTTAATGTAAAATATGTACGGCTAAATTAAACGCCAGAAATATTCCGTTTTAAGGTTTAATTATTCGTCATTAACGAATCAAAAATTTCCACCGTGACATTAGTTGCAAGGAAATATTGGCTTATAATATCTTAATTTATGTGTGTGAGAACCTGTGGATCTGGTGTTGCGTCATTAAAAGTGTGAGTGTTATTCACAACGAAACATATTGTTAGGAAAGATAAGCTTATCTAAAGGTCGCGAGTCGTATGTCGACTATTGTCGACGCGCAAAGCGATGAGCCTTTACGAGACATGGAATTAACAATTGGGCTAGGTGCCGAAACGATTCAAAGGATACTCTTTATTGATAGATATTAGGTATTAAAAAATATAATGTGAATTCTGGATGATATGTCTATTGTCTTTTTCAAAATTTTTGTGATAACTGGTAAATAATTAAGGCGTGAAAGTGTCACAAACAATCAAACACTTTCGCATTTATGATATTAGTTAGGATAAAGTTAGTGTTGTTTAAATTTTTGTCTTCCAAATGAGTCATTCAGTTTAGTGTAGGTAGTTGTTGAAGGAGTATCTGTTATTATAACAGTATCTGTAAAGCCTTCAATTGTAAACATTGTCGTTTCAGGGCTTGTCATGCTGTCGGCAGCTGAGTTCTGTCCTGATCTGGCTGTTCGGCGAGGTGGAGGGGGCCAGCGCAGGAGGCGGAGCCATCGCGGGGGGCTGGACCAGTGCGGGGGGCGGGGCTTCGTCACCGTTCGTGACATCTCGCTCGCCAGACTGTCCCATACACAAACTCTTTTCGAACAGGTAGTTACCATCGCGAGGAAACCTTCATTTCCGGAAATCTCCAGAAAATTATACTTTGTTTGCGTATACGAGAATGAGTCTTTCAAAACATATAACTATAAAAATCCATAACTATTTTAATTTATATATTTAATTAAGTATGTAGTCAAAATAATTTTAAATAATACGTTTTACTAAAAGAGACATAATATTCAGTTGTATTGTTCAAATGGTCTCTCGATTTGATCTACTTGTGTAAGTAATATTGTCTCAATGAGACGTGAATTAATTTAACTTATACAAGCTACAAGGTTCTGTTTTTTTGTTAGTCTGCTGATATTTGAAGGGTTTAAATTGCTAAAAACTATAATCTGTCATTTGTTTGGTTGTGCTGTCAGGATATGGATTAAACCTAAGGTTTGCAGCCAGGGAGGTAAAACCGCTTCAGTCGCGTCGCCAGCTAAAGGTTCCACTGTTAGCAAGTACTCAAATTTTATTTATATGCTATTATTATATCAACATTGATTGACCGTATTAACGGTACCTTAAAATTATGTTTCAGGTCGAAAACGTCGAGTCGCACGAGGATGGAATCGGAGAGTAAAACTAGAAGGAAAAATAAGAAAAAGGTTAATTCCTCCGACTCCGAGGACTCTAACGACGATCTCGAAGTGATAAACCGTTCGATGACAATAAATCTGGTCACTCGCGGCGATGACTTCGAATATTTCAACTCTCCCCCGAGAGAGCGTAAAGACGAGAGACTTTACGGCGATCCGTTCTACACACCGCGCAATACGAAACCAAAAGCGGAGGAGTTGATGAACGAGCGACACAGAGAGATGATCGAGTCGGAGATATCGATGTTCGAGTTCGGTCTGCTGATCGCGGAGCTGCTGCGGGAACTGTGCAAGACGGAGAGCAGCCTCGCGGGGACAGAGGGCGCTCAAATATCGATGCAGTGCATCGGCTTCTCCCTGCGCAACCTTTGCTCCTTGCAGTTTCGCTCCATGCCGACATGCGCGCGACGAGGCAGCGACGCAGAGGTGGCCAGGATGAAGGTCGCTCTCACGGAGCTCCTGATGGTTTCGCTCGATAAAGTTTTGTTGAGTTCCGATTTGTGCGCTAAACTGATAAATAACGGAACGCTGCCCATGCTGCTGCGCATACTCGAAGACGTCGTCTGTAAACGTAGCAACAAGTACCACTCGAAAGCGGACGAACATAACGTTGCCAAAGACGAAGTGCCAAGTGAAGGCGAAGCTCAGGACGTGCTCGAGTTCGTTTTCGGATTGGCTTACTCGATCGCCGCATTTTTCCACTGTCTTTTAATGCAGTGCCGATCGGTGGATAAGCTGCGACAGTTCACCGATCAGTTCAAGTTGTTCGGCGAGTGCCTCAAGGGCGGCCTGTTCGAGGAGTGCATAGAACTGATGATCAGAATACCGGGCGTCGATCGCGACGAGGCGGTGACGTTGATAAGGAAACTGATAGAATCCATCGGGAAGTTGATTTGCGGCACTAAACGAGTTCGAAGTGAAGTAATACATTCGGCGGCTTGTCCCCGAAGCAGACACAAAGTCTGTCGACAGCGCGTCGCCGCCGGAATGCATCATCATCACGACATCCTCGGCGAGGCCGGCGCGGAGCTGCCTTCGTCGTCCGCGTGTTGCGTCTCCGTTCTGTACGGCACGCTCGCCTCGCTTGTGGCGGACGACCAGGTCTCCGCGCATGCGTCGGTGCGCACTTTGACACTCCGCATGATGCTCCAAAGCGGCGCGTGCTGTTGCTTCTCTGCGAGTTTCCTCATGGAGAGATTAGTGCGAGCGATGCTATCGCACTCCGCCGCCGCTTCGCTCTACCTTCAAGTGCTGGAGCACACGGTGTACGGGGAGCTTGGCGCGAGCGTCCTCGCACTGAAGGTCACCGATCGGCTGCCGTGTTCGGTCTGCGAGCCTCGCGAGACCGCTCGGGAGACGAGGAGCTACTGCTCCCACGGCCTACCCTCGCCGGAAAGAAAGGGCGCGTGGGCCTTCCTGATCCACTACAACTCTCTGCTGCAACTCGACAACCACCCCGGCGTCCTCCGCGCGACGATCGACCACTTGCTGAGGGTGACGCCGAAATGCAGAACCGAAATGAAGTACGAGTTGCTGTTCAGCGTTATCTATCCGACTTTCATAGTGGCGAAGCACCGCTACGCGATGCGCTCGGAAGAGCCAGCTTTCTTTCTGACCGCGTCCTGTTTGAACATATTCGCCAGTTTGCTGAACACCGTTCCGTTCGCGGAACAGTTCATTCAAAAGGGCGGATTGAGCTACGTGCTCGAGCTGGTCTCCGTGCCGGAATTCTCCAAGCAATGTTGCTCGATACTCGAAATCGCGATAGTGGTGGACATCTTCAAACTGATGAAGAGCGATCGTGAAATCACAGACTTCAGAGAAGTGAGTTCGCTGGCGTCGGTTCAGATGCTGATTAAATCTTTGTCGGTGATGACCGACAAATGTTACAAGATTTACGAGTTGAAGTTACCGGAAGATATATTCGACGAGCTGTGTGACGTCAGAAAAGAGAGGGACGCGTTGCGTGTCGAAGCGTCGAGACGTGGCTCGGAGCCGATGCCGATGAAGAGAGTTTCGTGCAGAGAAACCGTGACCGAGCGGACGGTGGAGGATCACTTGGAGGTTTTAAAGAACATCTGCACTTATTGGAAGTCGTGCGCGAACCTCTGTTTGTACAGTCCGACGTTTAGGGAGTACTTCGCGAGGGAGAGTCTGTTCGTGGACAGTTTCGCGTTGCTGAAGGTGGTGTTGTATTACCTCTTCACCTGTCAGTGTTCTGCGCCAGAGATGCGGGTTCTCATCAAGCTCGTGGAAGCTCTTGTCACCGTCCACTATTCCGTTTCGGGTGAGCATTCCTAACTTTATTTACCCACTTACCTTTTAAAGTTAAGGTTGAGTAAACAAAAAACATACATTACAATTTCGTTTATGTTAACACGTGTACTGCGGATGGAGTGGAATTTGATGTCTCGGATAAACGTAGAACCTCGGAGACTGTTAAGCGTAAAGCCTTAAAACTTAAGCGCTAGATAGTCTGTAAGTGTAGGAACTAAAGTTCATTTATATATTGTATTTGTTACGTACAAATACAAAGCTATATATATTTGTTACGCTAAAGCCAAGGACGTACCCAGCGGGGTCCATGGGGACCTCACCGAAAGTGTTATAGATACCTACAAAATAAATTAAACCCCTAAATAAAGTACAGCAATTCTGATATGCAGGATGGGCGCAGGATTCTCTATAGATGTTCTAAGATTCCCCCTAAAAATCCTGTGTACATGCTTGGCTAAAGCGGCATATAGGTAAGAATGCAATGCTCGTGGAACTTCAGAGTCGAGTGGCGCGAAGAGTCGCGAGGCGAGCGACGGTGTGCTGCGGGCGGCTTTGCTGGCGCCGTGGCCAGAGGCCGCTTGCGACGCAGTGCGGGCCACGTGCGACGCGCTAGTGCGAGTGGCCGCCGTCGCACCCAGCCCCAGGCACGTCATGCCGCGCGTCGCTCGCTACAAGGTAAGGCCGCCTTTGCCCTCGAGCCACCGCTGGCGTTCCGGTGAGCCGACACTGAGATGACAGATGCGAAGCTTCTGTTTTAAGATTGCGCAGTCGGAGACGGCGAGCTCAACGATTACTTCCGATTCGGCGGACGGCTCGCTGGATAGTTCGTCGAGCGCAGAGAGCGTTTCGGGCCCCTACGCGTCCGAGCACAGCGACGCATTCGCAACGCAGCCGGACGACGGATACGAAGTGAGTGATGGTAGTTTATCGACTAGTGACTGTCGCGGTGCAGTGTTATGTTTAAAATTTTGTTCTTCATCAAAGGGTGACGTGGAGGTGGCGCAAGCTGAGCGGGAGTCGGCGCATGAGTCGGCCAACAGATCAGCCGAATGCGACTCGTCGGACGAGGAGTCGTATCGGGGCGCAGGGGACGAGCTGGCGCATCCCGACCTCTGTCTCGTTCTCGTCGATGTACTCGCGCACATCGTTTACAAGTACTGATGCTCAAGCACTACCTTGTTTTACTTACACCGATACAGATGCACAACGTAGGTACTATTGCAGGGTGGTAGAGGAGTCGGAGGCGCCGGCGCTCTACGCGTTGGCGCAGGCGTGCTGCACGCGATTGGCGGGCGCATTGGCGCGGGTGCGAAGTGCGCCGCCGCGGCTGCTGCTGCGTCTGCTGACGCCCGGCGTGGCGGCGTTGCTGTCCACGCAGCGCGTCGGCCTGGCGGACGTGCAGCGCTCCTTGCTGGACTTGATTCACGTGATGGCGGCGAAGCGCATCGAGCCTTGCGAGCTGGCTGCGTTTCTTCGGCTGCTGAACGCGCCGCGGCCACCGCTTGCGTTGTTGCTGGCCGCTCTGAAGCGGCTGGCGGACGAGTCGCCGCGTAACACGCCCGACTTCTCTTTCATCTTCCCGGTAAACCGAGACGATGCGGAAACTGTCGCGACGAGCGAGGAGTCACAGGGCGCGCACGCGCACGCCGAAGCCGTCGGACGGCGACTGCACGAAGGGCACTCGCGCGGCGCGGTATCCCCTTGGAGCGTGGGCGCAGTCCGCCTGTGCGTGGGCGGGTGGTCGCCGTGGCTGCGCGGGTGCGCGCTGGCCGCGTGGGTGCGTCCGTTGCCGCCCGCGGGGCTGCTGCACGCGTTATCGTTGGGCCACGAGTCGCTCACGCTGGAGCTGTGGGTGGACGCCGCGTCCGGCTCTCTGTGCGTCCGGTTGTCGAGGCCAGAGATGACCTCGAACCGCGTGCTGGCGGAGCGGCGGGTGGTCGCTGCGTTGGTGCCTCACTGCTGGGCTCATCTCGCGATCAACGTACTCGAGCGGATACACAAGCGACGAACGCACATACAGGTGCTCATTACATACCGCTCAACCCTTTTACGTCACTCAAGAACGAATGCAACGAAATATTAACCAGTAAATTTGTTTTATTGTAATAAGTATGATTACTTGATCTATTTGGGTTAATATTTTGCAGATAACAATATACGTGGACGGATGCGAACTCGAAATTGTTTCCCTCCCGGTCCAAGGTAATTTATCAAACAGTTAATTTAGCAAAGTTACACTCGAAGCTGGGCTTCTCTGCAGAGGACAGCCATTATTGGTACTTTCAGCTGCCTCTTGCACATATCGTTGAGTGATAAGGACGCCAACTAACCGAAAGGCTTTCGCTCACTGGGGAACGTGTTCCAGGAATAGTGGTGCGCAAGCCGATGCCCACGTGCGTGATCGTTGGACACGCGGAGCGAGGGCAAGGGCGCGCCCAAAGCAGCGCCCGATGCGGACTCCACCTGTCGGCCGTGCGAGTGTACCGCGCGCCCGTATTCTCCGCTCACAGCGCACTGCACCTCGCCGCTCACGGGCCTGACTACGCTTGTCAGGTATCTTTAAGTCCAGGGAATGTAACTAAACGATTGAGAAATCTCCATTTATAACCCGGGACACGAGACAACTCGGATCCCGGTTTCCGATTAAAAATTTACGCAAATGTGCGTCCCCGGCACGCCGACCAAGATTTATGCGTCCAAAGCATCCAATGGGTTATGTACTGTGTCACAAACTCAAACTCAAACTCATTTATTTGCCAAAAAAGCGGTACAATTGATGGGGTTAGTTAGGTACATATAATACAGATCGCGCTTTTCACCAGAATCTGGCATGCAAAAGCAGTTATATCGATTCTATGCAGTTATACAATAATTATGTTATGCAACGTCAAATACGTGAGTTTAATTTAATTCAATCAGCACAACAAAACAATTAAATTAAAATAATATAAGCAATGTCAATACATGTGAAAGTATTAGGTACTAAAAAATAAAATAAAATAAATAAAATTTCCATTGAGAATAAAATATACAAAACAAAGGCATATGGGTTACAACACTCAAAATATTCTTGTAAGGAATAAAAGCTGTTCGATATTAGCCAACCTTTCAGATTGGCCTTGAATGGCTTTATGGGCAAGTCTCTCATTTGGCTACTCAATTTGTTAACGTCACTGCTGTACAGTGACGTTGTTCTCACTGGCGCCACAAGCCTACGAGGATACCTTGTGTTAAAGCTACAACAATCCTTTTTTTCTCTGAAGAGGTAATCGTGTGTCTTTACAAATATGCACATTGTCTGTTATCTCCACCAATCACAGCCGAACGCTTTATCCCTACTTATTCGTAGTTTATCCCCCTATAAGCTCGTTTCCGTGAAGAGAGTATAGTACGGCTAAAGGTTAGAAAAATACGCTCAAAGAAAATATTACACGTACGTGTCCACGACACATCCACATCCCATTTTTCTGTTAATATAGTATAGTTCTTGCATTTCACGAAGGCGAGTGGGATTTACTTGTAGTAAACACTTGTCTGTATATGTGTCACAGTGTGCGTGAGATCGATAGAGGGTATGGTTTGTATAAAAAAAACGCAACTTACCGCTCCGTCAGACACGCACACTATCGCAATGTGCGTGTACACGTTCAACCACAAGCAAAAGTCACTCGCCTTCGTGAAATGCAAAGACTATAACAATGCGCGGGAAGCTTAGGTTCATTATGCAATGCTCGATTTTAGGTTCGGTGTCAGTCTCCCAATTTCCCTTCAGTGTTGACACCGAATTTATTGCACTCGGACGTCGATTGGGATCAAGTGTTCGAGCTCTCGAGCGCGACGCTGCGCGAGCTGCACTCGCACCTGCTGCTCACCTTCGGTGCGCACGCGCCGAGCGGCTTCAACCTGCACCGAGCGATTCCCTCGACCACTTCCACAGGTTTCACTCTTTATAACTTTACTTCGCACATACGCCCTATCGACCTATCGTTGTCATTAATTGACGCCCTTAGAGAAGCATTAGGTGTGAACTGACGCTTTATCCTACTAAAATCCTTATCGACAGTTACGACGGCCGCGCCGGAGATCCTGCCCGCGCGTTGGACGGCCGCCGCGGTGCTCGATTGCCACTGGGGACTGGCGCCCGCTCTCTACCTGCTCGGGGGGCCCGACCTGCTGCTCTACCTGTTCGCTAAGGTATAGTCGCATGGGGCGCGATGAGTTCGCGGCGGCGGTGGCGTCCGCTCACGGTGGGATGTTGCAGGTGGTGGAGGTGGAGGGCGGCGCGGCGGAGCAGGCGCTGGCGCTGTCGGTGCTGCTGCGCGTGTGTGCTGGCGACGGGCGGCTGTACGCGGCGCTGCACGACGCGCGCCTGGACATGGTGCACGCGGTGCTGGCGGCACCGGGCTGCTGCCGCGACGCGCTTCTGCTGAAGGCGCTGTTAGACGCGGCGGTGAGCGCGTCGCTGGTGTCGGTGGATGGCGAAGCGGCGGCGCTGGACGGGCGCTCGGAGGCAGCGCTGGTGGACCCGCAGCCGCTTGTGCTTCTGGTGAGGGCGTGGCGGCAACTTGAGGCGGCGCCGGCCGTGCAGTGGGAGGTGGACGGCGAGCGCGAGTGCGGCTCGGGCTGGGCGCTAGCGCTCCGCTGCGCGCGCGTCTTGTTGCGCGACGGCCACCCTCTGCGCGCCTTTAACTTGTATCAGCTCACGCGGCTCGAGATGCTGCGCCACGTGCTACTCGCTTGCAAGGTCAGTGCAAGTCATATGTCTCATACAGCGTAGATCTAACCGTATATCCACATCTTTCGCTCGATCGTTCATACGCCCTTCTCGCATGAGCGCAGGAGCGCTACTTGAGCTCGGAGTGCGGCCCGCTGGATGCGGCGACGAGCTGCAGCGTGGTGGAGGTGGTGCGCGCGCTGATGGGCTGGCCGCCGGCGCTGTGCCACGTGGCGCTGCTGGCCGACTTCCTGCTGCTCATGCATCAGGCCAGCGACACCTTCGTCACGCACGCGCGCCAAAACTTCTACTTCCTGCTCGCGCCCCATCCGACTGACGCCAAGCGGCGGCCCGACGCCGATAAGCTGCGCAAGGGCATTCTCAACGAGCAAATCAGGGACAACAAGTGAGTCACCACTTTGATTGTTCACACAGGTTTAAAGCCTGTGTGCCTCGACCGATCTAACCCATCTATTAGTGAAATGGAACATGAGCTTTTAATTCATTAATTCATTACAGAATGCAAAACGCTTCGTCAGCTTCTAAAAACTCGGACTCGACCGGAGGTAAGATACAAATGATTTATAGCAAATACAAATTGAACCAACTGGATAGAACCGCTTAGTGGAAACGAGGACTTATATCTGAGAGTATAACAGCAGGCGCAGAGGAGGGTGGGGTGGGTGTGGAGGAGAGCGCGCTCCGTGTGGAGGAGGACGCGCTGTCTGGCTTCGTGGTGGTGGATGTGGAGGACGTGCGCCACACGACCGTGGAGCTGATGTCGAGCGGGATGCTGGAGCAGCGGCGCGTACGCGCGGGCGCCACGCCAGAGTGGCAGGCCTGCGAGGGCCTGCTGCTCGTTTTAAGAGACGCGGCCGCACAGGCGGCGGACGCAGAGCGTGCGCTACACTCGGACGCGCTGCTCGTGCTGGCCAACCACCGCAGTGCTCGCGTGCGGGCGGCGGTGGTGCGTTGCGCGGCGGCGCTATCGCGTCGCGCGCCGCCCAAGCGCCCCGACTACTACGTGCACCTGGCGCACCAGGTAGCGCTGTACCCGCCTGAGCTCGAGCTCGTCGACGCGTGCGCCGCGCTGCTCACCAAGTGCGACGTACCGCTCGACGACCAGCTGCATGTGAGTAACAGTGTGGGACATATGATCCACCTTTTTTAATAAGGTGACCGAGTGTCGTCAATAGTGTCAAAAAGTGTCGTAAAAATAGCTTTTCTGTAAAATAGATAGTACAGTTCGCTTGTGACATTTTAACAAAATGGGTCGGATTTGCTTTGCATTGTTTACGTTGTCTTCATGGCTTTCAATTTAATTCTTGGGAATTTACTAAATTTTATTGCTGCGGCTATAAATTTTATTTCGTAGTGAGAAAAGGTGAAGTATATGTTTTTGTATGTTTGTTTATGTTGTATATTTCAATAATACTCGTTTAATTTCTCATAACCTACATGAACTTTGCACAGTTTCACATTGAGTTTAATTTACTAAAAAGGCGGAGATTTGGATGGAGTTGAGCGAGTCGAAGGGCGAGTGGGTCCCGCGCAGCGCTCCACTGTTGGCGCTACTGGAGGCCAGCGCGCACGAGCCGTCGCTGGCGCGCTGCATCGCGTCGCTCGTGCTGCGCATCGTCGAAGAGGCCTCGCCGAAGCAGCTGGCCGAGGCGGCCGTGTGCGAGGCGATCGTACGCTCACTGCGCGCGCTCGCGGCCACGCCCGAAGAGATGGAGGGCCGCGAGCTGCTACAGCGGGACTTGCACGCGTTGCTCGCCGGCGTCGCCGCCAAGGCGCTGTCGTTGGTGGCGGACTTGCAGCTGATGCTGTCGCACTTGGAGCTCAGCGACGAGCGCGTGCGGCGTGTGGCGCGAGACGCGCAGAGCGCGCTGCTTTGCGCCCAGCTGGATCAGGTGGAGGCGCGCAAGGGAGGCGGCGAGGAGCCGTCGCGTGCGGAGCAGTCGTCACGTCACCTGGCGACCGTGTCGCGCGCGGTGCGCTTCCTCACTGGCCAGTCGCCGCATTTGCCGCTGCACTCCGAGGCGCACTTGGCCGAGCGGCTCTTCTCCACCTTGCTCGTCGGTACGAGTTTTTCCCTCTCTTTTTGATTTTATTGTAAACTGCTGCTCCCACTCTAAACTCTAGTTATCGCTTCATGGCCAGAACAGTAAAAATAAAACATGCGTGTTTTAAGTGTTAACACCAGCGACATTTATATTCTCAGCGTTTATTTATTCACTTAACGTTACTAACATAAGCTCCGCACTTTTTTTAGGAAAAATGAAATACACTAAATTGAATTTTTTTAGAACTTGTCGACAATGTACACAAACACTTTTGTCTTTATTTCTCCATGCACTATAACACTAGAAGACGATCAAATTTGATTTCCTTCATAAAGTATTAACTGTCTTATCATTCTTAACCTAATCACAAGAAAATACATTCATTAAAAATTAATTAATTTCACTAAAAACTGAAATTCTATTTGCGGTTGACGTATGCACGTCAAATTTTTGTCACTTTGACGTCTATCTTCTCTCTGAAAGTCAGTGATGTTACGAACTTAATTTCAAGAAATTAAGTTAAACTTAATATTTTCTTCGTTGCAGGCGTCGGCGGCGGCGGGAGTGGGAGCGGGACGCGGCGGTGGTGGAGTCCGGGAGGAGCGGCGGGAGGCGCGGAGTGGGCCGCGCTGCTGCAGGAGACCTTCTGGTGGGCCTTCAGTCCGGCGAAAGGCGTGCGCGTCTTGCAGCCGCGGCTGCTGCGCAAGCTGTATAGCGCGCCGCCGGCCGCCGTACGAGCGCTCGCGCCACCGGAGCCGCCGGCGCTGCGCAAACTAGCCGCCTACCTGCTGCTCGCGCTCAAGCACGTGCACGCCGAGGCGGAGGAGGGGCCGCCGGCGGTAGAGCTGGCCATCACCGACTGGGCGCGCGAATGGGCCGTAGCCACTCAGGCTGGGTTCGCCGAGCGGTTGCACAGTGACACGCTCGCCGAGGAGGCGGCGAGGATGTTGAGCGCCGACGAGGAGCGCCGCAGCGCGTCCGCAACTAGCGGTCGGCTGCGGGTCGCCGCGGGCCGGACGCTGGCCGCACGCGAGGCGGCCGCGGCGCGTGTCACCGACGCGGCTATGAGCATCACTCGGCAAGTGGTGGAGGTGCAGAACGGCGAGCGCAAGGCGTTTATGGAGCAGCTGCGGCGTGCGCAGACGGCGGCCGCGGAGCGCGCGCGTCTCTGGCGGCGCCTGGTGGATGCGCTGACGCACAAGCGCGCGCCGTGGCCGCACGCGCCGGTCGACGCGCGCCTGTGGGCGCTCGACCCCACCGAGGCGCCGGGTCGGGTGCGCGTGCGCTTGCGCCGCACGCACCTGCGCATCCCGAACAAGTTCTTGAAGCCGGAGCGACGGCGCGCGCCGGAGGAAGAAGCGGTGCCGGTGCCGCTGCGCAGCGTGGTAAGCGCGGAGACGGCCCGCGGTGCGCTTGCGGCGCGGCTGCGGCTGCACGAGACGGTGTCGTACATGGCGCGCGTGACGTACGTGACGGTGGCGGCCGAGTCGGCGGGCGAGCTGCTGCTGACGGACCGTTGCATCCACTTCGTGCCGGAAGAGGGCGGGGAGGGGGAGGGCGGCTGGGAGTGCTGCGGCGATGCGGCGAGCTGGCCGCTGGAGGCGGTGCGATGCGTGGCGACGCGTCGCTGGTGCCTGCAGGAGCGCGCGGCGGAGCTGTTTCTGTCGTCGGGCCACGCGCACCTGGTGGCCTTCGCCGACTGCGCCGAGAGGAGCGCCTTCCTCAAGGCGCTCTCCGCCTGCCATCTGCCCAACGCGTAATTAACCCTTTCATAATCAAAATCGGTTCTCGAACAGAATTTTTTTCCCTCAAGTACTAATTTAATGATATAAATGATAAGCACTGCAGTACCATTATTCAAATTATAAACATCATTAATTATATGAGCGGTACTATGACAGCCATTATTAAGTATCCTTACTGTCTGTCTACCTGTCTGTCTGTATGTTCGCGATAAACTCAAAAACTACTGCACCGATTTTCATGCTGTTTTCACCAATGGATATAGTGGTTCTCGAGGAAGGTTTTAGTATATAATTTACAATTGATTTCTCCTTGAGCGCAGAACGGAACCGGAACCGCTCCAGGAGGCGACGAACCAATGGCGGAGCGGCGCCATCACCAATTGGGAGTACCTGATGAAGCTGAACGGCCTCGGCGGAAGGACGTACAACGACCTGATGCAGTACCCGGTGCTGCCCTTCGTCCTCGCCGACTACACGTCCCGCATCTTGGACCTGCACGACCCGGCCGCGTTTCGGGACCTCGGGCGGCCGATGGCTATCCAGAAGAAGAGCCGGGAGCGGCACTACGTGAAGACGTACAACGACCTGAAGGCAGCGCGGAGATCGGGCGGCGGTCCTCTGGCCGAGCGCGAGCCGCACCACTACGCCTCGCTCTACTCTAACTCGGGCGGCGTGCTGCACTTCCTCGTGCGCGTGCCGCCCTTCACGCAGCTCTTCCTCGCCTACCAGGACGACAGCTTCGACATGCCCGACCGCACCTTCCACTCGCTGGCCACCACGTGGCGCCTCATCACGGAGGACTCGCCCACGGACGTCAAGGAGCTCATCCCGGAGCTGTTCTACCTGCCGGAGGCGTTCTGCAACGCGTGGGGGCTAGCGCTGGGCGTGCGCCAGTGCGGTGCGCCCGTGGACGACGTGGAGCTGCCGCCGTGGGCCGCCGACGCGCGCCTCTTCACGCTCATCCACCGCCAGGCGCTCGAGGCGCGCGCCGTCACCGAACGCCTGCCGCTGTGGGTGGATCTGGTGTTCGGCTGCAAGCAGACGGGGCAGGCGGCCGTGGAGGCGGTCAATGTGTTCCCGGCGTGTACCTACTACGGGTTCGACCCCGCGGCGCTGGAGGACGAGGTGGAGCGCGCGGCGGCGGCGGCCATGGTGCGCACGTACGGCCAGGCGCCGCGCCAGCTGCTGCGCGTGCCGCACCCGCACGCCCCGCCGGACCTCGCGCACCGCGCGCCCGAGCCCGCGTCCGCATGGCCCGGGTTGCTGGGTGTGCGCTGGGGCCGCTATTGCGGCTCGCCCGCGCTCGGCCCGCCCGTAGTGCGCACGGTGCGCGTGCTGGAAGGCGCGCGCTCGCTGCACGCGCTGGCGCACCCGCGCTCTGTGGCGGCGGCGCCCGCCGGATGCGCTCCGCTGGCGCTGGGACGCGAAGCGCTGGCGCTGATGGAGTGGGGCTGCGCCGACGGCGTGGTTCGCCTCGTCACCCGCGACGCTGCGCCTCGGATGCTCCTGCATCTCTCCGCTCTCGATCAGGTATTCGATCGGTTATATTGAATAGAGAAGGTTAGTTCTCATCTATTGTTCGTGAACTGTTTTGACTAAATCGTTCGCACCGATACCCAAACACCTGTGAGTTATGAAAAAAGATTGAAACTTTCATTAACACTATCAAGATATATTTTAGTATGGATAAGTCATGCACGACTTCTCGTGCGTCCAGGGAGAGAGAGAAACTTGTCAATTCTAAAAATTTACGCCTTTATTAGAGATCCAAAACTCCGATACTTTGTATGTATGTCTCCGAAGCTGACATAGATATACCGTGCTATGGGTATTAAAGATAAAAATATAAAATTGAAATAGAAACGCGCTTCTTAGACCGCCTGGTAAAAATACTTAACAGTCTTTTATTTACTAGCTGACCCGGCGAACTTCGTACCGCCTAAAAGTCAATAAATGACGTGTTACCTGTAAAGAACCCCTACTCATATAATGTAATATGAATGAATACTCGGGTTTTATTTCTTCAAATGAAACCACGAGCCTAGGTAGGAGACAATAATTATTTTGTAAATTACAAACTTATTATTACGACGAAACACTTCATGAGCGTGTCCGCGACAGTATTGGCGACATCTAGGTGCATTTGTACAACCGTTCAAATAAACATTTCAAAATACCCCTAGCGCCGTCTAAAATTCTTAAATTAATATTTATTACATTTAACATTACCTTTTAGATAAAATTAATTTAGGATTTTATGAACTTAACATTGTGTTGTCGCCCTTTGTAGGTGACGTGCGCAAGCACGTCGTGCACGCAGGCCGGATCCCGCGTGGTGCTGGGGCTGGCGTCGGGGCGCGTGCTGGCGCTGCGCGTGCGCGGCGGTGCTTTACGCGTGCGCACACTGTACGCTCACAGCGCGCCCTTGACGCACGTGCACGTGTCGCCGCGCGCGCACCTGCTCGCGACGGCCAGCGCGGACGGGCTCGTCGTGCTGTGGGACCTGAACGACCTGTCGTACGTGCGCGCGCTGCCGAATGCGGAGGCGCTGCGCGTGACGCACGTGACGGTGAGCGAGACGCTGTGCGACGTGGCGTCGGTGCACGAGCCGCGCGACGCGGGCGGCGCGTGGGGGGTGCGCGCGCACACGGCCAACGCGGCGCTGGTTGGCGCTGTGCGCGTGCGCGAGGCGGTGCAGTGCGTGTGCTACTCGGCGGCGGCGGAGGGGGTGAGCGTGAACGCGCTGGCGGTGGGACTGCGCGCGGGCGCCGTGCACCTCTATTCGTCGTGGGACCTGCGCCCGCTGGCGCTCATCGCTGCGCCTGCGCTGGGCCCGAGCGCGCCGTCGCTCACGTCGCTGGCATTCAGCAGCGACTCGCAGCTGTTGTTCGCGTGCTACTCGGACGGCGCGGTGGTGGCATGGGAGTCCGGCGATGGCGCTTCGTCGCCGGAGGGCGCAGCGCCCGTGCGCATCCACGCCGCGCATGCGCTCCTCTGAACTCTGACAAATGTCTTCGACATGCCACAAAGAAGAAGAAACAGACGACAGTTTTAATGAAAGAACTGTGAATAAACCGTAACAGATAGAATACCATCTGTACCACAGGATTCTAGAAAACTACAATTCTCTGGTACCTACGTCATTTTTTTTAACTTACGTCTAGCCTACATAAGCCAAGTAAATTTATTTTTCGGCAGCTTGGTTGAACAATATTGTTTTTTCTTCTACTTAAAAACTTAGTTAGACTTTTTTTTATTATATATAAACATTTCATGAAACATATCTAACGACTTTTATACTAAGTAGAGATCTATAAATAATAAGTTGCATTGTGCCTTAATCGTAACGATAAGCGAGTAATCCGAATTTAACAATTATATATTTTAGAATATTTTTAAGATGTAATCGGAGCATACAACTTTTATACCACTATTAAATTTTAACAATAAGAAAGATGTTTATTGTGTAAGTGTATTTTTCGTAAAAAGACTGAAGAATCTTATAAAGTTTTTATAAAATGCTCATTTCCCAAAGCTCATTCCAATATATTGTTATGTTGAGTGTGTGTTTCTATGTTCCTCTGATGGAAGTACCTGAAATGTTACTAAAAGCAATCGGATTCCTCTAAGGGGTGTTAGGCGTCGCTATATTTTGGACCGTTTAAAGTTTATACAGTATGTTAATTAATAAAAAAATGTTTTCATAAAGATTGTGTTTTCATTTCTCAATCAATGAGCGCCACGGACTTTCCTTGATTAACCTCTTGTGTGCCCCGGCTTGACCCGCGAAGCCAAACTTGGCCGCACCCCCCTCTGTGTAAAATTTTGACAGCGCGCCGCGCGCAGCGCACTGCTTTGTTTATGTTAAATTATTTTCTAAAAATTACTCTACAGACAGTAATGTTGCGATTATTACTGGGACCTAAATAAGTAAAGAATATTATAAGCCCTTTTATGTATGCGTACAGTATTTATTTTTCCTTCCAGAGGCATTTGATTGTAAACATCGCACGAAAATCGACAGTGCGTCAGAAATGTATTTTTATAAATTTTTTTACACAGCAAAGTCTTTTTTTTATTTATTGCGATTTCCCTTAGAATAACTAACTATCAGTTGATATAAAAATTATATGTTTCTATGCTGAAGATATATTCATAAAATAATGTACAAAATCGTAAATAGTTTCACGAAACGGCCATTGTCCCGTCATCAAAAACTTTTTCTTAGGTAATCTCAAAACATAATTTAGACTACATCACAGATGTTGCGATTGCAATTATTTGAAGAAAATATATTCATAATCATAAAAAACAGCAAGAATCATATAAAAACAAAGATTTATACACGTTTTTCATCAAAAAACTGGATGTAAGTCAAATATTCTAACCTCTTTTTACAACTTTTTTTTTTTCACATTATATCATTGTCTATGGCCACAAAAACTTTTTCATAGTAGAGTAGAATAATAGAACTTGTTACGGTCTACTTTACCAAAATACTTCCATAAGCAATATTTTTGTAAATAATAAAACAAGATCGTCTTCATAGTTTCAAATAAAGAAGCGTTAGACGTAATATTTGTGTATGTGTGCGTGCGCTTAACTTTCTTTTTGCACTCACAGCCATCTACCTGTACGTACTTCTTAGTTAAATTTAAATTTAGCTTCGTAATAGTTTGTTGATATGTTAACAGATGGCGGTAGTTTATTTTCTACTTCGATCCATATTCCCCTATATTACCATATTTACATTGAAAATTGAAAGTTTGAAACAATATCGATATTCCACATCATGTGCATGTGAAACTTCTCAATCATCGATATTCTATTTCATCCAATCCATTGGACTAAGAGGCCCCTAGTCCAGAATTATAAAAAAATGAGATGTTTCAAAGTCACGTGTGGATTGAGTTGTCAACTGTCACGGTCAGTTTTTTTATCTCCTCTTACTCTGAGGTTTTTATTTATTGGAACTTCAAATGAAATGTAAGGAAGGATTGAATTCAAAAGGAGCAAAGCAAAGCAAAGCAAAGCAAATTAGGAGTTGCGGATTGCGGAGGTCAGGTGCGGTGGGAGTTGTAAACTTTTTACGATTTTTATAAGATTAAAAATGTGGGAAGTTTTAATAGAATATTTGAAAGACCCTTTGTTAGTCGTTAAAGTTCAAAACTTCTTTGGTGTAATTTACAAAAACAACGTCCAACAAAATGAGGATCACAGTGAGATCGTACATTCCAATCGGAAGGAGCTAGCAGAGAGCGAGGAATACGATGTGCGGCATCACAAGAGAGTGCCCAGCAACATATCCAGCAGTTCTCAGTCCTCCTACGACACCGATACTTCGGCGGACAGTGTGCAAAAGGAGGAGGTTGTTTGTCAAATAAACAATAGGTTCTGGTATTGGTTGTTCGTGGTTGGAACTGCATTGGGAGACGAAATATTTTACGCCACATTCATTCCATTTTGGTTTTGGAACATCGATGGAGCCGTCGGCAGAAGAGTGGTGCTCGTGTGGACTGTAGTTATGTATATAGGTTAGTATATTTGCATTTCTCTTGACAACAGTCTTTGGTATTGCTGGAAAGAAGTCGGTAAAAGCTTATTTTCTCCATAAATTCCACAGGGGACTGACTAATTAAACTACTTAAACTTGATGCCTATTGCCTTGGTAAAGTGAAACAAAGACAATCAGCTGGTAAATAAGAGTCGCAATAGGTTCACAATGCAATAACATATTTTGTTAATATGTCTTAAGAAAATAACTTTTTAAAAATATGTTTTAATATTTTTTTAAAAACGAGTCAATAGTTATTTTATGTATGACTCATTTTGTCTGAGAATCATTATTCATAATTTATCTCTGCTCATTACTTCATACTCTAATTATTTAAGATAATAAAAAAATGATAAATTATATTGAATATGATAGTTCGACTGTAACAATTACTATTAATAATATATTTTTGTTATTATTTTTTATTTTACAACACTTTGCAGGGCAAGGTTTCAAAGACATAATTCGCTGGCCAAGACCCGGTTATCCCGTGAAGAAGTTACAAGAGAAATGGGCCATAGAGTATGGTATGCCTTCCACCCACGCCATGGTCGGAGTGTCTATACCATTTTCAGTCCTATTGTATACCATGAATAGGTATCAATATCCCGTGCACTGGGGTGCTCTCATTGCCGTGCTGTGGTGCACCCTCATATGCGTCTCGAGGATCTATCTGGGCATGCACAGTGTTTTGGTGAGCATCTGTACAATATTAACAAACTGATACACAAGTGTATAAGTATGAACAAATGAGTATCTTGTTCTGTTTAATACATTTTGCATGTTACCAAAAATATAAAATTACATATTTCTAATCTACACTTTACAATAATAGTACAATTCAAATGAATAATTTTGCCTCCACTCTCTTGACACAAAACCTTGTAACTTTTTGTGAGCCACAGAAACCTTGAGTTAGGAATTATAAAGTTATAAATAGTCTATTGTTAATGCACTAGATTAAATATACTTGGAGGAAGTTATTATTTAATAATGAATAATGTGTTATTTTATTCAAGATTATCTTGTTAATGGATTTGGATGAAATTTGATATAGTTAGTTTATTATCTAGCTAGATTATCATATTATATAGGATACTTTTTATCTTGGGAAAATCAAAGGTAGCAGCTAGTAACTATCCTACATTTAATGAAAAATATTCTAACCACTTTCAAGAAACTAATTTTTATTATTTTATTATTATTATTATTTTTATTATTATGAAATAAGTATTGACTTATATGATTGTATTATATTTGCTTGTTTGCATTCAAATTTCGAGTATCCTTTTTATTAATTGGCCATTACTGCTATGTACTTTAAAAGAGATAATTGTATTTTTCAGGACATAGCTGCTGGTCTGGTCCTTTCGTCGAGTTTACTCGCGGTTCTCATTCCCATCGTAGACCGCTTGGATGGAATCCTCCTGACGTCTCATTACGCCCCGATATTCGTGATAACCATCTCGGTGTTGGTGATCGTATTCTACCCGAACGCGGACAAGTGGACTCCGACCCGAGGAGACACCACGATGATTGTGAGCGTCTGCGCTGGCATCCTCCTCGGCTCGTGGACCAACTATCAGCTGGGTAATATGGTTGCTGGCCAGCTGCAGCTGCCGTGCCAGATCATCTGGCCCTCAGTGGACATGTTGGGCTGCACCATCCTGCGGACGATCCTCGGCTTCTGCGGAGTGTTGGCCACGCGAGCCATGGCCAAGTCCTTCTCGTACGCGTTCGTGTGCGCGTTGCTCGGCAAAGACAAGAACCAGCTGAGGAACTCGGAGAACAGTCTGGACAATAAAAACAAGATAATAGTGGAGCTCAGTTACAAATACTTCACGTACGGAATGATCGGTTTCAACACGACCTACGTCTTTCCGAACGTCTTCAATCTGCTCATGATAAATCGTCCCACCTATTACACGGAGATTTGATAGTGATATCCCATTTTTGTTTCCTTCGTTTTAACTGTTAAGTTAAAGCAATATGGTGATAATATCGAGGCCTTGTGCTATAATACAACAATCTTTTTCTTACACATCTGTGGCTATGTGGTCTCCTACCAGTGTCTTTCAAAGAAAGAAAGAAATATTTATTCCTTACACAACATTCTAGATCTATCTCTTGATGTTCAATCTTCTAGAACATATCTTTTTTGCTAATCTCACATTGGCCAACTTTAAACTTCAACTTATTTCTCACAAGTAACGTAAAAACCTATATTTTAATTTCTTTGATCTGATATACCTCCATTTCTACATTTGTTTTATATTGTTTTGTCATCAGATGTTTTAAATAAGATATATGAAGTTTTAGCAGAAAATGCCTGTTTTTTTAACTTATTAGCTTTTGCACTTACATAGTAGATCATTCCATTAAAGGACAACTTCAATTTTAAATTTTCACTAGCTTATTTTTTGGCATCTATATATTGAAAAAAAAAAAGAAAAACAAAAAAACTAGAATTAGGTAATAAGTATAGAGAAAAATCAAACGAGAATATTCTAGTTCGAATTATTATTAAAGGTTATGTCTTATTAGATAGCAAAAATACCTGTAGATATAATTTATACTACTTCATAATAAATATCAATAGAATTAAATGTTAAAAAAAAACGCTAATGTAGCAAAATTGGATTTTCTTTCATTCCACGAAAGGATAAATATTCCATCGAGTACGTATTTAATAAAATATTTTGATAATTCTTTGCCCTTTTTAATATTGAAATTTAAAAATACTGCACAATATTTATAGCAATTGTTTTATCGTTGTATTTAAATTAATTTTTAATGAGTTTTTAACAAAAACTAGTCATAAGACAAGATTTGTGTAACTTGTTCGAGTTTCATTTTAGCATTTTCCCTAAATATCTTGGCTTCTTGTCTTTTTTCATGATTTAACTTGAATTTTATAAACAATTCTGTATTTACAACTTCTAGTCATTATAATCGACAAAATTCCCATTAATCCTGTCTTAGTAGAGCAATATGTTAAAAAACTTTCAATAAAAGATTAAAATTGCTTTAAATTCCTCGAATCAAATAAAAAAGGACCTTATTTGAGTATTTTACAACTATTTCTAAATTATCTATGTATGAAAAACTGGAAAGAAAGCCTTTTTGTTGCTATACAATTAAGGCTAAATAAAATCAAAAAATAAACAAGTGATACATAGCTTTTATGTACATAATTTCTGTATTACATACTTTCGGTTTAATTAAATTTGTATAAAGTTAAAGTTTGAATAAAAGCTGAGTCTAGATTATAGAAGTGGCGAATAGAAGATTTATTTATTTTTATAATATAGGATTAAAAAAAGAAGTTTTAAATGAAATAGGTATTAGGTACCTGTTTTAACAGTAGCTATTCACATATGAATTTTTGGTGACTATTTTTTTTTTGCGCCTTAAGTGAAATACTTATATTGGATCAAAACGTGTAGATAAGACAAAAACGAGTTTTTAATTGTATTTTTAAGTTAAAAAGAGGCACAAATTAAAGGGATTCCCACCAAAATGATGAATTTTTAGTATAACTATAACAACTTGAAACATTACTGTCGAGTTTGTTGCGATTTAATAAGTTATTGATACATTTTAATAAATCGGCTTTTTGCTACAATATTATTTGCCATTTTGGAAGAGTTTACGATAACCCTTATTAAGTAAATCAGACATTGTATTGTTTAATATCAATATTAAACGACACAATAAAGAAAAATATAGTAAGTTTGAATATTTTTATGTCTGAAGCACTAACAAATAAGTAATTTTAGCAAAGAAAGAATTTATTGCACAAAATAAGTACATACTACTTTGGTATCTGGTAGTATGTTATTAAACTTATATCCAAACGAATTGTTAATATAATAATATCATTCCTAGTGCGTAGGTATTTGTTTATTATTAATTACTTGATTACATAAAATATCACCGAGTGAATGAATGTCGATAACATTTTATCTAAGTTTAATTAAGTTAAGCCGAAATAAAGTTATTTTTGTTACTGTTTTGTGATAATTTATTTTATATGTGTAACTGCCATTATATTATAATAAAGTTATTTGCACCACTTTTAGTCTTACTTGTTTCATCTCCTCATTAAATCATAGGCACATAGGTTCATGTGGAACCTATGTGCCTATGAGCTGTAAATATTATATATATAAAAATGTTATGTCGGTTTGTGTAGGCTTCAAAAACTCAAAAATGGATGGATGGATTTTAATTTGGTTTTAACATAATATGGAAAGAACAATAAACGGGGAAGATTTTTTTACTTAGGTATATAAAAAAATTGCACCCCAGGCGAACCCGGGAGCGGGTCGCTAGTACTTTTTAATAATCTTATCACTCGTGCTGTTGTTATTAAATTATATCTACGAACGCTGTAGGAAAAAAGCTATGAACTCTGACACTACTAATTTTTATTTTTAAGTACTAATATATTTTTTGACTAAGAATTCCTCTAGTATTGAATTGATCTAATACTCTTATAAACTATTAGTATTTTCATAGCCTCTACTAATTTAATTAGTATTTGTATTTCTTTATTAGTATTTTTGATGGAATTTGTTTTTGGCTATAAAAAACATTCTATTTCTTGTTATATCTAGTTTTCTACGAAGTCATGGAGAATCTTATTAAAATGAAGCCTTTTTAAGGCTTTCCTCGTTGCGTATAGTGGAACGAGTCATAGTTTTTTTGAGAACCTCTAATTAAAATATCAACACCAAATAGTTTCCTTTTTACGGTTTGAGATATTAATGACACACAAGGAAATTTGGAAATTGGGCAATCAAACATAAGTACGTATAATCTTTATAGGTTTATTTCAACTGATAAGTACAATATTTATATATTTACGAATATAGTATTATAAATGACATATTATAAGTGAGCGATGAGCGAGTCATACCTGTTCGCTCACCACAACACTTTTTCATAAAAAAAAAAACAAAACTCAATTAAATAGTACACTCAATAAAACGATAGAGTATGAATTTTTGAAATTCTAATAACTAAATAAATAATATTTTGTTCACCGCTTGTCGCAGTACGATTGCACACAATTGTACCAGTTAAGGCCGCAGCACATATTTTTATGTAACCAGACACAAAGCCATATATTATATTATAATTACGATATTAATATTGGCAATAATCGTCAGTGCTGTGAACATAAATAGATCATTGGGTCGTTTAGCCCTGTGTTTTGAGGCAATATCTTTTTATTTTATAATTTAATTGATTCATTAAAAAAAGCCTGAGGTGTATAATTTAATAAAGATTTATTTATTTATTATTTTTGACTAAATTATTAATATTTTGTGAATACATAAAGCACACAGGCCAATTTTACATAATCATCTTTGTATCTGACTACATAAAATTACATCAATCACTTTTAAATTAAAATCTTAAGACTCGATTCTAAGGAAACATTTATAAAGTTTTTTTTTTAAAGCAATTCTCTCTGACGCTCATTTCTCTTAGTTTTAGAGAGAAATAGATAATATCCTATTTTGTACAGTGTTAGATGTGAAATTGTCTATTTACATCGATTGTGATCGTGGACATTCTATTTGAGGTACTTGACACCGAGTGTTTTTGGGGTCTTAACCGCTCGTTTCTCTGGAAAGTTGGGGCAAGACTTGCATCGGACTCCGTCACAACAACTACACGTCACCACTTGGATGACGAGTTGTGCAAACTTTCAAAGGACTCGAGAGAGAGAGAGAGGTAGTGCGAGAGGGGGAATATACAAGAATATGTTTGTTGGGTCTCTAAGTGAGGGTCAGGCGACGTCGATGGGGTTGATTTGGTCGCGGATGCGGTCGAAGAGGGAGTCGTGGTCGCTGTCGTACATGTCGGAGTCGGAGTCGCCCTCGGAGTCGGAGTCGGGCGCGTGTCGGAAGGCGGCCTGTGCGCCGGTGCGTCGCGCGAGTCGCTTGGCGGAGCGACCGGCGAAGTCGCGCGCGTCCCAGCGGACTCCGGCGCAGCGCTCCATCAGGAACCACGCCAAGCGCTCGTCCCCGCGCATCGCCGCCAGGTGTAGCGCAGTCGAACCCGCCAGTCCTTCCTTTAACAACAGATTTCTCTTTGTTAATTACATTTTTTACGTTTAATTTAACATTAATAAGAGAGAGAGAGAGAGAGAGAGGGAGAAGACCGAGATTCGCGATATAAATAATATTGTAAACTTAGTTAATTTTAATACACAATAGGGCAACCGCTCAAACTTCTGCGAGGTAAAATTTATTTTAAAGTTATGTTCACATTTTTTCTTTAAATTGTATTGCAACTATAAAAAAGGATAATTGTTATTATTTATATAAATAATATAATCAAATTTTATTGGTTTAAGAATATTTTTTATTACATATAAAGTGTCTCCTTTGAAAAAATTTGAACAATTTTAGAACAAGAACAAGAATCACTCAGGTCTGTATTACACATTAAACAACTTTGAGAAACCAATCAATTAATATATTTTTATAATTTTTACTTGGGAAGCATTCAAGAAAAACAGAACCAGAAAATGAGTTGGGCTTTTAAATGAAATTGAAGAAAGCGAAATTCCGCAGAGTTGGCTATTAACCTGCGACAAGGACATGAGAACAAAAAACCCCGACGTTAGAGATATCGCCGCGTTATCAGACGATTGCGGGTTTTCCGCGCGAAGGGGGAAATAGCTCTATAGTTTATTGTATACAGATCGTAAGATAACAAAGTGTATAGGTGCCATTATCGCCATTAATCCGTACTCACCCTGGCGTTGATATCGGCGCCGTAGTACACCAGGATCTGGAGGGCTTCCACATGCCCGTTCACGGCCGCTATGTGCACGCAAGTCTGACCTGGAACAAAACACAAATATAACATTAATGATGCTTTGCAGAATCGTATCAATAAAACAATAAAAAATATCCTATTACGAATTCTCTATTTACTTATATAGTATGCAACAAAGTGACTTTACGCCGTCTGTCTCTCAGTACGTACGTTTAGATGTTTTAAACTATAGATCTTAAAAATCCATGCAAGAGGGTGGCCAGCTAGTATGTTATAACTAAAACCTTTGTTACAAATTAAAGGTTTCTAGGCTTAGTAGTTTTGGCTGTGGGTTGATAGTGAATCAGGACCAACGATTTTATTACCCAATTACTCCCAGCATTGTCATAATGATAAAATTCGGTTACTAGGCGAGTGTTTATCGCAATAAGGCCGCGGATTGGACTATAGTAACCAAGTTGACTTGTATCTGGGTAACCGTTAGGGATTTCATATTTGAAAGGCTTTTAAAATGTCTGTTAAGATTAAGCAGTTTCCATTTAGACGTAAAAGTATAGTAATAGTTAAAGTTTCAGGAGTCCCATGTTATTCGAGTTCGGTATTTCTCTCTTATGTGAACTAAAAGTAATCTTTTGAAATATTTTTCATTTAACACCTCTAATTTTATCTTCTGCCATGAAACACACATTAAATATATCTGTGACCGCTTAAAATACAGGCTTGTTTTTTATAACTTCAGCCTTCCATCACAGTCATGGGGAATCCTAAACTTTTCCTCATTGCTTATGCTTATACTAGAACGAGTCATAGGTTTTTCGAGGCTTTTACTAGAACGAGTCAAATTTTAGGGCAAAGCGTATAAGTACTAATATATGCGCACTAAATATTTGCGAAACCAGCCTGCTTTTCTTATTATAAAAAAAATTTGTTAAAAATTGCAATAAGTATTGTACTGCACTCACTTAATTTTCTTTTGCCGAAGTTTGAGCTATCGTGCTGTTGTTTTGCTTTGTACGAAGTGAAAATTTTGTTAAAAATAATCTATTTCGTTTGAGTGATTATTAAAATAGACGGGCAGACAAGAGTGGAACGAAGCGGAAAATTTTGCTCGATGCACAGAGACGAGACGCATCCAAAATGTCTGTCCCCGAATCGGGAGAGAGTTGGAACGAATCCAAGTTAATTTAAGCACCTCGAAAATAGAGGCCGACAGCCGCATGCGTAGGCCAAAGGCAAAAAGCAGAACGCGCTACGTGTCACAAGAATGTTGGAAAACGCATCATTATCCAAACGGCGAGGGGTTTTCCGTCGTTCGCTGCCTTTGTGACACATTGTAATAAAATTAATAATTCATTAATTGTCTACTTATTTAAGTGCATTTCCTAAGTACCTATCCTTAATAGTTGCCACAATTACGCAGTTAAGTTAGGAATCTTATCATGAAACTTAATAAACTTATAAAGATAATTTTACACATATACATTAGAATCATTTAATTTTTGTTTTTAAACTTTATTTTTTTATTTCATTAAGTTATTGCTTTTGTTTAGTTTTTATTATGTATCCGTCCTTGGATACGCCTTCAATATAATTGGTGTTTATATCCCAAATAAACAAATAAAATAAAAACATTAAAAATAAGTGGAACAAGAACTAATGGCAGTTTAGCCATATCTATCGAAATTTATCTTTGAATAAAGAATGTTCGGATAACGGAGACGCGAAACGTTCTATTTATTAGTTGTTTTTTTTTCCTGTCAGATAATTTTTTTCCGCAATAAATAAAACTTAATATGAACGTTCAAACGACACATTTTTTTTATTTTGTACGTAATACGACTTTTAAATGACGCGTCATGTTTGATAAAAAATTAACATACGTTTGTCGTTTAAGGACGTATTCGTAGGTTTATCTTCTATATATAAGCAACTATATATTATATTAAGTAAATTAAATTAGTACAAGATTTTATGTATAATGTATGACGTGTGTAGAAAATTACAAGTGTAATTAACGTAATTCTTCTTTATGTTATGGTCGGCAGACAGGCTGACGGTCCACTCGGTGGTAAGTGGCTACCGTTGTCTATAACACGCACACATGTGCGTTGCCGACTTCGGTAGGAATATGGATAGGTGTAGACAGGAAAATGGGTTCTGTCATCTCTTACTACAGAGATCTAGATCTAGCTAGGCCGTTTTTTCGTTAACGTTAAATTGATCATACGATGGTGCGTCCGAATGAGACAGCTAATAGTGTGTCTACATATTTTGTCCAATGTAGACACAATAGGAAGCAATGAATTAGATGAGTCTCGTTTATGAAAACGTTCCAACGCTAACGTGATAGTAAAACGTTGGAGACGGAACGGTCTTGAATAACAAACGCATGTAGTAGTGAGGGGAAGGGGGGAGGGGGAGAGGAGGAAGGGGGGGGGGGATCGCGGTAGACAAGACAGCCGTCGCGTCAGCGGCCGACGATGGGGTTTTCCCAGCAATGTGGCGCGTATCTGCGCGCGCGCAACTGTCCTCGCCATATAAGGCCGACTCCATTTCTGTTTTCACCGCTTCCGTTAAAACCAAAATCTTCGACAAACACAGCACACGAACAAATACAATTTTTTTTCCGCATTTTACTCTTACAAATAACTATATTCCGTTATCGCGCCACTCACGAGCGCCGTTTATTGTTACAAAGTCAATCTATTGTAAACATTCGTCATTTTGTTTGTGTGACATAATACCCTGGGTTTTCCTACGTTCGATTGCAACGCAATTCTTTATTTTCATGCATTTTATTTTTACAAAAATGTTTCAGACTAATTTCGTTTAAATTTATATTCGCAAAAATAGTTGGCAGACGTCCACAGACCAAAAATAAATTAATTTATCGCTCCATGAATATTCGAATATTCGGTGTTATAATTAGAAAAAACGCCGGTATACCTAATGCTTTTAAAGTATGAGGTCGTATGAGGTCTACCTCTTACGAGTGTATCTGTATATGTGGCCTCTCGAATTGATCGCGCCTTACAAAAATGGCGGATCGAGTTTAATGTATGGTTTTTCCCACATAACACGAGACGACGGACGATTCCGTGCGTACCCTCGCCTAAGTATAGTTTCCACGAAGCTTCCCCGTTCGATCCGTTCTAGGTCAAAGAATGTGGGATTTTTTTTTGTTTTAATAAGACCCACTAGTTGGCACTCGTTGCGGTTGGGTTTTATTTCTAACCGTTTTCCCTTCCTGTGGCCCGTTGAATCAATCAATAAAATCACAATAGAAAAAATAAAATAATCCATTGTGGCGACGATTATACCTAATGACAAATCTAAAAATGCTAATTATTTTTACAATTACTTGGGAATACCGAATCGTTAATAGATAACGCGATGATTGTTTAGGTACGTACGTTATTTACGTAGTAGTAATGCTGATACCTACTATAAGATGTTTGTCGATGTGGGTCTTGCGTGAAACTACAATGACTAAAGTCATAATCATTCTAGGATAATTGAGATTTGTAATATAAATCATAATTTTATCAATATTTCATAGGCAAGGGTGTTTATTACAACATAAAAACAAAATAAAAATAAGCCTAATTTTGATTGAGTTGATACTCTCTGAGGGAAACTTGATTATGCTTACGAGTTGTTTTGACAATTGACTCACCTTCTAACTTGTAACTTATTGTGAATACTTATTATTAAATTGATTCATTTTTAATAAGTGAGTTCTTGTTAAATTATATATCTAACTTTATTTCCTAGAATTTTCATTTAAACACAATTAAGTTTTTGCGTTAAACCTACAAATCCGTTGAGCGGTTTAACCGCTATTTGTAAAATTGAAGGAAGGAAGATACTTAAATGGTAGGGGAGCCCACGATGCTAAATGTGGAGTCACTCGAGCGTCGTGGGGACCTATTGGATTTTGTAGATTAGATTGTAGGAAGACGAAAAGGTTATATGAAGTTTTTCATTTCAACGGTGGGTTGAGCGTCTACAGGCGTTCAAAATTTTGTAGGCGCTATATTTTAAAAAATCCTTAATATAATCGTCAGATTAAGAATCAGCACGATTAGGAATTCAGGCTGAACCCTCTGTATGAAAATCTGACGCGCTCGAGTATTACAAAATGGCAATCGCCAAAAATCTTTTTTGCATTTTCAAAAAGCTGCCACTAGCTTGCGTTACATCCGAATCGTCTGAATTTTAAATGGGAGTTTAGTTTAGGTTCACTTAATATCCCCTCTGAAAATCTGACGCGTTCGAGTTGTATTTAAAATTTTACCCCCACCCCCACCAACCCCACCAACCAAACCGGCAGATTAATACATATCCGTTATTGGAGACACGTGGGGAATATACATTGGCAATATCTGACGCGCTCGAGTAAATCCAAAAATCTCCTCTTGGGCTCCCCTACCAAAAGAAATCATTATACTTACTAAGTGTATTCCTATTAGTTAAGACAGGTTTAAGAAAAATAGTGACTTCTACAATTTAAATTTAACAATTGAAGAAAAACTAATTGTTCCTAGCCTAGTTCAAGCCTCCATAAAATAAGTGATTCAAAAGAAATTACTAAATGATGCATAGCAACTATACTAAATTTATCATTTATATACCTAAAAGAGTATCCTAAGAGCCTATTATTGACTAACAATTTATCTTACTCAAGTAGCCGATTGATTCATTTAATATTTTACCAGCGATAGATTATTTTAATATTATTCTGTTTGACAATCTATAGAAGTATTTGTAAAATATTTACCTAATGTATAAATAAAAGATGAGTGACGTCCGACACGACGGATCACGTTGCAATCGAACGTAGGAAAACCCGGGGTATGTCCATGGTATGTCCTACAAAATGTAGTCGAATGTTCACAATAGATTGACTTTGTAAAAATAAACAGTTGTCAGTGCTAATTACAATAGTGAGTGGAGTGAGATAACGGAGAATATATTTTTAAGAGTAGGAAAAATTTATATAAAAGTCGATGAATTTTTCCTAGTTTATTATAAACTATGGAATACGACAAATATGGAATGGAAATAACGGAATAAGAATGGAATATAACAAATAAAGGGAAAAAATGTTTCGTTTTGATGTAGGTGTTAGGTCAATGAACGGTAATATCTATATATATGATCACTAATTAGTACATACAACTATTCATTAAAGAGGAATAAACATTTATTGATTTAATAAAAATTGCAAAACAAAATTAAATTCGTTAATACCTACTCAAGTTGTCACTAACAAAGCGGTTAATTTTTTTTGTAGAACGTAACGTCATCTAGATTCAGCTACTGAAATAGAAAGGTGACGGCTATTACACAATACGGTTTCACCTAAATACTGTGTACAAAACAAAAAGCTACGTAATATTTATTATTTATACAGCGAGTAGGTACCTACATGTAAGAACGATGACCGCAGCAGGAAAACGGGCATTAGATCATCAGATCCGTACACTGGTTTCCATCTAGCATTGTATTAAATCAAAAATTCTAATAAATAAATTATAAAACGTGAGTCAACTTGGATACATCTAAGCGGCGGCGTGTGTCTATTTTACAATCATGCCGTTCAAAATTAAATATTGATGTGAGTGACTGAAGGACCAACTTTTGCGGAAATTTATTTAGTACCAGCGACCCGCCCCGGCTTCGCACTAAGTTGAAACTTTCAAAGGTGTTTTCTTAGCGGATGCTTGGTTACAAAATACAAAATAAAGCTATTTTCTAAATTTCAGCTTTCTAGACTTAGTACTTATGGCTTATGGATGGATACTTATGGATTTTATAAGTCGGAGCATTTAATAAAAAAAATCGAAAAGGAAACGTCGACGGAAAAGACTACATTTGGTGAGATTGGCCGCTGCTTATTTTAATTACTTACAAATGTAAAATCTGATGACAGTGGCACGTTTTAAAACTTTACAAGAGTATTGAGTGCGGACTATAATGCAAGTAACTGCGCCACATATTCTTGGATAAGACATCAATATCAGTGATAAGTTTTCACCATGAAGGTTCCGATAAAAAGAACCTACGCTCGATTTTTGTTACAACTCTATACCTACGAGTGAGTTGGATGGTTGATTATCGCATCAAAACTAGTAAGTAGTAAAAAGGAAAGTCGAGCGGTGGGGAGAGCATTTCGCGCGATGTAATAATAATAATACAAGGCATGTGAACGTTCCGTTGGGGATTTCCGTTGCATCGTAACGAGTCGCTCGGAGCGGAGGCACACTTTCACGCGGGGATAACCCAACAGATTCGCCCAAAACATAACGCATTGTTCTGTGGGTTCAATACTACGGTACGGACGGAATGACCAACGCTTCGAGGAGTTCTGCGGTTTGCTGGGGTTTTCTAGTGGCTTTTAATGGCTCTTGGGCATTGCAGTTTTCCTTTTCAATAAATCCTTTTGGCCGTTGTTTATTTTACTGTATCGCTTTTTTACATTTATATTTTTATAATACTATGCAGTTCAAAAATATTCTAATCAAATGTTTAATAATATTTAAATTTAAAAATCACGTGTTTGTTGATGCCAACATCTTGAAACAGCACACAATACAGCCAAATCGAATTCTATTGAATTTTGTATTTGGTTGGTTTCATCTTGAAAGATAGAATACAATTTATGTATAGGTATACAAACAAGCAAGTATACCTATACATTTAAATGCTTTCTGAATCATGAACAATGTTGCTGCGAAAATACGTAGATATATTGTGAACAATTTGTAAGAGTAACTATAGTACAGAAGATAATTATTATGATGGGAATACTCCATAGTACGGCCACACCGGCTCATGCTTTCGCTGGGGGTCATTGTGTCGCTCGGGCTATAATAATGTTGGAAATACCCAGCCCATGCAAGCGGTCATACGCCCAAATGTTGGATAAGAAAATTCTTTCGCTTATACAAGCTCGTCTTCGGGTAAACCCAATATGCAAATGCGGCAAACTTACAATCCTAAATAGAAACTAAAAAATTAACATCAAGACTCGAACACAATTAAGCATTTGATAATGTTTCGGAAATTCCAAAACAAATTACCTATTTACGTACAGTCAAGGGCAAAAATATATGTACGTTTCCAAGCGGCAAACATATCTGTACAATTGAGAGGCCAGAAATATCTGTTCGACAATTCGGTCAGAAATATGTGAGCATTTAAAGGGTCAAAAAGATCTAGACGTTCACGTGGCCATAAATATATGTACAATGTCAGTCAAATATATCTAGGCAAATAGGGGTGCATAAATATCTGTACAAACAAACAAGTTTTCGTATTTTGAATTATGACAATCATCGAAAAGAGTACCATTCTGTCATATGATCTGTTTGTCCCTTTCATTTTGATTGTGGCGTCATTAACGTAATATTTCTTTCACCTTTCATTCTATTATTTTAGATTCTGCTTCACAGCGTTCACAACTATCATATATGATTTTCACATGGCTTTTCTCGTGAATATTATATTAGCATTTTTTCAATGCTAAATTTATGTAAGTAACATATTTATACTAGGCGTAGCGATATTTATTCGTAATTTAAGTAATTATACAATATTAGTACGAAAATCTTTCGATTACGCTAATCTATACTAATATTATAAAGCTGAAGAGTTTGTTTGTTTGTTTGTTTGTTTGTTTGAACGCACTAATCTCAGGAACTACTGGTTAGAATTGAAAAATTCTTTTTGTGTTGGATAGATCATTTATCGAGGAAGGCTTTAGGCTATATAACATCACGTTGCGACTAATAGGAGTGAAGAAACAGTCGAAAAAACGGGGAAAATTATTCATCTTTGAGAGCTTCCGTTGCGTGCGCTGCGAAAACCGTTCGAGATACCCAAATGATTCCCAAAATAACTATTCCACGAGGACGAAGTCGCGAGCACAGCTAGTGTATGTATAAATGTCTCTTTACTGTTAAAAAGAACACTTAGGTTTTTACTAACTTAGAGCATTTAATAATTAATCACTGGTCTGCAACGAAATCCTCCTTCAAAAAATATGTCAAAAATATGAAGATTTTAATGCTTTGAATCTATTCCCGTTGGCCGATTTTTTTTATCACGTCTAGATTTATCGATATGAATTTTTTATTAAATATCAATTTAGGTTTTTTGAATTAGTTTTGTGCGTCAACATCATAAACAGTATAGTATACATACAAAATAGGTTTTAGCGAGTTGTAAGAGAAAGAAGGAAAGTGCCGAAAGTAAATTTTATGGTAGTACACAGGCGCATTTATTGGCTCTGTTCATAAAAAATACATAAACTACACATAAAATACTTTAAATAAGTAGAGAATATGCAAAACATCAAAATATTTGATAACTAGACTTGACAGTCTTGACACGCTCTTTGATAGTTTCATGTATGGATATTTATGCCCTCCTATTTGCCTACAGCCTACACATATTTGACTGACATTGTACATATATTTATGGCCACGTGAACGTCTAGATCTTTTTGACCCTTTAAATGCTCACATATTTCTGACCGAATTATCGAACAGATATTTCTGGCCTCTCAACTGTACAGATATTTTTGCCGCTTTGGAAACGTACAGATATTATTGCCCTTGACTGTACGTTTACAAGATTTTATGCTAATACATTTTTAATGACGTAGGTACAAACAAGGAAATCCGAAATTTATGCTATTTTTTTTAATTATTTTTAAACAATTTGAAATGGAATTGTTTTAAACCCTTAAATTTTAAATTTGTGGAATATTTTCAATAAAATGAGATGATCATTATTATTAATCAATATTTTCGATTGGTTTTAGAAGGAGAGCTTGGCGGAAATTATTTGGTGGCAATCTGCGATTATTAGGTATTTTAATAATAGTATTGACGCAATCGAGACCTTGACGAACGTCACCATCACACCGTCGGCGGGTAGGTACGTTCACACGTAAACAATGTGCTCGAGCCGTGCGTAGTAAACGGGTTACGAGTTAATCTAGACAGGAGATGATTCAGTTCCATATCCTAGATCGTCATGTGATCGCGTGAGACTCGCTATATAGCCGCTGCAGGACTTGCCTCAAGAGGACAATGCCTCCCACCGAAGGCAAACCACAATCAACTTTACATCCGTTACCCGTTACTAGATAAACATTTATTTCGATACGACCGCAAATTATTTATGAAAACATATTTTTTGGAAATAATTGATGTAAAAGCTAAAATGTAGTAGGTATCTCTAATGCCAACTTTACACTTTCAAATTGGTATGGTACCACATCTGCTTGATCAAGCTCATTTGATGGTGTATGGCTGTCATTTCACATACAAAATGCAAGTATGATTGTCATGGAAAACGCAAGAAAGGCTGTCATGTAAAATGATACTCATTCACCATCCAGTTGGCTTGATCAAACCAATCATATAATGGCAATTATTTAGGTCCTAGGTTTGATTGTGTATGGCTGGCATAATGAGTGTATTATTTACTAAAAAACTATATCTATATAATCAATTCTTTTATTTATGGGTCCGACATTACATGCCATTGCAGCAGAAACTATATATAACCAATTTCGTGAAGTACAAATTGGAAAAACCATTGACTGGGTTTTTACTTTTGTGATTCAAAATAATCGAACACAATCTACAATAAAAAAATAGATATTTATACTTTTAATGTTAGTACAAGCACAGAGTAGGCAGATTGCATGATAGAAAATGTAATCAGTACCTACATTATTATTATTCAATGTTAATTATTATTATTGTAATGTTTATTCAACTTATTTCACCTCTAAAATGTTTGATTATTCATATCTGTTTAGTAGATTAAACTAGTGGGTTTTATATATATAAATAACATACCTTGATAATTTTTCTGATTCAATATTGCAGAACGATTTCTCTGCGGTGATAGCTCCTTCACGGGGGCGAGTAAAGCTTGTAGGCAATCAATGTTTTTAGCGGCCACAGCAATGTGTAAGGGTGTCTCCCCTTTAAGGTCTCTAACTGCGATTGATGCTCCCGCTCTGACCAGCATCCTCGTTACAACTGTGTTCCCACTCATGACGGCCAAGTGGAGTGCTGTGTGTCCAAAGTCATTGCGTATGTCCATTAGCACAGGCTCCGGACATAGTCTGATGAGTACACTCACTGATTTCGTGCAGCCACGAACGGAAGCCACATGCAGTTGCCTAGAAAGAAAGGCTAGGTGTTATTGCGAATTTGGTAGTTTTATCAGTTGTTTCTTTTGTCATCAATATAATCCTCACTAGACATTGCTGGACATTAGACATTGAACTTTAAAAAACTCGTTGATAATGGAGCTTTCTATAGGTGAAAGAATTTTTAATAGGGATCCCTTATTTAGCTTGATTAACAATATAGCTATGTTACTCAGTGATAACATAGCTTTTTATAGTTGTAAGAATATTCAAAATAGGTCCAGTAATTAGTTTTTGAGTTAATTCATTACAAACAAAAATACAAATCTTTTCTTTTTAAACATTAGTATAGAGTAAAGAATTTACAAAGATATCTTTAGATGTGTATGGCACCTATAAGGTGGTATTAAAAATAGTAAGTACATACATATAACACTCAAGTGTACAAATTAGAAGATAAATTTGTAATTATGAATTTTCAAGGCTTCTACACATTAAAAACAAGTCAAGAAAAACATTAAAGGGCAACTCATAAAATACTTTCAATCACACTTATCATAATGAAAATATATAATAATATATCAAGTGGTGCATGATGGATACTTCTACTCATTGCATTTTGAAGTATGAAAATCATACAATCCATTACTTACTTTACTGTTGTTCTTTATTATTAGTAAAATATTTATTTCATAATTAGCAGTTTATAATTTACTATACTATTATGTACTGATAAACACAACCAAAAGGATTTTAAATAGATAAATTTATAAAATAATAAATAGTATTAAGTATATGCAATTTTGTAAGATAAAAAGTCACGTTTTCTTATGATGTTTATCAATTAATTCCACTAACCAAAAGTATTCTACAATTGAAAAGGTTATAATAATGAAAAGAGTGGGCGGATTTTTGTATGTTTGTTTATAATGTGGAACAACCAGAAAAATGTCCAGAACAACTGCAACTATTTGAATACGAATCACCTCAATAGCTCCCGGGCAAAGCCTGGGCTAGGTGATCTAGTAAAAAGTAACGTGACATTATTTAAAATACATGTGTTTCCAAATAGCAAGCAGATATAATTTGTCCTTGACAAAGTGAGCAACTTACGTATCGCCATCATCGTCTTGCCCGAATAACAAGTTTAGCACGACCTCGGGTGATAACTCCTGAGCTTTGGTCCCTTCGTCACCTTCGTGTGCAATGGGCGTGTAAATACTGTCACTTATGTCCAACTTTGACAATCTTTCCGATACGCACAAACCACTGTCTTGTTGATCGTCCGTTGCTTCACTTTCACAAACATTTTTACTATCACTACCGCCAGGAGGGTCCCTCCTTTCTAACTCCTCGGACAGCTGTGGTTCGTCCAGTTTCCCAGACAGAAAACCAGAATCTGTGTTTTCGTCCTCTGGCACCTTAGTGTCGTAACTTTTATTGGCACTCATTTTGCTTTAAACACTACACATAAAACAACAAAATTAACACTAAAACTTATTTCTTCTCAACAATGATATGAAAACATGTTATTTTAAAAATATATTATCTATCGCCTACGAGAACGTCCGAAGTGTTACATGAACGCGTGCGCAATAACTTTTTTCTGCACGACGACTAGTTTTTATAGAATGCTTCGTAAATGCTCTACGTTCGTGAATCAGTCTCGGATACGAATTCATGTGACCGTTGTAAACATTGCTTCTTTTGATGATGTAACAAATAATAAATACAATTTGAATATAAATGCCACTTTTGGGTAGATATGACGATATTGTGTATAATTTAAATATTAGATACACATGTTATGTTTTCTTAGTATGTAGCGATCTTCGTAAACGGATTATCAGATTTATCAACTTGTCACACAAAGAAATGTCAACCAGATTGACATTTTAAAATTAAAAACAAAACAAGATGCTTGAGAAGTTTGGTTAGGTTTTCCCTTTTTATTAATTTTGGTTTCGTTGCGTTGATAGTTATTTCGTTTACATTTTTTTAATATTACCTTGATTTAAAATAATATAATTATAAAATGCTCGCTGAAAAAGTTATTGAACTACTTAAAGAAGCTGAGCGCAATAAAGATACAATAGACCAATATAATGTAAGTTAAACATAATTCTCAAATTTTTCTATTTTTGCTCATCAAATAAAGTAGATTCTTTTTAATTATTACTCCAGTTTTACCTGTAGTGCGCATATTCAGTTGGGATAGGTTATACTTATTTTTTTCCTTTTTGTTAGTCTGATATGACTACATCAATATCAAGTAACAGTGGATGAAAAATGTCTTACCTGATCTTATCCCAAAAAGTAACAACTTTGCGACGATAAAGACCTTCCTTTTTTGTTTTATTTACTTTCTTTACTAATCCCTTTACTGATAAAATTTATAAAATAACTCATAAAATATTATTGTAAACTACTTACATATCTGAATCTAGTTTAATTTAACAAATTTGTATGTAAGCTGAACATACAAGTATTTTTTGTTGGTGAACTTAAAGCTTGCTCTGATGCCTGTGTTATTAAAAATTTGCTTTTGTTTATAGGATGAAAAAATACGGCAAATTATTGAGGAGATGCATATATTATTTTCATTGAATATGCATGATGCGTGAGTAATATATTTTATAATTATATTTTTATATTAATTTTATATTTTATATTTTTAACTATTCAGTAGCTACTCGCTCTATCCCTTCCTTATTATTTATTAGGTCTGTAGTGCATTTGCAATGCAATGCATTGCAATTATTGCATTCTATTTACCATTAAGTAGACCATCAAATAACATAAAAAACAATATAATCACAAAAAAGAAAGATTGATTCAGTCAATTGCAGTAAAGAACTTCTCGCGTTATCACGAAATAAACTTGCATCAAACAAATCAGGTAGTGAATGGTTACTTCACAGTCTTCTGATCACCAAAGACCTATGGAGCTATGCTTGTATTCCAAAACATCAAGATTGTTTCACTCACTGAGATCTTAGTTATTTTTAACCCCCAACACCCAACACAAAAGAGGGATGTTATTATGTTGGACCTGTGTGTCTGTCTGTCTAACGGATGATCCAAATGTTTTTGTTTTAATGATCGAGATAGCTCTTAGCCAAAATTTAAGAAGATCTGTCCAGGTGTTTGAAGATCACCAACCCATTTCCTAGTTGATGAAGTCATCTCACTAACGAAATTTGGTATGATGTAACACATCAGTGGTATTTCCATAACATGGTAACCTCCCAAGCATCCCAAATTGTGTTTGGGCTGAATAGAAATTTGGGATAATGTGTAATTATTGCTTGTATATAGTTAAATTGGTAGCACTGCATTAAAAATGATGCAATTTCTTACAGAAATGCCACAACTGAGAACAAGTCTTTATGGACCACAGTCCAAGTGAGGCACTTAGCATTGGAGCGTAACAAACGTTGTTTACTGGCTTACATATACAACAGAATGAAGAAAATGAAGACGTTGCGGTGGGAATTTGGATCTGTGCTTCCACCGGATGTCAGGGAACTGTTGTCGGACAATGAATATAAATGGTTCACAAAATACTCCACAAATTTAGCTTCCTACATGAGATCCCTGGGCCAGGATATGGGATATACTAGTATAGATTTAACGGAAAATCTAAAACCCCCAAAATCGCTATATATAGAAGTATTGTGTGCAGTTGACTATGGTATGTTGGAACTTGAGGATGGTGATGTTATAATGTTGAAGAAGAACAGCAGACATTTTTTGCCAACATCCGAGTGTCAAACATTAATACGTCAAGGAGTTCTGAAGCAAATTGGTTAGGTTACTTTAATTACATTTTCTTAAGTGCTTTTGGAAGTTTTATTATAACTAAAATAGCTATTTAATTTTAACAGCTAAGTTTATATAATATCTGTGGTTGGTAATGATTTCACACAGATGTGATTACTTATGATGTTTTGAGGATTGTATATTGTTCTGAAGAGCCCATTGGATGAGTGGTTAGGGTGTTTGTCTTAACACTCTGTCTCGGGTTCGATTCCCGACAAGATCAATTTTGAACATCTATATCACATTGCGTTCGGCAGTCACTTGAGCAGCCCGTCTGGCGGGCTGCTTGTGTTTTAGGCGACAGTAGCCACGAAGAGGACCTTCAACCTCACTGCCGACCTTTACCATCCATTTCAAATAGAAGGCCCCTAGACAAAATTCGATACAGGGCCCATCTAGGGCAAACTATGCCACTGATGATCTTATTCAGCGTTATCGCTCAATACTACCTAGCGGTATATCTTTTTTTTATTAGAGATGGGTTTGCTCTATGTAGGAAGGATGAGGCCTATGATAGAGCGAGCTGGGAGTTCCAAACCTTGGCATTGCATATCGCAACTGTTTATGGAAGTATTGACTATTATTCTAAGTCCACTTTAGAAATATCAATTAGGACGTGTAAATTCCAAATGTTTATTCACTTGTCTCCAACATTAATATATGTTGGCGTATCTATTGCCTTGCATAATAATTTACGACTGCAATATTCAATGTTGAATAATCAATGAAAACTTCAACCCGACTTTGATATATTATCGCGTTTCTGGAATTCTCTCTAGTTTCTGTAGGAAACGTCTTCTTCAAATTTACGCCAGCAATTTCCAATTGATTTTCTGATAGACGGCATGGAAAATATTAATGATCGTTTAACAACCGTTAGGTAATTAAATATTTCCCAATAGCATTGTTGAAACGAATAATCTTTAAAATTGTATTGGCACGAAACCCAAAAAAGTTTAGTGAAATGGTCGGGGGAAAGACCCGCAGCACTTTTGAGAATAGAAAGGCAGATTACAGGTTGGGTGGTCGCATAACGGGAATTAGGGTGACAGTAATCTTTGCGTTTTTGTGTGCATTTTTTTTCAAAAAAGCCTACGAGCGCGAAGCTCTTAGCCGTTACAAATAAAAAAACCTACCTATATGAGTACTTTTTTTTTTTTTTTTTTTTTTTTTTTTTTTTGACGAGGAGAAATCCATTTATAGACTTCCTACCGCTGGCTAGGCGGTAGGGGTGTGTGGGGGTCAGCCGGCGCACCACGCTATGCTAGTCATAGCGGTCCCGGCAATACCCACTAAAACTCCCCGGTGCCTCCTTGCCCTTTGTGCGGTATGGACCGGGTTCTGCCTAGGCACCAACTCCGATCCATCCCAGGGCTGCCTAGCGATTGCTAGACTGACGCCAGTGGAGGATTGCCTGGAGACACCGAGGCAATCCCCAGACGGAGGGACCTTGTGAAGGCACACATAGTTAGCCAACTATGTGCGCAGGTCCCATGGGACAGTTAAAGACGGGCTAGGTATGCCCGCCTTCTTCTGCCCAACCGTCTGCGTCTGAGGGAAGCGAGACCGGCCTCTTCCTCTCGCTCCCTCTCAGCTGCCTCCTTCTGCGACATTACAGAACCGCAGAAGGAAGCAACTGCTTTCCAGACTGTCACACTGCCAAGCATGGCTTCAACCATGTTTGGCAGTGTGACGTCTCCACCACCCAGCGCCGCCGCCAACTCTCGGCGCTGGGGACTCCAGGCCGGGCACACTTGGAGAGTGTGCTCGGCCGTGTCATCGGGGTCGCCGCAGTGGTGGCACCGCGGCGACTCCTCCCTTTTTATGCGGTGCAGATAATGACCGAAGCACCCGTGTCCAGTCATTACCTGCACCATATGGAAGGTGAGGCCACCTCTTCGGCGCCTCACCCAATCTTCCAACACCGGACGAACCGCTAGGATCGTCCGGTGTCCGGCGGTAGGCTCTCGCAGAGCCTCACTCCAGTCTTCAATTGCCCTCTCCTGTGCCTCAGCACGGACCCGTTGCGCGTCCTCGGCAACGGGTCTTTCTCCAAGGGCCCTTGCGGCGACCCGATGCCGATGCATCTGGGACAGAACCAGAGCATCGACATCCCACGGAAGCATGCCTGCAAGCACGCAGGCAGCCCCGTGGCTGACCGTGCGATAAGCCCGCACGGCCCGGATCGCGATGACCCTTTGAGGCCTCCATAGGAGGGCCCGGGTGCGAGGAGTGAGACTCTCCGCCCAGACCGGGGCTCCGTAAAGTGCCATCGACCTCACCACTCCGTGGTAGAGCCGACGGCACGTTGAGTTGGGTCCTCCCTGATTCGGGAGGAGCCGTCCGAGTGCGGCTGCGGTGGCGGTCAGCCGTGGAACGAGGAGCTTGAAATGCTCCTCGAAATTCCAGCGGGGGTCCAGTGTTAGGCCGAGATACTTAATGTGCATCTCGACCGGAATCCGGACCCCCTCCACTCGGACTCGGAGCCCCGGAGGGATCCTGCGGCGTGGGGGATGGAAACCCATGGCCCTAGTTTTGTCTAGGGCCACCTCCAATCCGAGCAGACGGATGCGCCGGACGACCAACGAAGTGCCGACCGATGCTAGCCGTTCTGCCTTTTCCCACGTCTGCGCTCTTGCCGCGACCAGGGTGTCATCGGCAAAGCAGACAATCTCCATTTTGGGTAGGAGATTGCCTCGCAGGACCCAGTTGTACCCCAAGTTCCATAGTAGGGGACCGAGGACGGCCCCCTGGGGTACGCCTACCGCCATTGGCCGGCGTAACACACGCCCGTCTGCGCCCTCGTAAAGCACTACCCGTCCGGCGAGGTAGTCGTCGACGAGGGCGCAGAGGTAGGACGGCACTCGGTGGAATCTGAGTGCCGCCCTGATACATTCATGGTTGAGGCTGTTAAAGGCGTTGCGGATGTCGAGTGACACCGCAACAACAGCCTCCCCTCTCCCGGTGGCCTCCTCAGTCCAACGCTTGAGTTGGCCCACAGCATCCATCGTTGACCGACCGGTGCGGAAGCCGAACTGGTGCTCATCCAGGTTCGGCCCCTCCGTCTCCAAGTGCTCGACGATCCGACGGGCCATGATCCTCTCCATGGCTTTGCCAGAATCGTCGAGCAGGACCACCGGTCGGTACCCCGCCGGCGAGTCGGCAGGCCGGCCCTCCTTGCGTAAAAGGCAGAGTCGCCCCACCTTCCACCTTGCCGGGAATTTACCCCGGGCGATACACGCATCAAGTATCGCCCGGAACCTCTCCTCCAACGGCCCTAACGCTATCGCCAGGGCCTTAGCCGGAACCCCATCAGGTCCCGGGGCCGTCTTTTTTCTCCCGATCCGCTCCCTCACCGCCTCGAACTCTACGTCGGAGACGGGAGGGCCCTGCAGCGCAGCCTCCGGCAGTGGTTCCGGAGGCTTCATAGGTGGGGGCTCGAAAGGGCCGGGGGTCGGAAAGAGAGACCCCACGACCTCCTCGAGCAGCGTCGGTTCGAGGTAGGCAGTAGAGGGGGAGCTTGATGCAAACTTCCCCCTCACCGTCCTGTATGGACGACCCCAAGGGTCGGCGTCCAGGAGGGCCAGGAAGCGCTCATGTGCTTCTTCTTTGGCCCTGCAGATGCCTTTCTGCAGGGCTTTGTGAGCGTTCCTGTACGCCTGACGAAGGAGGACCTCTTCGTCAGGCGTCCTCCTGGAGCGTCTTCTCCGGCATCGGAGGAGAGCTCGTCTGGCCGCTAGGCATGCTGAGCGCAAGGAGTCGATCTCCTGCGCCCACCAATACACCCTCTTCCATCTGGGAGGAGGGCGCCACAGTGGCATGGAAGCATTGCAGACTACCCGAAGATCGTCCGCAAAATGGTCAGCCATGCCATCGGGATCACCTGCGAGGTGGGGGGGGAGAGATGACCATTCCCTCACCATCGCGGCCTCCTCCGCCACTTCAGGGCGGAGCTTAGCAAGTGCCCACCTGGGAAAGGCGGCACCTGCCGTGGGATCCCTGGACTGCGGGGTCCTAGCGGCCAGCGTGGAGACCTCGTATCGGACGTAGCGATGGTCCGATAGGGTCTCCACATCTTCCTCGACTTGCCAGCCCCGGATTTGGGCAGCGAGGGCAGCGGTAGCAAAGGATACGTCAACAATTGACGTACCTTGCCACCGTACACACGTGGGGGAGGTGCCACGATTGAGTACCTGGAGCCCCAGGCCCAACGCCCAGGACTCCAAAATACCCCCCCTCACGTCTGTATTGGGAGACCCCCACGCCGAGGATTTGGCGTTGAAGTCTCCCGCCACCAAGACTGGGAGTGGCGCCGCGCGCCTCACCACACCCTCCACCGCAGTCAGGAAGGACTCGAAGTCCGCCCGACTGCGGTTAGGGGAGAAGTAGGTCGACACGACCACCATTCTCCCCCAGTTCGCTGCCACAAATCCTGAGCCTCTCTCCCTTAGGGAGAGGGGAGGAGCCGCGCCACCAGGCCTCAACACGACGGCAGCGGAGTCATTTAGGTCACCCAGCCAGTTGGGATTTTGAGGGACAGCGTATGGCTCCGACACGACCGCCAGGTGAATCTCCCACTCCGCCATGGACTGACACAATAGATCTTGTGCCCCAGCGGAGTGGTTGATGTTCGCCTGGAGGATCCTTGTCGAGGACTTACTGGGCATTGATTGTGTCCATGGGCTCCTCCCTTACTGCACGGGTAGCCCCGGCTATTATTACCGGTGCGGCCACTGCAAGACGGCCTCTGACGACCGGGGGAGAGCAACTAAGCCCTCCCATGCGGTGGCTGGCCGGGAGACCAGCGTCGGCGCACACTCCGCATTTGTATGTGGCCTCGCACTGGCTGGCAGAGTGCCCGTCCAGTCCGCAGCGGTAACAAAGGCCGCTGCGGTCCTTTTTGGATGGGCACCTGACTACGGGATGGCCAAGCCCCATGCATTTGAAGCAGCGCATGGGGCGCTGTTCCAATATTTGCACCGAGGCTGAGCTCCAGCCCACCGTCAGACGGCCGCCGATCGCCAGTTTCCTGGCGGCTTCAATAGGGCAAGAGGCGAAAGCCGAGCCCACCCCTCTGACACCAGGGTGTACCTTGCCCACCCTGATGTGCTCGGGGGGGCAGCCCGTGCTCGATACCAGAGCCGCCTTTACCTCTTCAGCCGACACCGAATCATCCAGTCCGTTGACTCGGATGTCGACTGATTTTACCGGTCGTGTGACTTTCGCCTCATCACCTAATACAGCACTAATCTCTGCTGCCAACCGGTCCGCCTGAACAGGCGTCGTCTCCTTCGGGAGCTCAATAATTCGGGCTCCCGTGATGCCCGTGCGGAACTGTGCCGGCCCAATCCCGAGGGCATCAAGCGACACCGCCGCCTTGGTCCGTGCAATCGCCTTATTGTAGGTGGCGCCCTTTTTAATGGCCTCCGGTTTTAGGGCCACCACCACGGCTAATTTTTTTGGCTCCTTCGGGAGCTTCGGTGCATTAGATTTAGCCGCTGCCGGAGTAGGAGCAGCGGGGGCGTGCTTTTTGCGCCGGACGACTTCGGACCAGCTTCCGAGGGCTCCAGCGGACTCGGTCGACGGTCCGGGCAGCGGCTCTGGGGCCTTGCGGGCTGGGGGCTTTGCCACTTTGGTGGCCCTCGCATTCTTGGGCAAGTTAGCCGGGGGGGTGAGTGTTGTCACCGTAACTGTCTGAGTGGCCTCAGTGCGGTCCTTTGCCTTACGATCCGCCATCAGTGGCGGTCGAATGCGTTCGGCCGGAAGCAATCTCCCGTCCAGCTCCAGCCCCTCTAGGCGCGCATTGACCATTCCGCCTATGTGGCTCATGAGCTCCGCCTGTAGAGAGCCAAAGGCTTCTAAAAATTCCGCCCGGGACAGTGACTGATGGTCAGCCACCGTTTCAGGCGTTTCCGTCGGAGGATGCGAGTCAACCACGGGATCGGGACGGGACCGCTCCGAGAAGGAGCGTCGCAACGCTTTCACTTCTGAAAGTAGGGCCTCCATTTGCCCCCGAAGACGCTTGTTGTCCGCTTTAAGGCGCCGGACTTCCTTATTTGTCTTCCTTTCTGCCACCGCCTTCACTATCCCGAAGAGGGAGTTAGTGGCCTCCTTGATGTCTCGCTGGCAAGACCCCTTAAAGTTACCCGACTTTCGGACAACCTCAAGGATCAGCGAGACGTTTTCCTCCGCCTTCCGGGTGAGTTCTTGAACAGATCCCGAAGGAGAAGACGACTTCATTGAGTGGAACTCGTCCTCCGACGAGTCCGACTCTAATTCCCTCATCTCTCGGCGAGCTTGCGACAAGCCGGAGTCATGGCCGAGGGGCTTGGCACGGCCCTTGTTCCCTTTAGGGATCTTAGGAGGGACCACTGTTTCTTCAGCTGAATCCGTAGCCTCAGATCCTGACGATCTGAAGAACTTGCTTCTTCTGCTTGAAGCTGAAGAAGGTCGAGAGGACCCCATTGCACTCTCTTGCCTCTTAGCTGCACGTTTTCGCGTCTGCGAACGAGTGCCTATCGAGGATGAAGGGGTATTACGCCCTTCTTTTCTCCGCTGGCTAGGTTGGTCGGCATCCATGGAGTCCGACATGGCCATATAATGGCCCTGCCGGCCCCCGAGGTAGGTGGTGAGCCTACCACTAAGGGAATGTGACCGATGCAGCAACAAAAAGGTCAAATTCAACAAAAATCAACAATTTCCGTGTAAGAACACGAATAACAACGGATAACAATGGGATAACAGTAAAATAACAACAATAACAACACTAGGGTATCACGAGTGACCCCTAGTGCGTCCAAAAACAACAAGAAACTAACAAGTTTTTATAAAATTCCCAACGAAAATTGAAAATTTTACAAAAATAACAAAAACAACAATAACTACAAGAAAAACAACAAATAACAAAAATTGCTGCAGGCTGCCCTGAAGAGCCTTGAAAAAGGCTACGAACAAAACAAACCGCAGCAAATTCCGTCGACAAACAACAGAGTTATAACAGAAAGAAATTTCGGGACTGAAACGAAAAAAGCCTTAAAAAAGGCTTCAATCACGTCAATCCGTCAATCAACCACTGAAATCGCTCGAAGGGATCTCGAAAGCACCTAAAAGCACTGGAAGCACCAACCCTAATGGGACGGCCCATAACCTCACCTATATGAGTACTACAATGATGTAGATAATTCAAATTATATACTTATACCTATCTAAAATAAGTCTGGTAGTGAGAGCAGTTACTCTTGTGAAACAATTGTAAATAGTTATTGTTATCTATATACTTAATGATCTTTATTAGTAAAGTACTAACAAAACATTATTAAACTTAGTTTTCCTTATCAAACAAAACCAACTAATCGTTCTAACTTCTAAGAAGTGACGAAATACTTATCGAACCACATTAGTGACGGTTTTTACACAGATTCATCATGCGTGCTACATTACTTACTTACACTTGGTCACTTAGATACCAAACCACGATCTGATACCTAAGTTTTCTCTTTTTTATTTATGGATTTCTAATTTTGGTATTTTGTTTTAAGAAATATTATGTAGTTTTCGATAGTTGATGAAAACTGCACGTCTTAGACTATTTTTAATATCTACTGTGAAGGTTACTTACTGTGGATGCCGAAGTGCATCTGAAGATTGTTAAAAAGTGCATTACTTACCAGTTTAAATGTTTCTGCAATTAAGGTATAAGAGAAGCTACCTAAGTACACTGGTACAAATTTTTCTCCATTTTGATTATTATAATAAAAATAATATAAAAATTTTGAACGATATAACATGCTACGTTAGATCGCTATGATGCGCTATGCTATGATGTAATTTTCTCGCGATGAAAAGGTTATTCAAAGCCACTAAAATAACGTTTACAGAGTACAGTAACTAAACTTCTCTGAAACACAGGTTACATCTAGTAGGTACGTATTAGGTACTTTTATATAGTTGGTTTCTGCACTATAGCATATTTCGCACAAAGTATTACGTGACTAATAAGAACTTTCCTGTTCAACTGTTTCAACTGTTGGGCATGACGCATCATTGTTTATATTTATATACTACTGGAGCGATGTTTTGAATTTTGGGAAGCCCACCTGGGATATTGTATCTGAAATAGCGAAAGAATTTTTTAATTAGCTACAGTGGCTCCAAAGATAACCCTTTTGGGTATTTTGTTCCTTAATCAGTTTTGACGCATTTTCCACAAATCATAGAGGAAAATGCGTCAAAACTGATTAAAGGACCAAATACTCAAATTTTTTTTACAATTTGTTACATATAAGATAATAAAAATTCAGATATTTTAGACTAGCTGGTGCCCGCGGATTTTAAAATTTGCATTAGCTAACAAAATTAGGTCTTACCTTTCTCTCGCAGGTCTCACCTGAAATGTAGTGGCCTAGCTTCAGCAGCGACACCTTAATTTTATTGAATTAAACTTAAATTATATTAGAGGTAATCATAGAATTTATAAATACCTTATAAGTTTCTGACTTGTATATCAGGAGTACCTACGTGTAATAAAAAAAAAGATAACCCTTTACAAGTTTACTTGTAAGAAAAGTGACTTATTATCAACTGTCACACTTTTTCTTTATTATATTAGTCCTAGTAATATTATAAACTAGCTGGTACCCGCGACTTCGTCCGCGTTCTGGATGAAAGGTACCCTATGTCGATTCTGGTGTTCCAGACAACGTGTATGCAAAATTTCATGGTGATCGGTTCAGTAGTTTTTGCGTGAAAAAGTTACAAACATCCATACATACATCCATACAAACTTTCGCATTTATAATACTAGTACGGAATATTATAAATACGAAAGTTTGTATGTTTGGATTTATAGATGTTTGTTACTCAATAATAATACAGGATCTTAATTCATATAAAGCACTTACAGTACAAAGTGTGTTCTACGCGACAAAGGCATGAAAATAAGAATAGATATCTACTCATATAACTTTGAGCTTATTACTAATGAGAATTCAACCATTTCAGCCAGCCAGTAATGTGTCCAGTCTGAAGGGTAAAAAAGAGAGTTTTGTGAATTTATAAGACACCAGTGAAGAGGGTTTCGAGTAAAGTAAAGTTGGTACCTAAGTAGAAAGTAAAACAGGAATGTTTCAACGACTCTCTGGTCAGTTACTTAGATAAAGTTAGAACAAGTTGAGCTATTATTTAATTTTATGTGACATTAACGTGGTTTACTGAGAAACATCGGCCAATACCGTTACCGGTGCGGTGTTACCTCAACAAAACTCATCTCATAATTCATACCTATTAGGTAGGTACTTACCAATACCTTAAATTTAACGGTAGGACCAACTTACCTTTTAGGGAGGTGCGTTAAATACTTGAAATGTTTGTGGTTATAAAATATTTGAAGCACAAACCGTATTCCTAGTAGAATTCGTCATTGGCTTATAAAAATTTGGGTATGTCCGGTCCGGCCCCGTGTGTTACTTATATGAATACGTGTGTGCCTACGTTACATGAAATATTTTCTTTGAGCGTATTACGGTATTATAGAAGTACTAGCTTGTGCCCGCGACTTCGTCCGCGTTTTGGATGAAGGTCTGGTGTCCCAGACACGTGTATGTGAAGTTTCATGGTGATCGGTTCAGTAGTTTTTGCTTGAAAGAGTTACAAACATCCATATATCCATACAAACTTTCGGATTTATAATATTAGTAAGGATATTATTTATCCAACCGTTTTGAATATACGATAATTATATAGGTAGGTACCAAAAATTCTTTGATCTCTAACAACGTGTATGAAAATTTCACGAAGATAGGTTGAAGAGGCGTCAAAGCGTAATAAAAGCAAACTCACTTTCGCTTTTGTAATATTAATACGACATATATAACTCTTTCAATAAATTTATTTTTTTTAAAATCTGGATTTTTTTTCGAACGGTTCTTTAGGTAATACTTATTAATTAATTAATGACTAAAGAAAAAAAAAATGGCCATGATTATAAATTAATACAACATCATTTACAAAGATAGGTCTTACTTACGTAACAGAATAAAAATTTAATTAAAATTGTAATATACCTAAAGATTGGGTAAATAATATTATCTTTCCCTCACATTTGCACATCGAATTTCCAACGTATTTTCCCAGTAGGTATACGAAAGTCTAATTGTCCACAATTAAAAATAACCCAGTCGGGGAACATCCGCTGTGAACGTGACTTTTACCATTTTACTGTTCAGTGGTTTATGGGATTTTTTTACTAGGTCGACCATGAATAGAAAATGCAGCAACCATAATAAGAGAGCTTTACATACCAAAACAACATAATATAATGTGATTAGATTAGTGCAGGGGCAGTTGGTAACATGTAGCAGTAGCAATAGCGTGCATAGCAGTATTGTAGCATCGCCTAATTGGCGATCAACGTCATTGTACTCCGAATGTGAACAATGGACGCTCATAAAAGTTTATGCGCTGTAAGCTGAAGCTTTTCTCGTAAATAGTTTGCCAGCTTAGCTCCTGACCATATATCAACTTTGTGTCTCGTACAATCAACAATATACATACCTAGATATTATATCGTCATTTTTGTTTGGATAAAATTGCAAGTTGTCCTCGAAATATTTACAAGAAATAAAGTGTACGTTTAGATTAAAACATGGAGAAAAAAGTAGTAGGTACTTCTAGTATTAGAAAATAGAGTCTATAGCTAAACGATGGGTCATCTGAGGTACCTACTAATTAAATACAAATTCATCATCGAGGCTGAGTTTTGATTTGAGGATTGGTTACGTTTTGCAGATTGGTTGTGATTATTATAAAAATGATTTTTAATAATGCTCAATTTGATTGTATTAAAATAGAGACTCCCCAAGACGTGAATTTTAGTTGGTCTAACAGCTAACAGGTTTTGATTTTTAATGAAATAATAATTGTGAGTTGAGTGAAGATGATTTTATTATTGTAAATAAAAGTATGAACGTTATATTTAGGTAAATTAATGATTTTATTCAATATGAGTGTAAAATATATTATTATACCTATTAACGTGAAATATCGCCGACCTGAGGAACTTTTGGGGCATTAGGTATTTAGTGTTGAACATTGTTCCACATTAAGAGTCGCGGGTTAAGATGTTTTTTTTTTATTAGGAGCTAATGTATATCCGAGTGACTGAGTGACTTTTTTCTCGACTAATATTATTAAGAGAGAAGTTTTGTATTTTTGTATGTTTGTAATGAATAAACTCAAAAACTAATAGCGGTCGATTTTAAAAATTCTTTCACATATAGAAAGCTATATGTGAAGTTGATAAAATAGGTCTTAAAATTGCCTTGTATTACTTATACCTATTGTAATTTTTTTGTGCTGTTGATGTAAAGCAGACAAGAAAAGTGCTTTATCAGTTTCGATTACAAATTCCATTCATTTCAAAATTCGCTAAGGCTTAGATTTGAAATAGGTATTGATTGACATAATTTGTCATCGTTAATAAAGATAGCAATAGAAATTGTCACTTTGAATTTTTAAAGGAAAACAGACCTTATCATTCTACAATATACAAAGAATGTTCAATCTTAGGGTGATAAAGCACTATATTTGTCGAGTTTACCTTATAGTAAATAAAAACTAAATTTCAAACCTGGATTTAAGCAAAGAGGTGCCTGAATCCTGATAAATATCTCTATTTTGTTCTCAATGCATCTTTAACAAGAACAAGGGAGTGGAAGTTTTGCAACAGTCTGTTAGAACAATTTCCTAGAACTTTGTAATATGATTTGATGACGAATTTTCTAAATTTAATTTTAAACAATTTCCGGCAGTTAATTTCCCGAACGCCGTTGAGAAATTATTCAATGTCGATTAGTTAGCTATCTATTCAAAAGTTTCCTTAGTGTATTGAAATTACATACTTCGATTTCACTTTGAATTTTCAAGAAAATTTTAGGTTACCATTATTCCTGTAACACCGTGGAGTGGTCGGAGTAGCATTAAAACTCAAATTTAATTAAATAAATATAATAGTTTGATAATGTTAATGATCCGATTCTGGTAGGTAACAGAACTATTATTTTGAAAAATAGTAGTTTATAATATCTAAGTAAATATTTACCCTTTTGTAATAGTCAATTATTGATGATAATATTTCGGTGCCAATAAGGAATACTAGAGACCACTTCCCCATTCCCTCTCAATCCCTTATCCTACTATGGTCTGCATTTTTGTAGCATCTGTAGCATTGGTTGTTTTGACCCTTGGCCTTGTTTGGCCTTTTGACCTTCCTATACATGTAGGTATAATATTAAAAAAAAATCCAATGTGTAACCGGATCATGTGATATATTGATGTGTAATATTTAATTTAGCACTCACGCTATGAAAAAGACCCAGGAAATCACGCAAAGTTTACACAGGCATATTTCTATCAAACTGTGAATACCTACAAGATATTCTTTTCGTTGTTTTCACATTTGTTAGGTAATGTTAAACGAATGCAATGGCGACCATTTTTAAAATTAATATAATCGAAAAAGGTTACCTATGTAGGTACCAAAAAACTATAGGTACCTACCTAATAATATCAATAAATAAAAAGTTCAAGTTACATTAACCGTTAACCTACATAGAATATTTTTGGAATTCCGAATTCCTGAAATATAATAGGTATGTTCTGTATTTTCCTCGTTCGTGGGAATTTAGGTAATTACCTAATTTAGGTATATTTTACGATGATAAAATAGAATAGGGTAATATGATTCACGACTACAATATACGCAAATTCCAACGGGAGGGAGTCACAATACCTAATGAAAAAGCAATCATAATATTTTATCATCATTATCATCATCATGTCAGCCGCAGGACGTCCACTGCATAGGCCTCCCCCATAATTTTCCAATAGGACCGGTCAGAAGCAGCCTGGATCCACTGTTGACCCGCGGTCTTTATTAGGTCGTCTGTCCACCTTGTGGGTGGACGTCCTACGCTGCGCTTGCTGGTCCGTGGCCTCCACTCGAGAACCTTCCGGCCCCAGCGGCCGTCGGCTCTCCGTACTATATGCCCTGCCCTCTGCCACTTCAACTTACTGATCCGCCGGCTTATGTCGGTAACTTTCGTACGTCTGCGGATCTCCTCATTTCTGATTCGATCTCGCAGTGTAACTCCGAGCATAGCCCTTTACATAGCTCGATGAGCGACATTGAGCTTATATTTTATGGTTTTTCATTATTATCAGACTTGCAATTATTATTGTTAATCATGTGAGAGTTTATTGTGAAATATTAACTTCACGAATTTATTGTTTTGTTACGTCTTAGTTGCGAAAAAAAAACACGGTAAGGTACTTGTACGCAATCAATCACAGCGGTTACAAGTTATAATATATATTATCATTATCGCACAAAAGATATTAGATATCATTCATGAACGTCACCGCCCTTGATGATCTAATTTCACTTGCGTTCCAATTACAAATAGGTACCTAGAGTAATTTGTAGATCTGTGAGCAATTTTCTTGGTTTCGTTACTCGGTATTTGTAAAGCCCCGTTCATTTTCATTGTCGCTCAATTACGTGTCGTCGTCGCCGTGAGACTCGTCCACAGCTCACATAAACATACCGCAATCTTGCCACACTTACTTACTCTGTGAACATAATGCAATTTGCCACAAACACACAGAGTAGAAGGATTTCAAATTAAAATTCCCTGGTTACGTGTTTTTCAGTGTTCTTCATAAAATCAAATAGGTATTTGAAGAGTTGCATTTTTATAATAAATATCTGGCAAGCACTTGGTGTTGCAGGTAGCCACAGTCGCCTAAGGACACATGTATGACCAGGGCATTGCAACGTGCGTTGCAGACCCTTTGGAAATTTGTAGTCCTTGTTGTAGCTATGATAGGTTGAAACACCTCACAGCATATTTTACAAAGATTAATGAAGTTTGTAGCCTGGATGCCGGACTGATGCGGATGTGGATTTCAAAATTATATAGCGAGCAGTATGTTGATCAATTTAAAGCATGTCAAATGGATCTAGCTGCTATTTAGCGTTTCAGCCCAGATGTGAAGGCATTGATTCCAATCGGGACCTTTATAAAGAATACGCCTCTAAGTCCTGTTTAATGAATTGAAATTGCCATAGATAAATGATTGGTCTCGCTGCGCTTGACTAGATACCGCCGTCGTACTTGTAAAATATAGCATAAAATAGTACGCCGAATTCGGCGTACTCGAGCCAGTCACACTGCAAACTGTTTGTAATATGTACGTGCCGAAAGTTTTATTAAATTTTAGGCATAATAAAATACCAGTTTGCGTAGTCAAATTGTGTAAAAATATAATAAAATTGGGTAAAAAGTGATAAAAAGTGACGATTTTTTACACACACTACAATAAAAAGTTGCCACATTTTCGGAGCTATTGCTTTTGTATAGCGCTCTATCTAGTCGAGCGCAGCGAGACCAAACAATTATCTTTGGAAATTGCTTTTAAAAGTTACGTTACGTAACAGCAGTTGTTTACGTGTATAAGGTATAGTCAACTAAAAAAGTTATTCAACTTGATTTAATACTTTCTCGAATGTTATAACACAGGGGATTCAAAGGGAAATATGGGTATAGACTATTCGCCCACAGATCTAACTTTGACCATCACAAAAGTTACTAAACAAAAAAAGAAAATCGGTTTACCTACTAACTAATTGAAAACTGACTTTACCTATTTATACATGGATTGTATATTACAAATTTGTACTCAGTAACTATTACCGGTTTAATATAAAATGAGGGTTGATTGATGGTCGCGGTTCCAACTGTTTAACTTCACACGTCAGTTACAATTATAAAGGTGAGTGCACATTGAATACGAAATGGCGGTGGGAGAGAGCGCGGGCGGTCAGTTTTTAACGATTCGGCGAAACGATAGTTTGTCAATGTCCCCGAGTGATTTCACACTCGAATGAAACTAAAATGTGCGCTCCGATTTAGTGGTCTACCGCGAATTGGTCGATATATTATTACTCGAGTACAGGTTGCTGACGTGTTGCCAATAATAAGGCGAATTGGTTTACTAAAGAAAGTACTGAAAACCACATTTTAAAACTTTCTTGATATTTTTAATCCGTCCGTACTAATCCTACTTCCTACTATCCTACTAATATTATAAATGCGAAAATTTGTTTAAATGTATGGATGTACGTACGGATATTTGTAACTCTTTCACGCAAAAACTGCTGAATGGATTTCAATAAAATTTTGCATACACGTTGTCAGGGACACCAGAAAGGACATAGGGTATCTTTCATCCAGAAAAAGAAGTACTGCTCCCGAGGGATCATCTAAAATTAAGGAAACTGGCTAAGTGTAATAGCAATAACGATGTCAGGCGATATATTGCTTTTATATCGCCTTATATCTTTACCTACTTTAGGTAATAATAAGGAGAGTTTTAGAAAGTACATGTACTCTACATGTACAAAGACAGATGTTAATTCTGTCATTAAAATTTTATTGATAATACATTAAAATATCTACCTATAATTAAATATTTATATATAAATACGTAGGTGAGTATATTTCACGCGAGAAAAACATATTATTAAACATACAAAAGAAGGAAACCCCTTATTAATTAACTAACCCTAATGAAGACCATTAAAATTTTGTAGTCTACTTTGAAAGGTAAGTATGAATTTTCTTAATTTTTAGTGGCAGGTACATCAAACGTGATCTGAATGTCATACCTATTTATATTTTCACTATTTTAGTAGTGCTCCGCGGTTTTGCCCGCCGATTGATTTAAAAGAAATCTGTTTATCTCTGGCAATAGTGTAGGTACTGATGTGTCAGTCCTACGATGTGGTGGGTTTTACCGCAGCTCGTCGTAACTCGTAATTCCGTCGACATCCTCTCGTATCGGACTATCGAAGCGTAGCCTCTAAGATGTTTTGTTTACAAACAACTATAAAGTTCCAAGGCGCCAATTTACAAGGAAAAGAAAACAAACAATGTTTTAATAAGAAACAGGACAACAATTTGTGAAATCATTTCACACGACCATAGACACGGGACCCAGTGACTTTTAAATTAAATAGTTTAAAATCTGCGATTTTATATACCCGGCGATAAAATTTATTAATAAAATTAATAATTTCTTTTAATTTTTTTTTTAAATTTTTGAACGATCACCTGATGGTAGATGGTTACCGTTACACAAGGATACCAGGAACACCAGAGAAGTCGCAATTGCGTTAGAAACCTTACGTAAATATATTAGCAAAGCCTCTTGAAAAGGCCGGTGTTTTAATCACACAGAAAAACCTCAAGGAAGTGTGATCCAATGGTTGCGCTTCGTTTTTTTTTTAAATTTAAGTTTTTCTAACCTTGAGAGCGTATTATCTAAGTGAAGGTATCTAACTAAGTAAGTAGGCATTAGGTAATTGGAATACCTATATAATATATACTGTAATATATTAATGTGAATATACTTGCAGAAAAAGGATATTTTTTTCATTTAGAAAGTATAAAACAAATCATTCGCTGAATTCATTCATTTACAAGACTTGTTTGCAGACTGTGTTAAAAATTTAATATTCACTTATTCGGAGAACTTCTTAAATTCAAAAACCTTGTTAAAAACAGGTTAAAAAGCAGTTCGTTCATTAATAATTTCAAAAAAATACTGAAAGCAATTTTTACTTAATCTTTTTTATTTTTCACTCTTTTGTGAGTGAAAAACTGAAAAACTTCAATATTCTTCGTATAAATTAGAAAAGTATAGTTCTCTAATTATGAATTTGTGTTCTTAATCATTAATTTCTGTATATATATATAAACTGTTAGGTACATACTTCACAAAAAGTTAATACAAATTCTCTTTATCTTTTTTATGTTCATTAATTAACTTATTTACATATAAGTACCTACTTAGGATTATACAATAAGGAGCAAATACAAACGTGTCTAGAAAATATATACTCCAACCCATTAGAGAATGTATATATTATGCAGCTACGTTTGTGGAGATCGTTTAAATAATTTATTCAGTATAATGAACATAATGGGCGCCTGTTGAAATTCATTCGGCAAAACGTAATGCAAAGAAAGGCGTTGTTTTCCTTATTTGTTTAAATATGGAAAGCTTAATTATCTTTGAAGTTTATAAGACGCTGAAATTAAATAAGAACTATCATTCAATTCTTTTGTTCAATATAAATATAACAACATTTTACATTTTTTTTTAAATAAAGACAATACATAAGTAACACTTTATAGAAGCTTCTTTTGAAATGTTGCCAGCTAAAATAGGTATCAGTTAACATATTTTTTAAAAATAGATCTCGTAAATAGAAAGCTGTTGCGGAAATTAACGAGTATAACAAAATAACTAAACCAAAAGTAGATTGTGGGGAAAAATATAAAATTTCCGATGGGGAGAAAACGATTTTTTATATGGCAACAAGTCAGCGGCAGCCAGCATTGTTTCTTCGGTGCGGGGGCTCAATCGTCCGTTATGATTTTTCCTATACAACACAGAGGCGTGTTGTATATTACTTAGTTAGGGTTACTTACCCTTCGCTTGGCCTCAATGATACACACAGAGATGTCTCCATAATACTCGATGTGTGTATTTATATACTTAGGTATGTATATCTACAATATCGTGTAGGGTAAAAATATTTAACTGAAGCTGAAAATATTACCTAATAATTAAGTGTTAACAAAAATACTATTTTCAAAAGCCATTGTAATACTTATTACTATATGCCACACACGATTGTTTTTAATGGGAAATATTTTATTTAATTAATAACAGAATATTTACCTACTAAATGAAATAATAATAGAGCAATGATTGTGTTGATAGGTACAATGAGTAATTTAGGTTAATGGTTTTACCCACATTAGACAATAATATTTACATGTATGTATAACTAGTTAGATAATGAGATGTGTGACTGTTTGTAAAGTGTGGATATGTATATTGGAAATATATGAATATATAATATATAATAATTCCTCGTTTAGTATTATAAGATAAGATATAATAACTTAAAAGAAATCCACTGGTAAACAAAGAAACGATATACATATAAAACAAATAAATATATATATATTGCGTTACTTAAAAAGACATCCTTTTCTAAAAATGCTCTAAATACTAATCTGTCACTAGTTTAAAGAAACAAAAACGCGAGAAAAGTTGAAAATAATAGAAATACGTTTTCTCTACGTATATTTTGAATGTTTAATGCAAATGCAGTTTCCCACGAATTCTTTAGTTGACAGATAATGTGACAAATTTTTAAAGTGGAGTTAAGAAGGGAATTTGTATGCATAGTTCTGGAGCCAAGCGATAATGTCTCAAGAGAAAAATCGTATAAATATGAGTTCACTCATGATCTAAAGGTGTCCCTAGACGATCATGCAGCATGCATGACATGCGTTACGTGTTGTCATGCACCGCTTTATTGCTGTGCTGACAGTTTAATTGTATTGATTGCTGTGAATGACATGCAACTACGTGTTGGCAGTTGATTGATAGTTCCTTGTATTTTTCACCCTGCAAGCTATGACTGACATACACGCATGATCGTATAGCGGTCCCTGGACGATCACGTGGCTGCATATCATGCAGCATGATAATTCACGTAAACGCATGTCATGCCGCATGATCGTCTAGGGAGCGCTTTAGAGTCCACTTATTAGCAATCTGTGTTCGGTGTTATTTCCATTACTTTTACCTCAAATCAAACACCTCAGCACCTTACAGCAGATTATTAAGTGTTTGGGCTTATTAGTATGATTTCAATAGGAAGTGCAGGAATAGTCTATAATTGTTAAACTCTGTCTTAACTTCCGAACTCGCTCATTTGTACCTATTACCCAATAAATTGTTGTTTAATATTAATTGTTAATATTAAATTCAAAATAATGTGATTACGCATTAAACCGTGTAATAAATTTAGAACTTCTTGGAACGATTAGTTTATTTACGTAACATAGAGGCTTTTCAGAGAGAAAGTTATTAATATTTGTGATCGAATAGCGATTCCAGTTAGCCAGTTAGCTTTCCAAATCTCTAAGTTATTAAGAATCAGATCTAAGGCTAATAGGACTGATTTCATGTTGTAGGTAAAATCTATACACTTACTGGTAATATTGAAATCCATTAGTTACTGAAATAAGTAATGATGTTCAACATATTTAAAAATACAGATTATTCTAAATATGGAAAACGATTTCTATAAGAAGTAATCAAACGAAATCTTACACCTTCTTCATAAATTCCTATTTTAATTTATTTATTATTAATTTTATTACTTAACTTTATTTTTTTACAACTTGTCTTCAAAATGTTTATAAAGCGTAAAGCCTTTCTCAATAAATGGACTATCCAACACAAAAATAATTTTTCAATTCGAATCTGAGATTAACGCGTTCAATCAAACAAACAAACTCTTCAGCTTTATAATATTAGTATAGATATTAAGTTATAGTTTGGGCGAGTCGCAGTAGTTAGCTGAAACTTTGCACAAGTAGGTAGGAAGTTTATTAGAACGTCAGTGGCTGTTATCTCGTCCCTCGATAGTTTCAGTTGAAGTGGCCCTAAGTGCAGGACATTCAAACTTACTGGATCAGATCATTATCGTGGAGTGTTCGCGATACACTCGCGTGCAATGGCGGAGTCGGTATCTTCAATAGTTTTCTTTTTGTAAAAGTATAAAAAGAATCCGATTTGTATTAAAAATTTTCACCTAAAAATAACGTTTTATTGTAGATACTCGACGTAATTCTTTGGATAACGTCGACCAATAGACTAATAGTAGGTATACTATTATAAATAAAAACTAACTAAATGTAGTATTAGTTTGTATTGTAACTATTATAATAATAGATATATAAAAAATATTATTATTTATATACCACGTTAACATATTATGTATATGAAACGCGTTTGCGCATTGCCTTTTCACTGGAATGGAGTGGGTATGAACCACGTATGAACTGAATAACAAATTATTTACATGTACAATTTCATGAAGACGATATTTTATTCAAGAGAAAATGCGGAGTTGCGCATCATGCCAATGTTACAGAGCCATACATACTGGATGAGTCGTCAATATCTACATCAAAGTGGGAATGCCTATAGAAAGTTATCATTTGCGAACGCGCTGAAAGCACATCAAACAGCTTTTCTAAGGAATTCTCATTCTACAGAGAATGAATGGAATTCTTAACTCACGCTCAACGCGTGCTATTACAACTATGTTACCGAATATTGTTTCAACGATGCAGACTGTAGACATTTTTTAAATGTTGTTAACGATTCTTTTATTAAATTAACAATATTTATTATTAAATATTTTTTTTGTTAATTAAAGATTTATTTGAACGAATAAGCACGGAGTTTCTTGCCGATTTCTTCTAGTAGAAAGCTTTTCACATTACATTAAAATAATAAAAATTAGCTTAGCTGTTTAGAATAAGTTTCTGTAGTACTTTCTCTTAAACATATATATATGTATAACTACTTACATATTGTCAATAAAAAATATTAATAGCGAAATAAGCAAGTAATGTGAAAAAATACACAATTTAGTCGGAAAATGATGAAAAGTGGTATTTTCTCTGGCAAAATGCGACAGGAATTTTGATTGCCTTCAAAAGTTGGGATCAGCTGAAAAACAAGTGCGTCGCTTTAAAGTTTAACGCGAAAAAACTTTCATTAGCCAGTTTTATCTGAGGGGTCATTCCCGGGGCGGTCCATTTAACAGAGTGGCCGCATTTATCGGCGAAGCACGTCTACTTGCAGGGGCGCAAGCAATGGCAGTTAGCGGAAGCGGGTTTCATCTCACACGTTTTAATTTTAATGTTTAACACTCAGCTTTACATTATTCTTCAGGCTGAAATGAAATGATGATTCTTCTATTTCTTCTTAAAGTGCCTGCCTGCCTGCCTCTTGTTCTTCTATTACAAGAGGCAGGCCGTCAGCTCTGAAAACTTGTGCCTTATTTGGGCCAGACGGAACAGAATTACTCTAATGGAGTTGAAAGTCCATTCCCTGGTGTTACTCGTATGTAGCCACGATTCCAACGCGTGTTAGAAGTGTCAACCTTATATCGTAAATTAGTAAAATCTTACAAACTCAAACTCAAACTCAAACTCATTTATTTGCCAAAAAAGCGGTACAATTGATGAGGTTAGTTGGGTACATATAATATAGATCGCGCTTTTCACCAGAATCTGGCATGCAAAAGCAGTTATATCGATTCTATGCAGTTATACAATAATTATGTTATGCAACGTCAAATACGTGAGTTTAATTTAATTCAATCAGCACAACAAAACAATTAAATTAAAATAATATAAGCAATGTCAATACATGTGAAAGTATTAGGTACTAAAAAATTAAATAAAAAAATATTCCATTGAGAATAAAATATACAAAACAAAGGCATATGGGTTACAACACTTAAACGAAAAACTCAAAATATTCTTGCAAGGAATAAAAGCTGTTCGATATTAGCCAACCCTTCAGATTGGCCTTGAATGGCTTTATGGGCAAGTCTCTCATTTGGCTACTCAATTTGTTAAAAATCTTTACCGCCATGCACAGCGCATTTCTGCTGTACAGTGACGTTGTTCTCACTGGCGCCACAAGCCTACGAGGATACCTTGTGTTAAAGCTAAAACAATCCTTTTTTTCTCTGAAGAGGTAATCGTGTGTCTTTACAAAAATGCAAATCTCAAAAATGTATAAACAAGGGACAGTTAATAATTTTAACTTTTTAAACAGTGGTCTACAAGAAGTCCTAGAATCGACATTACAAATCGCTCTGATACATTGCTTCTGTGCAGTGAGCGCATGACTTGCGTGTGATGAGTTTCCCCAAAGAAGAATGCCATATCTAAGCTGTGAGCATACATAGCCGTGATAAGCCTGAATAGCCGTTTTTTGGTTACTTACTCTCACAAGTCGCCATAGTGCATAAGCAAACGAATTTACTTTATTGCAAACTTTATTTAAGTGATCAGTCCAACTCAATTTATCATCGATTAAGATGCCTAGGAAAGTAGTCTTACAAGATTCGTCAATAGTTTGGCCTTTAAATGAAATTGTTAATGGACGTTTTATGCCGTTTCTATTTATAAACTGTATGTAAGTAGTTTTTTTGAGATTTGGGTTTAGATTGTTTACATTCATCCAATTTATAATTGCGGTAATTGTTTCGTTTATTTCATCATTATATGTTTCAGAATCATAACACGGTATGACGACAGATATATCATCAGCAAAAATCGTGCAGTTATATTTTGTTACATCGGGCAGGTCATTTATGTATAACAGAAATAAGAAAGGTCCCAGGATACTTCCCTGAGGCACACCGACCCCAATTGGCCTCTCTGTCGATCTAAATACATTCAATTTCTTATCTGTGTTAACTCTTGTTATTTCAACTCATGATACATAATTATCATGATTTGGAGGTCAGTACATGAACCATGCAGCAATGGTTCAAGTAGGTACTGCTCATCCAATCTCCCCATCCCATCCAATATTGTCGAGTGGCTGATATTTTCTTAAGAATCCCGCAAGAAACTTTATTAGATGCTCAATTCAAATATGAATTAGTGACTTTTGCTTGTGCTGTAACTGGCAATAAAGAATGTTGATTTCAGTTTTCAAAAGGCGCAGGGTGTACAAAGGCAATTGCCAGTACAATCGGTCCCCCGTCCGCCGCCTGGCGCCTGTGTCGGTTCCACCAAATAAAAACAAAAGGGACCTTATATTTTTATAGCTAGCGGTTCAACATAAAAGAGTTTTTTGAATTAAATCCTTTTTAGAGCATTTATATATTACTATCGCAGATGTACTTTACTACATTTTTATATATGTCCGCGCCGTCAAGGAAAATATATCTTACAGAACTGATTATTGATCAATTTTTTTCGAGGAAGGATAACAGGCGGATTTACGATACACTTGATGGTAAGTGGATACAGCCGCCACCAGCTTCACGAAACGGTATGCAATGCAAGGAATATTGGTCATTTATTTCTTATATCTGTTTATTTAAACTTTAAGATATTCCGTTCTACTTCTAATGCAATAACTATACAGAATTTATACAGAATATTTTAAATGCTTAAAACAATTCATAATTTCCATATAATTTCAATAAATATAAAAGATATCTTTTTCAATGTCGGTAGGCAGGATGAAGACCCAGATGACAAAAAAGAAAGGGGAACTTACCGATGGTTACTGCCGCCGGATGTCTCTAGGATTTGATGGTCGAAGGTGGCGGGTTGCTTGTTGACTTTACATAATAAAATATATTGTATTAATATATAATATCCGCTATATCTCGCATATTGTACCAAATCGAACCACGAGTTCACCACTGGCATACAAATTCATCGAGCGCTGGTCTGTTGGTAACTTTGTTCTGTTGATATCTATAAATTGTGTTCTTCTCCTTGGGCAAATGATAATTCTGTACTTGATTGTCAATTACTCAAAAAAAAATATATATATACCAGCTTTTTTTATTAGAGATGGGTTTGCTCTTGGCCAACAACCAACTGTGTAGCAAGGATGAGGCCTATTTTTTAACTTTTTTACTTATATTATGCTACATAATATTAGGTATAATTACAAAAGTAAGTAACGCTTTCACGTCTTAACTACATAATGTTTGTTTCCAAGTATATAATGATTTCTTTTTTGTATTACATCTCGTAGAACTTGCATCCAATTGGCACGAATGCATATAAATAAATATATGCACATTGTTAAGTAATGAATTGTAAGCCGTTTCTCCCTGCGATCTCTGTCATGTTTATGTTAAATTATTCTGAATAAATCATAAGAATTTATATTGCGTTTATAGTCGGGTCATTTTGAACTTTTGAATATTGAGTTCATGCTCTACGCATATGTTAATTAGGGCCTCTTTCACCAACTACAAGTAAAGTGTTGATTAGTTACTTTTAGAAATAATTTTATGTTTTATTAAATTATGCACTCGGTTTAGTGCATCCTTCGATAGGCGAATATTTTTATTTTCTTTTTAATGTTTAGGACTTTTACCGTACAAAGGTGATATATCAGCTAAATTATTGCCGGTGACAGGAGATTTTAAATGACGGTTAGCCTACTTGACAGATGGTGAAAGAGGCCCTTAATGTTCCATAAAGTTCGTAGTAATTTGTATGGCGTGCGAATTCCATAGTTGTAATAAATTGTAGTTTAAAAATAAATACATAAAATTCATAAGCTTATTTAATGTCATCGAGTAATATACCAGGTAATGAGCTCAAAGTTTATAACAAATGTTAATGATGAACGTATTTTGTTGGTCGCAGTGGAATGTAACCCGACGATAATTTACGCAAAGAACACTACAGGGAGTTCGCCTCTTTTATTCCAGAAAGTTTACCCAGACGAGTCCCGTCATGCTTTTCACTCTTATTACCGACTGTAGGTTTTATTTCTGCTAAGCAAAATGTGGTTTCAGGTCTTTAATTCATACTATTCCATACTAATATTATAAATGTGAAACTAACTCTTCTGTCTGTCTGTCTGTTACCTTTTCACACCTTAAATACTAAATCGATCGTCATAAAATTTTGCATACACGTTGTCAGGGATACCGGATGGGATACAGGGTATCTTTCACCCAGAAAAAAATACTGTTCCTGAGGGATCATCTTAAATTAAATTAAGAAAACTAACGGCTTGAAAAATTGTATAGCAAAAAAGATATCATGCGTTATAAATATTGCTTCGCGGGCACTAGCTAGATTTCAATAAAATTACTTATCGAGTATCGATAACTATCGACATGTCTCTTATCGAATAGCTCTTTCTTAAAGTCAATTATAGAGTATATTATACCCATACACAGATGTGTGGTTTGTGATAAAGTAATATAAACCACACAACGGTTTAGTTTGAGGTAGATAAAGTAAATGCAAAGTTTAAAACATGTTTGGCGAACTATGCACTTGTTTTGTTGGAAAAATTGTACGTGCAAGCGCATTAGACTCCTGGAAAAACGCCTGTTTTCCTTTTGCTTTTCGGGTGAAAGCTGTTCATGTACACATGAAAAATTACGTGATAGCATTTTGAACAGACTAGGAATTTTCTGTCGAATAAAAAAATCTGGTGAAACGATAATCTGACGCAACAAAAATTTGACGGAACAAAAATCTGTCAAAATGGTAATAATTCGATTTAACGACTATAAAATATCTATGTAAACTTCATTCTTATCTGTTGGCACATTGTTTTTACAAATTCATAGATGTATTATTATTTGTACTATGTATTTTTTTTACTCATAATATGACCAAAAGCCTTATCTTGCGGGGTCTTAAACGTTCCCTGAAAACGTACAAAATAAATTATTTAAACTTTTGAGAAAGAAATTATACGTTTTAAAGTCTTATTTAAATAAAAACACATAAGAGTTGTTTATTTTTGACAATTGTTACAATTGTTTACAAAATACAAAGACAAATAACGAATTCTTTTGAATTGTATTGATCTATTTCTTTGAGTGAAACTCGAGACGTTTACCTTTTTCTATTTATACTTACGTCGACTAAAATTAGTTCATTTGTAAACAAAAAACTTAGGCAATTTTCATTTGTTGAAAGTCGCGTTTGACATTCGTTGAAGTATAATGAAATAGTAAAAGTTGTGTTACCTACATACACCTGCGTTGGCGAAACTTTTTCCTCGTTCGCAGGAGAGTTCAGTAGATAGGCGGGTAATAATGGGTTGACAAAGTGTCGGGGTCGGGGTGGATGGTGCCGGCGGCTGCCTCGGGCCACCTCGGGCGGAGAACTTGCGAGAGGCTCGCGCGCTTCGAATTGTTCCTACATTGGTCGAACGTCGTCGTCGCCGTGCTGGGACTTAGCGCTTGGTCCAAATTATGAACAAGCACGATAATGTATTTATAGAAATTATTTTATACCTATGGTATTGGTACAGTCAATACGATAAACATTCGTGTTACTTCGTCTTCGTGTACTTCGTGTACTAAGTTAAACATTCGTTTTCAACTTGTACAGTGACTACCGCAGCGCAACCTGTTATAGTTTCTCTGATTAGTTTAATCATAACGCATCTATGTAACAATTTTGATTTTACTCTCATAAATTTTCATACGGAATCGATTTGCAAAAACTTTTTCCTATTTGCTAATACAATATAATGTATATAAATATGTAATGATTTAGATAGCGTGACTGGCGGCGGCGGCGCTATATGCACTATATGCACGCCACGGGCAGTAGCGCCGTCGCTGCGACTTTATTCTCAGCGAGCAAAACTAAACTGTTTTGATTGTTGTCTATTCGCCGGGCCTACCGCTCGAAACTGTGGCATGCGCCGTAAGTACTGATTCATACATTTGTTTTCCTCGCCCGCTGCTCCGCAAGACGCTCTTGCGATTCGCTCGTCGGTCGTCCCGCCAGTCGCCGCTACGCGTGGCATGTTTACTACATTTCTATACATTTATTTTAGTCGCAAGACGCTTCGTCGTTCACGCCGCGCGATTTTTCGCTGAAGCGAATGCCTCGTGGCCAGGCGGTTAGGCTGTTAATTAATTTGTTATACATATTTAAAAAATTGTTGCAACATTGACCGCCCTAAGCTTATAACTTATCACCCGCTCGGTGGATAGTAACACGCTGTCAGTAATGAAGCAAGACTTCAGCAACTCAAGTAAATTAAAATACTTTGTGAATGACGCGAATTTAAAAACATTTTCACAGTTTATTGAGTAAAATGTTTTAAAACATTTACGTAGTTTCGTTTATCAGTGTTTATACTGAATCGTTCTGCCGCGTTCATGTTAAACAAAGGTACATAACGCTCTTGCAAACATTTCAACCACTGTAGGCTTTGTCATAAACGCATTTTATGTTCATACTTGTAGTACAAGTAACTTTAGCATTTCACTTCGGAAAAATTCCAACCAAGCTGAAAATTTGTATACACGTACCTATTAGCCAAATAACCTCTGAAAAGTCCCATGAGTCCAGGGGTGGGCATAACTTTTGACAGCCAAAAAACGGTGAAAAAAAATTACAATTTTTCATTTTTTTGCCTATATCTTCGTTCCTGTCGATCACACCGCTGAAGTATACTTATAAAAAAGAAAGATTGGAAAATTCTCTACAAACACGGTGATATAAAGTTTATTGATAACACTAATAGTTTTAACAGGTACGTGTATACAAATTTTCAGCTTGGTTGGAGTTTTTCCGAAGTCATGCCCATTTTTCGTCTAAAGTTACTGTTATTGATCAATTGCTAAAAGGTATGGAAATCTAACTATTGTCGTAACAATGTTTCTCTTCGTGTTGTTTGTCTTTATTTAACCGGTAGCGATTACCTCTATCGAGACTGTCAGCCTGTCTGCTTTCTGATTGTTGATAATTGTTTTTTTTCAAATAATGATTTCTTGCCTTTTCACGTGAAACCAGATAATATCCGTTTCTCCGTTATAAATATGTATCCTTAACTTAATTAAATGCCTACGTCTATACTAACGCATAGCATTTATTATCTGCGCATAGAAAGAAAATAATAGCATATGTGCTGTTATCAGAGCGGTCTTCTGTAGTATCTTCTTCTGCTGTCGACCAAACGCCTGCCAAATTTATAACACTGCGACGATTAACGATTGCTTTTACATATTATAAAACATTGTGTTGCGAATATTAATAAATGTTGTAACTACATGTTTATTAACATTGTCCATAATCCATAACTAAGTCAATTGTCATTATAAAAATGTCTATACATGTATTTTCTTACGTCTAGTTTGAGTAATATTTGTTTTAAAATATTTAATAATATTTATAACGATTCTGCACTTCGGGGCACTGCGCTGGCGTTGCACCGCACATATATAAATATTTTATTTGTATTTGTCAACAGTAGCATTGTGTATTCTGTTAATAAATTCAGCCATTGTTACCGATCAACGGTGAGGTATAGTATACCGTTTCACACGTGCCTTTATGAAAGGAACGCCTTTTGTTTGAATAACTCATAGGATTCAAACGTTTTAGTAATAAAGCAGATTTATGATTGAAGTAGATTGTAGTCTGCAGTTAGAAATAAATGAATGCGAACATAATTCGCTGCTTATAAACTAAAGGGCCACAAATCAAAATTACTCTTTTTACAGGAGAGCTAATAGAAAAAAAATATATTTGTCTATTTTTTTTCTTATTAAATATATATCAAATATATGCATATTATACATAGTTAGAAGCGTCTTTTTAAGTATCATTTGATGTTTTAAGTACTTTTAATAATACTAGAAGAGATATAAGCATATAAGTTACTTTTGAATATATAAAAAATGATCAAAATATACTAAATATGGAATAAAACAACTATAAGTCTTTTTGCAACATATACTCGTAATATGAAGGACTGTGATTGTATTTTTGCAATAAAAACATTTTTGGATTTTTTGGTTTATGGCCCTTTAGTTTATAAGCAGCGATATGTCAACAAATTTCTAAAGTTTAGACCCTTTGTTAAAGCCGACTGTTTTTTTTATAACTTGAAATTACTGCGAAAAAATATATTTAACACGATGAAATTATATTATGTAAGAATATTAATATCAGTTAGAGAAGAATGTGTCAATGTCACTGATAAGCACCATTAAGGAGATCAGGTACCGACGTAGGATGTGGCAAAAAAATGTTATTTTTCTAACGTAGCTTTATCTCGTCCGAGCTTGTAACAAAAGCTCGGAGTAGGTGAACGGTAATACGAAAAATCAGTGTACAATGTTGCCGTTGTTAAGGTGATAAAACCGTCTATCAGCTTAGTTGTGGTAAAGCTTATTGGGGTTAATATCTTAAAGATAAAATAAAATAAGGTTACCGAGACTGTAATGTCAGATAAATCTAAATTGAACAAGCGTTTGTTCGAAACTGTCTCCATACTAGTCTTCCCTTGTAATAGTTATTCAGAAAAAGTGGAAGGACAACGGACGCTGATAGCGGCGTAAGTTTTTGTAGCGCCTTTCGTTGATCAATCATTCCCTTTGGTGCCAAATAAAATGTGATTAAGAGATAAATGTGAAAATTATTTAGACATACGTGTTAATGATTAGACAGTAATGACTCTTCTATACTACCTACGTATATTCTAGTCAAAATTATTATTATCTTTAATGTAAAATAATATCATAACTGTTATTTTAAAAAATGTAGAGCTTAATACAGTTTTATAGAGCTGTTCATATTATCATTTAATCAAAATATTTAATATTAATTGGGTACTTGACTGACGCGCCCCTGTACAAGACTATAAACTCATGCTGAACCTACTGATCGCGCTTGTTACGTTAGGACGCCGCATGCAGCTTTTGTATCGGACAGCTTTGTATTAATCACTATTTGTATCAGATAGCATTTTATTATTCACTATCTGTATCCGACAGCATTGTATTATTCACTATCTGTATTAAACAGCATTTTATTATTCACTATCTGTATCAGACAGCATTGTGTTATTCACTATCAGACAGCATTGTCTTATTCACTAGTTGCATCAGACAGCATTGTTATTCACTATCCGTATTAGACAGAATTGTATTATGCACTATATCAGACAGCATTGTGTTATTCACTATCAGACAGCATTGTCTTATTCACTATTTGTATCAGACAGCATAGTACTACCTGCTTAGTAAATGTGTGGACGCGTTGTATACAACTTTAGCACGCGCAGTGATCGCCACCGTAGACATCACCGCGGACGCGGGGTGAACGCATGGGTTTGGCTAACCTTAATACGATCAATCTATTGTGAAAGGGTCTTTAGAGTGATAATTGCTTGTGTGGAGAGGACACGGAACCCTAAAAAGTGGTTAATGCGAAATTTCGTGTTGGAGGGAAATTGCGAAAGGGTTCCAATTAATTGGCAGCCATTTGCAATTTACATTTTATAACAGGTACGGACTGCGGAGTAACGAGTCAATTTGCTATGATTGCGGATTGCGGACGACATTACTATTTATTCATTTCTGATAAACCCTTTGACCTGATTAATTGCTTTGACATTTTTATATAAGACTCACCGAATAAAGCCAAATCTGGTACTCAATCTTGCCGAATGATGTTTGATAGTGTTTGTTAAATTTCTTTTCGTTTTATCCAACTATATGATACCTACTAATGCACGCATTTCATAGTTAAAATTTCAAGCTCTACTGCAGCGCACTTGGAACGGACCACAGTGGCGTTGCTCGTGTTTTAGGCGACGGTCGCCAAAGTTGAAAAAATTACTCCGTTATAAGAAATGAATGACCAAAGATTATCTCAACTCCACGTATAGATAAGTAGCAACAAAATTAAGTACAATGTGTATAAGCGTGTGTACAGATGTGTACACATCTGAAAAAACGCCAACAAACTTAAAATTAAGAAAGTTATGTATGTCGTAGGCGGAATATTGAGATAGAAAGACAGAGTGTGCAAGCGATTTTGAGATCTATTGTCACACGTTAGAAATCAGTTTGCATTGTGCAATATCGAATGTATGTTGGTCATGTGCGACTCAGTGCACCTGCACATGAGTGCTGCCTGGAGAACTTTAATTACTTTATCCTACAGACGAATATAGGTACTGAAATGTGCTCTATGCTAAACAAATACATATTCAATATAAAAATAATACTATGATTGTTTTGAATCATATATAAGTAGTATGGAAAACATAATGATGTAGCGTCAAACCTGTCTAACCGCTATTCGTCCACTTCGCTTTTCATTACATTCGCCTTTCGTCATATTTTATGTCGTTACTTTAATTAAGAGATTTGCATATTTTTCCATGTAAGTGTAAAAATTTTCGATTGTATTTTTATCTGGTGTAACTTATAAGCGTAAATAATTAATTAATCTACATAGTTAATGAATAAATTAATTATAAAAATAATAAATAAATATGTTATGGCGATTAATGTTTTTTTATTTATGTTTGTTCGCGTGTTGGTTTGTAATGGATAAACTCAAAAACTATCTAACTGAATCTAAAATTCTTTCACCTACAGAAGGCTACATTAGCTGCGAAGAACGAAAATTACAATAGTAACCCAAGGTACAGAATTTTTCCCATAATACACTTACAAGTAATTATTTGGCTTGCGCTGTGAAAGCTGTCGAGGATAAAATTTGCATTTGCATTTATGTAACAAATTGTACTTACTCGATTTGTACATATATGTTTACAGCACAGATGACGTCAATAATGCGGTGACATATGTACCTTTGATATCTGTGAACGTGTAAGATATCTCGTATATCATCATCACTAATGATCACTAATCATCATCACAACATGTTATAAAGCAATGTCCTCCGCCGCCGCGTCTGTCTGTCTGTCCCTATGTATGCTTAAATCTTTAAAACTACGCAACGGATTTTAATTCGGTTTTCACTACATAATGGATAGAGAGGTTCTCGAGGAAGGTTTTAGTATATTATTTACAAAGTTACGCGGGCAGAAGCTAGTTTATAATAAAAGAGAAAATACATACATGCCTACGGTTGGTGATACTGTGAAGTAGGAGAAATTCATCGAATCTATTTAAGATTCTTTCACCGCAAGAGAGTTGGCACCATCTCGATGAAGTTTGGCTGTCGTTTAATCATGATTCAAGTTGCAGACTGCTACTTAACTCCGTTAACTAACTTAACTATGTACTTACCTATCTACATCATGCAATGATATAGATTTATAATTTATAGTTTGCATCAAATTAACTTATTATTACTCGTACTCGTACATGTTAAAAAAGTTTAAATTACAAGTATTCCATATTAGGAAACCAAACGTGATAATTAATCTATACTTATATTATAAAGCTGAAGAGTTTGTTTGTTTGTTTGAACGCGCTAATCTCAGGAACTACTGGTTCGAATTGAAAAATTCTTTTTGTATTGGATAGATCATTTATCGAGGAAGGCTTTAGGCTATATAACATCACGTTGCTACTAATAGGAGCGAAGAAACAGTCGAAAATGTGGAAAAAAACGGGGAAAATTATTCATCTTTAAAGGCTTCCTTTGCGTGCGCTGCGAAAACCGTTCAAGATACCCAAATGATTCCCAAAATAACTATTCCACGCGGACGAAGTCGCGAGCACCAGCTAGTAGTAATATATTTGTCAATAATTTATTCCAGGCGTTAATTAAAATTAGCAGTGGCGATCATAAGGCTATTCGATTGTTATAGCTCCGTGGGTCTTGAGTTTTTTACTTTGGAAAACGTTTAAAGCCGTCAACGTCAGATACAGACGTACCTTTCGACCTTTGCTGAAATGTCTTTAGAGATCCTCCAAACCAGTAAGAGTTTTTCCGTTCCTTCAAATGTTATATTTTAACATTGAGAATTTAAACTCCCTAGTTCAAGATTAAAATTTCCCTGTTAAAATCTAAATTCTTAAGCATAAAATTATATCAAATTTAGGATAATTTTGTACCCGATTTCTGCTATATAACAAATTAATTATTACATTATTTGTGCAATCGTTTTTGCTCGCAGTTTTGCTCATGAATTGTGATAGAATTTATTACTGTAAGGTTACGCGAAAAAAACGCAAACAAATATAATCTTTTTGTAGTGCCATCTCCTATCGAAGGTCGGCTATCATCATACCTATCCTTACCCTCGATTCTTTAGACAAGATGTGTATACCTACTCAAAGTTGCACTGATTTCATACGGGCACCACTAGGCCGTCGTTTGCTTTGATTAAAGCTACGTGTGAGTTCTGAGATAGTTTTGTGTGTTCACAAAGTGATGGGTCGATGACGGATGGCCCGCGCATCTGTTTCCCCACAAAAACTTTCCCAAGGAAAACAAATACTCCAAGTATCAGTACTTTGTTGTAACGTAATACCAATCGAAGCGGTTTGTTTTTGTGTCTACGTAGCTTCGGTACTTACACAATTTCGTAGACCTTTCGTAGGTTTCCTCTTATTTGTTAAGTATATTATGTAAGACAAAAAGATTAATTAATTATCAACAATTTTCACGTGAATACATGGTTAAATTTGCTTCCATAGTGGGAGGCAATAAAAAAGTTCTCTCAACCACAATCTTGCGCGGACGAGGGAGGACGACTGCCGTTGTTGGCCCTAAATTTAGATTTTAGGGCCAATGAACTGGTGCCATTTCGCCGCACTGTTGACCCGGTCCTTACGCTAGTAATATATAAGTCAATGTATATGAATCTGTAACAGCATCACTATGAGCATAACTATATCCACCATTGATCGTTCAATTTATATCTATGGAGGAAATTTAAGTAACATTGGAAAAAATGAGGGAAGGAAAAGGAAATGGTTCGAGTTCAACTCATAATGTCATCGACTTAGTTAAGCTCAGTGGCTTCTATTGTATGTTAAACAAATTATCTATTTATTTAAGAATATTTTTTCTTTGATACCATTAAATCTTATGCCACTAAATATGACCTGCATATTAAAATTTTCCGATAATAATGTCTTGTGTTAAGTTAAGCGCTTTATAACTGACGTGTACCGAAGTTAAGTAACTTGTCATAAGTTTAGTTGGAGTAGGGCTGCTGGTGTAGTAAAGAGGATTATTTGAGATGCCAGACGAAAATTGGTGTTTCACCTTTAAAACATATTATAATATGTTCTCTATAAAACATTAAATTATTGTGTATTAAATTAAATTAATTATCCATTAAATTTGTAATTAAATCCATTAATTGAAAATCTTATCTCAGATTATAGAAAGATTATTGGAAAGTGGAACATATTCAGTTCGCATTTCAGTGACATACTTATCTCATTTCTGAATAACATATAAGCATATTTCTGTCCCTCACACTAGGCTCTGCCTGTCCTATGGGGGAAGTAAACAATTGTGTAAAGTAAATAAATTTTAAATACTAAATTAAATTAAATTTTAATTTTAAATATTTTACCTTAATTACAAGCAAATTCTTGTAATTTGTAATCATCACACACACATGTCAAATGAGGATCTAGCTAAGATAATCAAATACCAGTGTTAGGTACTAGGTAAGTTTAGCGATAAACCGGATACCTAACCCATTAGTTTTAATGGACCAATCGCAGCACAACTTTGGGCACCTTTTATTATTTTAAACAGAAGCTTCGGAGCGTTTTGCTTTTAACCGCGGCCGCTTAATAGCGAAACGTCAATATCTGATGGACATTTAATATTACGTTTTGAATGCACGCCTGCATATTTCAGCGGATAAAATACAAGAGCTAAATGCGAACACAATGCAAGCCTATTAAAAGTTGTGGCAACTAACTGAAATTCTCGTTAAAAGTTTTCGAAATTGATACGTCACGACAAGGTATTCCAAAGATGAGGTTGACGCTCGTGCGGTGAACACGTAACGTCATGAAACAGAGCATTCTCTATGAGCAAATTCACCTCTCTATAATGATGCTCTCAAACATTTAGCCCATCTCCACACTGAAATTCTATTTCTTTATTGTATGTTTGTTTGTAATCTCCTACATATAAACAAACATACAAATTTTGCCTCTTTATAATATTAGTATAGATAGTTGAAAAGTAAAAGTAACAAATTGTATAGTACTTAGCGGCTTTCCAATCGTAATAGAAATTAGTTTCTTGAATAATCGGACGACAGAGGGGTATAGCGGCTAGCGTCGGGGAGGGGAGGGAAAGGCTGCTATTCTCAGAAAATGAAATTATGCGAAACCTGGTTTTCACTTTAATTAAGTCCTCCGGTACAGTATTAAGAGGGTTTTACGTAAATTAATCGATAATTAATTTTAATAGGAGACAATGGCGAGGCTTTACAAGTTAACTCATGAAATATGTCCACATTTATAAATGTGTTTGCAATTGGATTGAAATTTACAGAGATTTACTTATAAAAAGTATTTGAAATATACTTAAGTTAAAACATACTCTTAAAGTATGTGAGATAACAAATTCAAGATACTTTTGAAAATGGCAATACTATAATACAAAATACTCTGTTTCTTCCAATTCCTCTTCAGTCCTGAAAGTTGGCTGTTAACTCTTTGGACTTATCTCTGTTAAAACCATCTAAGTCAAGAGTAAAGAGACAATTCCAGTACACTAATAAGAAGTTAGTCCACAGTAAAAAGGCATGTTTTGTAACCAGCACGAATTCCTTCTTTTGTGCATTTCTTCTCTCTTTTTTAAATAATTTACTTTAAAACATATTTTGATTAATCTTATTTAATATTAACATAAGACCACATTAATAACAGACATAAATAACAGCAACTAACCTTCGTGGTGCTTGTGTTATAGACAACGGTAGTCTGCCTACCGTCGTACTACTTGCAGTTAGTAGGCAGACTACCTGCAAGTGGACACTTTTGTAACAAATATTAATATAGAAAAATAAACATAATATTTGGTAATTTAAACATGAAGTTGCTTTGGTATCCTTCAAGATAATATCGCTACCAGTTTAACACATCTCAAACACAATATTGTAGAAGAGAGGAAGTACTCCACTCACACTCTCAGAGAGCTCACTCACACTGATAGGATCAATAGTTTGGTACATGGAGACATGTCCTACAACATTGTACGGCTCACACAATAGTTCAGTGCATGTTCATTAGTGAATTGTAAACATTAATTAATATACTTTGGTTTCGCTTTTAGCCAACGTAGCTAATTGCATCGATTCTATGCGTTTTTCGAACTCTTTAATTATTTAACTTTAATTTAACACTTGCGCATGTCCTGCTCGCAGTTGATATAAAAAACACCCGTGGGACTGTCACAATAAAAATCGGTAATTTCTTCATTGCAAGCTAGCTGCTATTTGTATAATCCATAGACGAAATCAAATAGGACAGAGGTTTAGGCACTAACCGTTTCATTCCAAGACAGCTTTCACATACCGAGCCATTTTCAAGCCAACATGTGTGTCTACAGAACTTTCATAGATGAAGAGATAAAATTCTTCAAGAACACAGCTAATCATATTTGAAATTTATCTGGATTTATTATAAACAATGAAAGAGGCAAGAAACGGTGGAAAAAGAATAATGAGCACTTTAACGTTGGGCACAAAGGGCCCAGTCTTGTCATTATCCGAGGGGCGCCTATTAAACCCAATTCCTTGGCTCCGCGGTTACGATGCCAACAAAATATAATCTGTCTTTAGTATGCAAATATCTGTAATATCCACTGAAAATGTTGTAAGAAAGTATCAGTGCTTTGGTCGGATATAAACGACGCAATTTGTGGCTTTCGTCCGGATTATGGCTTATGGCTGACATCCCACCCTCGTCTAATGGGAGCTACTTTATAGTGGCCGGTGACAATTAAACAAATATATGTTTTACTTTATGGCAGGGTCGATAGCGCTTAGACTACCATAAACATCTTCTTTTCTGACCATGAACTAATAGTTCATTCATTTTCACCTTGTTAGTTTCACAACGGTCACAACCCTTAGATGGTTCCCTCAATCCTTTGTTGATTAAGTTTTGTAAAGTAGCTGTAGTATATTTTTTGGGTTCACCCGTGGTGGACGGAGGTGGTCTAATTAATCAGAATAGAGATTATTACACGAGGATTAGATATGCAATTGAAGAAGATGGCTGTTACCACTACTACCTATTTTTATTTATACTGAATCTTCTTTTCTATATATGAATGCGGTGAATTAATACAGTAATTAATAAAATAAATAGCTTTTTTATAATATGAAAAAATGTAAAACAATATTTTTTTCAGTAACATGAACAATTCAGATTTCAGATTAAATCTGACCAATTTAATCTTAGGATAGTAAGATAATTCAAATAGGTTTCTACATTATGCGTTAGATCTAAAACTCCCAAGTTAGGACAGAGTTGTACGCCTTAGTGTGAGGAAGACGGGTGTAACAGGTTGAAAGTAGGCCTTCAGGGAACATCGTACAGAACACTGAACAATACATAGTACATAAGTTGTTGAGGATCCGAAATTAACAGGTCTTTAAAAGTTTAAACGAGGGACCGTATTAGCCTTCAAAGATTGAGCAACATAGAAATCTTTAAATGAGGCCTTAGTCGTAGGATAAGCTGTTACAGTAAACAGACCGAATGCCGATATGTAAAGAAAGTGTTGCTTGTATAAATATATTTAAAAAAAAACCTTAATAGGTAAGGTAGGCAAAATAACTGTAGATTAAAAATAACAGATAGGCTTGTTTTATTTTATTTATAATTATATCGGACAAGGAAGGACATATAGAGATAAATTTAAAAATTAATTCAAGTATTTTATTAATATTATAAGAAAAGTGTGTCGTGTCGTAAAAAGCGCCATAAATAGTTGAAAGGGCGCGGAGTGAAATTAATATTAAAGTTGGAGGTGTAACTCGAATTCGTGACAAGTTTTCGCACGCGTCTGTTATCTCCCATACGCGCGCGATCCTACATTCGTTACGTATCAACTGTACGTGACATAACTTGTCAAAGACAAGGGGGACCTTCAATTCTCTCGTCGTCGAACTATAAAAATGTCTTTACCTATGGTATTCGAATAGTAGGCAATAGGTATACCTGTAGCAAACAGTTAATACTGCACCTATAACATTTTACAAAAGTACAATTTTAAAAGACGCTTGATTTTACTTGTTCATCAAGGTGATGGTATATTATGGTCAGCTGCTAAAAATAGCAAGACAATATTGATCACATCAATGTAATTTTTTTAAAATGCAAATTTCGACTAGCAGGCTGCTCTACTTGATGGTAGGTGGCTACCCGTCGCCTATAATATAAAGCAACGCCATAGGTTTCACAGTGGGATATAAGTTAAGGGATTACTAAGTTAAGAAAATACCTTACTCACTTGTCGAATCAACAACTCACGTTGAGTAATTTCAAGTTAGCATTCTGTAATGGGCTAAAAAATGTCGCCAGGGACTGCCCTGCTGTGAAACTAGTATTTATACTGCTTTACTTAAATAATAATATCCAATTTATACTGCACAACTAGTAAAATTGAAATTTAACCCAACAAAAAACCATAGAACGGTGATAAAACCGATTACATAAAACTCAACAAAGTTCATAAAATGTGATAACTTAGTCTTGGTTACTTTCAGAGCCACTTTAAATTTGGAGTTAAATGGAACAGTTCGATAGCTTCACTAAAATGGGAGCTCGTTACGGGTATGAAGCTAAGTTTAAAGTTGGCCTTACGACGCCATCAGCCAATTTAACACTTCCAACTTGCTGCAAACAATAGGTATAAATTGTCTATTTATCTTTTTGTTACCAGTGATAAGTTGATATCATTATTTAATTCATTATTAGACGGAGTATTCTGGAAAGACTTTTTATCCTGGAAAATAGTTAGGTTCCTGCAGAATTTTCAAAAAAAGAACTACAGCGCAGTTAGTATTCACGGACACAGCTAGTATTTAAAATCTTTATTAGAATAGAATTAAATAACTACGGTATTTGTTAAACGGTTGTTCTCCATACAAAGAGCTTTCTGTACCAGTGGTAGTTTATTTACTTATATAGCGTTTGATGGTAACTTTTATTATAATACTCATAAAAGTTTACAAAGATAAATTACAAGATTCTAATTAGTTGAATCACTGACTTTGAAACTATTTTTAATCCTTACATATTATAAAACAAAGTCCTCCGCCGCGTCTGTCTGTCTGCCTAGTCGCGATAAACTCAAAAATTACTGCACCGATTTTCATGCTGTTTTCACCAATGGATAGACTGGTTCTCGAGGAACAGCTAGTGTATAATATAACATTATCAGAGTCAGTGATGCTAGCAGTAAAAACTAAGTACTTTAATGGTAAAAATATTGAAAATAATTAATAAGAGATAAATAATTATGTTTATTATCCTTGGGATATTTCAAAGTCCTAATTTTTATAGTAAATTTTAAATCCAATTTGCCGCCTAGTGTTTATTTATTTGAGTTAGGTGAACTACTTAATACAATATCTCAACTTGTAATACGAAAAACAAAATAAATTGTCGCTGCCAACAAGGTGAATACGACTGAAAAATACACGGCTTCCGTTGGAAAATTCGAATGAAAATTCGAGGAAATTCGGGCACACACAGTTCGCTAACCACATTAATTAGTAACATATACAGTAGCGGATCTAAAATCCGATTGGCAAACGAATCAGTTGCGACCACCTCGTCGCGACTCCTCGCAAATTATTCTGCATTTTCACGGAAAACTACGCTATTTCGCCAATTCAATTGCTCTTTCATACCTATCTGGCCATAGAACAGAGATTGTAAAAGCTAAACAATTTATTGTCAACGAATCAATTAAGTTCTGTGTCGACTTTAATAACATATTTCATTATGATAAATCTATTTGACCGATTTTAAGATTTTTTTATGGGTCATAAACTATTTTTTATACCACTAAGTGATAAGGGTGGCAAAACCAAAAAAAAAAATCTTTTTTGGCAAAACAACGTTAGCCGGCTCAACTAGTTATACCTATAATTTTTTTATTCTGACCACTGACGTACTAACCAATTCTGACTGACTATGAACGCATGCCCAAGACTACTAAGTCCAGATATTTTAAATTTGGAACATAGGTTTATATTAAAAGAAAGAAAGAAAGATATTTATTCACTGCTCGAAGGACATTAACATGACATTACATAAGAAACAGAAACAACAAAAACAAAATGACACAAGTAAATTAATAAAAACAGACAGGTAAGATGTGTGTCTCCTCGCGGCAGTGAATCGGATACTGGCTCAGCATTGTGTCGAGGTGCTAAGCAGGCACCAACAGCGGCTGATTTTCAGTCGTGCAGTTCCGTAAAAGAACGTAAACATCTGTTAAGAGAGGACTTTTAGAACATTTCAACTTCGTGTGCAGCCGTAGGATGGTCAGGTGCTGGATTTTTTTTTATTTTTTTTTTATTAGAGATGGGTTTGCTCTTGGCCAACAACCAGCCATGTGGCAAGGATGAGGCCTAAGATGGAGCGAGCTCACCCAGAAGATGCATATTCAGTCGAACCTTGAAAAGATTAGGGTTATATGTGCTCGGAAATACAGACGCCGGCAGGGAGTTCCAAACCCTGACAGTGCGCATTATAAAGGATGTTTCAAAGCGCTTGGTCCGAAAAGGAGGGATTTCGACAAGATAAGGATGGTAGCCAGCCGTACGTCTGTATGTCCGATGGAAGAAAGGGGAAGATAGACTTCCTTCATAATTCAAGTAGTGGCATATATACCTACTGCGTTTTGCATATATATTGGCCTGCCCATATACTGCAAGACAACTGCATGTATGCAGTTGTGTTTTGGTGAATGTGTATAGAGATATATCAGAGCTCATTTCCCTATCCCTTCCTTATCTCCCTTCCCTTATCCTTAATCCTACTAAGGTCAGCAGCGCACTTACTGTTTATAAAATATACAACATAAATAAATACGAAATCTCTGTTTAATATAATTTAAACAAAGAATATGTGATGTAGTGGAATGAAATAAGGGATTTCCATTCGTTCGTTCAAATGTGAGTTTTCATCAAATCTCACTCTGATGAAATATCATTCCATTTGCATATATTTTAGAATTTTCAGCGCGTACAAATAGAAAGAGAAACGTTGAAAGAATTAGGCTGAAATTTGAATTTTGAATTTTAACGTCCCATGTTCTACGAGTATTTGTAAGTTACTCTTTGTGAGCTCAGTGATAGAAGCTAATTCACCTCTGTCCATTTAGATTCGGTTTCCTTTTTTAAAGTTCTATTTATCAATTTACTAGCTATGCCAGCGCTATGGTTCGTTCTTTGAAAATCCCACAGAAGCCTAAAAAAATCAGGAAAAAAATCCTACATATTATGTTAGTCCAGGTAATGAACTATCTGCGTGAAAATTTTGATTCAATTTAATTTTTTTTATTTTTCTTTAAATTGATAACACTTTTACCAAAAAAAAAAATTTGGTCAATAATTAAATGGGTTGGTCTTGGACTGTCTAGAGTACATCTGAGTCTAGAGCTTAAATTGACTACTACATAATGAGTCGAGCACTCAAATCTACTATGACACAAATGGACTACTTTTTTAATATCTATACTAATATTATAAAGCTAAAGAGTTTGTTTGTTTATTTGTTTGTTTGTTTGTTTGAACGCGCTAATCTCAGGAACTATTGGTTCGAATTGAAAAATTCTTTTTGTGTTGGATAGATCATTTATCGAGGAAGGCTTTAGGCTATATAACATCACGTTGCGACTAATAGGAGCGAAGAAACAGTCGAAAATATAAACGGGGAAAATTATTCATCTTTGAGGGCTTCCGTTGCGTGTGCTGCGAAAACCTTTCGAGATACCCAAATGATTCCCAACATAACTATTCCACGCGGACGAAGTCGCTAGCACCATCTAGTGTTATTATATTGTTACTAACACTAATCTAAAGTTTATCTTCCTGTGTTATTTTAGCATTAATACCAATAATAATAATTTGCTTACATATTTGTTGATTTTATGCAAATAGTGAAGTTTTGTTTGCTCCCTGTACGCTTCTCTGAACTAATGAATCTGTAGAGTATACCCATCCCATCCCTTTGTAGTCTTCTAACCCAAATATAATTAGTATATATCGAACTAAACCCAATCCTAAACAATTAGGGGATCAGTAAAACAACTTCTACGCGAATCCGGGTAACAGGAACACACAAGACCGCAGTGCATAATCGTTTTAATTATTTTTAGTGGTAAGTATATTAATTTTATTTAATTTAACATACTATGTGATTGTTAGAACAAGCTTTCTTTTATATTAACTATACACTCTTTGAAAATCATTATTTCTTTCAATAATTGTTTTATTAATTACCAGTCCATCATAGAAATGGAACACATTCCCAGGTTCCCCTGGCGAGAGTCAGGGACTGTTTTTATCTAAATATTCTATACTAGCTGGTGCCTGCGACTTCGTCCGCGTTGAAAAAGCAATATATCGCCTGACATCGTTATTGCTATTATACTTAGCCAGGAGTTAGTTTCCTTAATTTTAGATAATCCCTCGGGAGCAGTATTTTTTTCTGGATGAAAGGGTACCCTATGCCCTTTCTGGTATCCCAGACAACGTGTATGCAAAATTTCATGGTGATCGGTTCAGTAGTTTTTGCGTGAAAGAGTTACAAACATCCATACATCCATACATCCATACAAACTTTCGCATTTATAATATTAGTAGGAGTAGGATTAGTAGGACTACATGTCTTTATTTATTAATACATTAATCAATAAAATTAAGTTCCGTCAATCTTTATTATTATCTATTTTCATCCGCGGTATTTTGGTGATTTGTGGTTTCGATTTGAGTTGAGGTACCACGTTGGAACACTGTTGTGTTATGTTACGGGAAACGGGAACGGGTGGTGCGGGCGGTTTGCGGACATTCCAGAACAAACTCAATTTAATTTTGACCTTCACATTCCCGATCGAATCGAATATGCGAATTGGCTCTTTACAATATTTGCACAGGAAACATTGTGCTAAACAATTTTTAATGATCTCGTTGAATGTTATTTAAAACGATCCGCCCCGGCTTCGCACGTAATTGAAATTTCAAAAACCCTTTCTTTCTAGTCTTAGTAGTTTAGGCTGTGTTTTGATAGTCAGTCAGGACAAACGATTTTATAAGTATAGATAGGTCCAGATACAGGTTTGTAGAGGGTTACAAAAACCATCTACGAAACTTTATCGTAAGAAAATTGTACAGAAACTAAAAATTCGTCCGAGAGGAGTTTCAGATTTCAGTATAATCAGTGTAATCTTGAACGATTACTTACATTGTAATTTAATATTAGATGTTTACGAACAAACGAACAACAAAGAGACTGAAGGCCCTGAGGTGCCCTGAGGCCGTCGCGAGACGATTGTTTATAAAACAATGAAATACGCTTCTAACAGCAGTTTTAAGAGAAATGTTTCAGAGTCACACGAGTCGCTATAAAACGCAACAGACAGCTACCACGCTGACCGTTTAATTGTTCCTTTACACAAGAAGGAGGGATTCAACTAATTGTACGAACGTAATTACACCAGTATTTTCGCTGTACCGACACTAAATGGGGGAATTGAAATATAAAAATAAAATAAAGCTCCCGGAAGTGTTTAAGACCGCGTAAGCTGAAAGGTCTAGGAAGCAATTACGTCAGCTGCGTTGTAATTCACACTTGTAAGTCGGAGTGTAACCGCGGACCGCTGTAAGCGGTTTACAAATGATGACGCGTGACGGCAGAGGTCAAGTGACGAGTCACCATCGCCGGGTCAACTTAAGCTCATTACAGTAACTTTCAACAAAGATAATATATAAATGCGAAAGTGAGTCTGTTTATTTGTTATGCTTTCACGCCTTAACTACTCAATCGATCATTATGAAATTTAATACACAAGTTGTCATAATGTGGACAAGTTGCGGGTCGAAGGTGGATACAAGCTGCTACTGACCGGATCTATTGGAAAGTTGTGCTGGAGGCCTATGTCTAAGAGTCCCCGCAGACAACAGACTCTCTATCGGCTTTTTGATCAGTATGAAGTGAAGAGGTGCATCACTGAATGTGCGCACTAGCATACCTCTTCATACTAATTAAAAAGCCGACCAAACTATCGGCCGATAGAAAGTCTGTAGTCTGCGGGGACTCACAGAAACGTCATACGGCTGAGAAGATGATGATGATCACTACCATAAAATGTATTACCAAAAAAAAGTGAGTAATACCATTTCGTTGTCTTCAAAGATATGTTTCGTATTCACTTAGTGTACAATTCATATTAAAATGTTATAAGGTGACGGACAGCTCTGCGCCGCCCGGGTCTCCCTTGCCGACGCTTAGCTCCATTTGTTCGGTCGGGACGAGGAATAAGTATTGCACAAACATTTCTCTTATTTCTTGCAGCCGATTAAATTCTTCAAAGATAAGCACAATTTATCTTATTTCTAAATAATATATTTTGTTAGTGAACTGCAGGACTTTCCGCGTCTGTGTATGGCCGCTAACTCTTCTTATACCACACAACAATTTTTGATGCGGTATTCACCATTGTCAGATACTTTTTCATGGAATTACAGCGTGCACATTAAATATGTCAAATGACTAAATTTAATTTAATCTATGACTAAATTTGTTGTATTGGGATTCTTATACGTTAGGTAGATTCTTATACAATCAAATTGTAAGCGTTGAAGTCAAATCGTCAATGTTATTCGTCAACTAATTATTATGTAACTCCTTTATCTTACTTACCGTAAGAAGTATAATTTCAAAAATCGACCAATCTTGCTTGCTCAGGTATCACGTGTATACTTCTAACTGTGACCATAGCAATACATAAACATTAGAGCATTTATTATTTACTAGCTGGAGCCCGCGACTTCGTCCGCGTTCTGGATAAAAGGTACCCTATGTCCTTTCTGGTGTCCCAGACAACGTGTATGCAAAATTTCATGGTGATCGGTTCAGTAGTTTTTGCGTGAAAGAGTTACAAACATCCATACATCAATACAACTAATATTAGTATGGATATGGATTATATTAACATTAACACAACTAATTTCATAATTATTTCAACCTGTAATAACACTCGCTTTTATTAGCGATTATAGAATACAAAAAAAATATTTTGAAAATTTGAAAATATATTATTAGTATATGTCTCGTGAGACGAATAAATACCCAATCATGTTCCTTGAAGATAACTCCTTTGTGGAATAGCGTTCACGGTGTTTTTGGAGTGTTGCCAGCACAACAGATTGCACAAAACTAAACATTTTTCAGTCCAAATGAAATAAACCGCATTTTTGTTTTAAAATATTGTTATTCTGAAAGTAGTTAACTTGATTTAACTTAACTTGCTGTAAAGTTTCTTTAACGTGCACTACTTATTCACATTATTATATAAGTATACATACGTTTATATAAAAAAATCGTTTGCAATATATTTTTAAACGTATTTTAATATAATTGAAAATTGAAATTAAAAAAAAAAAAAGGATTTTTCGATTACGAGCTTTATAATAAGATTTCTTAAATATTTTCACGAATAAAGGCTAAACGCCTACAGACGATCAAATGTCTACCATCACTTATAATAAAAATAAAAAAGTCAAATAACGCCAAATACTAGTATGCTGCTGGCCTTGTAAGTTACAATGAAATTATAGGGAATCACGCATAGAAATAAAATAGCATATGTGCTGTTTTTTCACTGTTGTCTTCTGTAAGTATATGATACAGCCGAAGGACTATCATGTCCAGTTAGTGTGGAAACTACTACCGGTGTACTACACATCGTATTCATAATATTATATCTAACTAATGGAAGGTAAATATAGTTCATCAGTCGTCCATTTCATTTATAAAATATATAATAATAGTAAATAGAAGAGAAAAGTGAGCTCAACAAATAAAGAAAAGTTGTAGTCGGCAATGGAAATTCTTTAAAATATTTTTATAAAGCTTGCACTCCATGGGAAGCAATATTTTTAAATTCACTTAGTGAAAGATAACATTTCTTAAAAAAAGTATAGCATTTATTAATCCGTACTAATATTATAAATGCGAAAGTTTGTTTGTAACTCTTCACGCAAAAACTACTGAACCGATCGCCATGAAATTTTGCGTACACGTTGTCTGGGACACCAGAAAGGACATAGGGTACCTTTCATCCAGAAAAAAAGTACTGCTCCTGAGGGATTATCTAAAATTAAGGAAACTAATTCCTGGCTAAGTATAATAGCAATAACGATGTCAGGCGATATATTGCTTTTTCAACGCTGACGAAGTCGCGGGCATCAGCTAGTTTTATTTAAAGTATAGTTATTATTGTGTATTTTATTAAACCACTTAATAAACTCCTTTAAATAATTTTCTATAATTTCTAGTATGATATAAAAAAAATTTACTTCAATATTGATGAAGAAATAAATGGTTTTTTATTGTATTTATTTATAGTCTACATTTTGATCTTTGCAATAAATTATTTTGCTAAGTTATTTTCTGCTAGGCTATTTAATTATTTTATCCGAATTTATTTCGATATTTCTAACAATGTCTACAAGAAATGTAAGCAAGGTGTATGTAAATTTTCAAATATATTTTTTAATAAAGACAATAAACACTGAACTTGGTTTGTTTAATATTTCAGCTGGAGTAAAAGGTTACAAATATTATAAGCATATCGCTTATCGCTTTCGGTGTAGTCGCACACTTATTGAGAGTCAATTTCTTTCAATTCCTCTCCGGCGGCGTCTTCATCGAACCGGGAAACGTTTTTATTGCAATGTTTTTACATAAACCTCGCATAAAACTTATTTATAGCACTATTCACGTTTAGTGACTATACGTATATTAAAAGTATAGTCGACCAAGTAGTGCCAATCTGATATGAAAATGTGTGTCTAACTGACAATATATATATATATATATATAAATTATAAGGCTGCTTTCAAAGATAATTGATTGGTCTTGCTGCGCTCGACTAGATAGAGCGCTATACAAAAGCGATAGCTCCGCTCCGTAAATGCGGCAACTATTTATTATAGTGTATGTAAGACATCGTCACTTTTTATCACTTTTTGCACAGTTTTATTATATTTTTAGACAGTTTCTCTACGCAAACTGGCATTTTATTATGCTCAAAATTTAATAAAACATTCGGCACGTACACATCACAGACACTTTGCAGTGTGACTGGCTCAGGTACGCCGGGTTCGGCGTAGTATTTTTTGCTGCATTTTACAAGTACAACGGCGGTATCTAGTCGAGCATAGCGAGACCAATCATTCATCTATGGCTGCTTTATATCATAAGATAGTGATTACTATTACACGTTTTCTTATATGTGTTAACATTATGTTTGACATAATACAGTTTTCTTTAACTCTTTTCTTAAGTATATGTTTTATTCAAAAGGCATTCATTATTGAGGCCTATTTATACAATAGATTATTATATTTATTTTTTATATAAAATTGTTTTTTATTAGGCTCAAAGATTAAAAATCTTAGGTTAAGATAAATGAAATAATCGTATTGAATACTCAGCACCATTTTCCAAACTATAACTTAGTTATAGAGTTCAATTATATGCACTAACTAAGTGAACATAACTGAGCAAGATGAGCAGATCATTTCCACATTTTAATTCGGCTTTTTTTCAGAATAATTTTTTGAAAAATATTACTAGCGTAATAAACACATCGCTTCTTTGGTTAAAATTGAAAGTATTAAATATTACGTAATTGTATGGTAAATATCGCTAATAAAACCTTATTATATTATTGGAAATATAGGTCCGAGTGTCCGCTTCTGAACGAGTTTATGAACCCTCAAATCGGATGTATTATGTTTGTAATAATATGAGTTGAACTGTTTTGTTTTGACGCCATAAACGAAATTTTGGTTGGAGTTAGTTACGAGTCGCCGAGACGTGAAATGTTACGAGTTGGCTTCACTTTTATACACATTACGAAGCTTTATTGTATAGAAAAATGCCCTTTAAAACACGAAAGCCCAAAGCAGCAGTACCTATATGCGTATAAGTATATATTAATATGTATGTATATATTGGAACAACCTTTGGCCCCTCTCCGTTCGAATTTATCCGAAGTGTTTGCCAACTCGTAAAGATTTCCAAAAGTTAAATTAGGACCACTTGTTACTGTCACCATCCCCTTATCTCCGCCATTTGTTTCAAGATAACAATATTTAATGAATATTCTTCTGGAATGATGTCCTCAAATAATATCTTGTTAACTTAAGGGTAGGTACCTTATTACACTTTTTTCCTATTGACAAATAAGAAAAAAAGCTACTCGAATTAGTTGTGTAGGAACACTTGAAATACGGTAATTTAATTAAGAAATTTTCATAAACATATAATATATTACAATTTCTTTTAACTTTACCCAAATATTTAGGTAAATTAGAATTTTTAGAATGGAATTTCAAATAGAGTTCGGTTTTGATCACATTTTAAATCCTCCAATTAGGTAGGTCTCTAAGGGCCTCTTTCACCAACTACAAGTAATGTATTGATTAGTTACTTTTCAAATAACGCTTATTGGCGAATAAATGTTACGACTATCCTGTTACTGACACAGGATTTTTTCTATGCATATTGTAAATTTCAATTTAATTTATAAACAACGCTATAAATACGTCAAAATCTGCCTAAATGTCTAAACAAAGGTATCGTTCATTTCATTTAAAAACCAACTTAATACGTCAACTTTCAAATTGTTTCTTTTGCACTCTATACTAGTCAGTTCGAGCAATTTTCAACCGGTTACTCGCTGTAGATGTTTTTTCAAATCCAATTTCATTTTCGGCGATTGTGTATGAGTAGGTATACCAACAAATATTTGCATTGTAAATTGAATCCTCGTCCATTTTTATTTCCTCTCACAAAGTGGACTCATCTTCGAAATTAATCTTGACCTGTGTTCGCGTTTCGTTCCTACGTTTCGCTGTTTGCACACATGCTGTATTCCTGCTGATTGTAGTTTCTTTGTGTACGGGACAGCCTCAATCTGCACTAATATTATAAAGAGAAAAATTCCTATTTTTGTTTGTAATGAATAAATTCAGAAACTACTGGACCGATTTTATAAATTACTAGCTGACCCTGCAAACTAACTAACAAACAAGCATTGAATCACCAGAGGTATAAGGAAGTCCAGCAATGATTAATACTCACTGAAACCCGATTTTGATATTCTGTAAGAGTGCAATAGTATAACGCTATTTTCTATAGACTGTATTGTTTTCTATGTTCCCTACGAAGCCTGCATGTGTACCGTGAAAGCAGTCATTCGTGCGTATCCCTTTCATCTATTCATATAAAATGTGTGGGATTTTTTTAAAATTATTCTTTACATCCAAGCCTAAAGAGCATTAAAAATAATACAAATGGAAACAGAACGCACGATCGTTGCAAGCCCTCTGGCCTAAATTAAGATAATTGCTTATACAGGTTCATACAGTCACTACAAAGGGACACAGGCTTTTAATTTTTTTTAATATTTTAAAAGATTTAGATTTATCAGTACAACCAACATATGCGCACGAAATGTAAGCGTTACGTGATTAGTTAATGAGCTTCCGTCTACGGGGTTTATCACGTCCTACTAGCTGTGCCCCGCGGTTTCACACGCCGTTTGTTTTAAAGAAATCGGACTATAACTCTCATCTTCTTTCGATAATGCTTGGTTTTCGCAAAGCTCGTTAGCGTTTTTTTTTAATTTTTTTTATTTGTTAAATTCCTAAGCTATTGAAAGAATAAATATTTTTTCCATCCGACTGATAGTTCCAGAGACTTAAACAAATAAAATCTTCTTTAGTAAAAAATAAAATAAAATTTTTAAGCATTATTATTATTATTAAGGATTATAAAACAAACAAAAATATACATACACATTCACTTATATTAATTAAAAAATAAAAATAGCTGTGAATAGTGATTGTATTACATTTGAATAATGTTACGCTTTGTTAGACACATTCGAATAACAGAACAGAAGGTAAAAATGTGCCACATTATTAATTAGACTACAATTTAGTTCCGTTAATGTTCAGGTAACAAATTTGATACTGTTAAACAAGCCGTAAAATTAACTAGCAATTAAATTTTATTTCAATTACTTTCAACTACCGAATTACGCCAATTAGGACACGTCTAACTCAGTACGTAATTGCAACTGAAATAATTTTAACCCAGGGGGATGACATTCATTTCAAAGGATATTCCCCTAATAGAGGCAAAAATGTTCGCAAATTTTGCTATATCTTTTCTATTAATTAATATATTATTATTAATTTGAAAGTTTTTACAGATCTTTGTTACTCAAATATATGTTATATGTTTTTTATATGTTATATGGTTTTTATAGTAATAAAACTCGAGTGATTTGCTAGTATATTGCGTGACATCCATGTTTCATTTGTAGTACTGCTTCTTAGTAATTCTATTGATACACCAATGAAACTTCAAGTAAGCAAACTCTTAAAATGATTTCGATAAAACAACGCACACATATGATTCAGAGTAAAATAAAAATTAATACCACACACACACACACACACACACACACTATTCGATAACTTATCACCCATAAATAAGTTTATGTCATAGGTTTAGACAAATTGGCCCGGTTACTAAGTAACAAGTTGAACAGTTCCTGGTTAAAGTGAGTCAGGAAGCTACGGAAGCTCTCAAGTCCAAACCAAGTTGGCAATTGGCCCAGTAAGAACTTTGTCTATTTTGTGGCTTAAATCATACATGACGCTTACCGATCCAGTTCACCGTAGAACAACTTTTACAATAAAAAATGTGGCTTCAGTACTGTATATCACAAAGGCAAACAAAAATATGGCTTCAGCACTGTTTGAGTGTTGGAAACTGATGGTTCCTCCACAGTCTAAGACGGTTTCAGCTAAAGTCCAAAATCCCAACGAACTTCAGATTAGCGAGACTTCACCGACATAGCAAAATATCATAATTTCTGATCATCGAAAAAACTCATAGGTGGACTATTACAGCGTAGCAAAATGTCACGCTGGCGAAATAGTGGATTGATATTGAATATATTAGTATTATTAAAAAAAATAGTAAATCTATAAGATGTAAAAACAGCTTTCCGAATCGTGTTTGACAACTTATAAATAAATCTATACTTACTACATAATATAACTATATATAATATTATAAAGCTGATGAGTTTGTTTGTTTATTTGGTTGAACGCGTTAATCCCAGGAAGTACTGGTTCGAATTGAAAATTTATTTTTGTGTTGAATAGTCCATTTATCGAGAAAGGCTATATAACATTTTGAACGCGGACAAAGTCGCAGGCAACAGCTAGTATTTTATATACTCGTATGTAAACAAATAAGTATGATACTGGTGCCGCAAAACTAGTCCCTGCTGTAGCATACCCGCATTGTGGTAGTATTGATTAATTCTTACGTCTGGAACTAACAACAGAAAGAGGCAATGACAAATCTGTTGGTAATGTGTGCTTTGCTGCCAAATGTACACATCATAGAAAAAAAGGCTTCGAAGCTTTATATAGTATAGTTATCAATATATATATATATATAGTTATCAATTTGAATCCTGATTAAAATCATGTTGTAAAGGTGTTCTAACCACACTGTAGTTCCATGGTGAAATACTATTGTCATAATAACAAAACAACTATGTTTATAGTGGAATAAACATACCTTATGGTTGGAATCATTTCAGCAAACAGTTATGGCAATATACACAAACACACATTACTAGCGGAATTAGTAAACGCTGTCCTGAGTTAAACCTATCTCGAAATTCTGAGGACATCCAGCCCTGAGTTAAATCCTAGCTTTTAAGTTGGACCAAAATACCAAGTTATGAAGTTTTATCAAAATCGGTTCAGTAGTTTAGGAGTTCATTTTCCTCAAACATGTGACACGAAATTTTTATATATATATATATATAGATGTATACGAAGATAATAGGCTCTTAAGTAGGGAAACTTACTTGATTTCTTAAAAAATTGAAGACCATTCAATTTTTTTTTTGCATTCCACTACTTTTATTTATTTTATTTTATTAATATTAACTTGGCGACCTGTAACACAGGTATTTTTCAATACATACCACGGGCACCAGGCTCTCATACAGTTACGACTATTGCTTGTGTAAGTTAACATTCTCTGTATATTCTGTGGTTTTGTGATTGTGTCGAGCTAATAAAATGGTGTGCATATGTGTTCGTGGTTTATTTTAATAAGTCAATATGTAGATAACTATAAAGAATTAACGAGCTCATAGAACTGACAATCGTTCAGGAAAAAATAGTCTGGCGAGAGACGCTAAGATGGAAGAAAGCTAGAAGACGGTCTATGGAGAATATGATGAGACATACATTTTAGTGGAAGCGATGCAGTGGTGAGTGGTCACGTACGCGTCTCGTTCACCACTAGGGCTAAGCGAAACTATGCATCTTCTCGTTTCCGTTGAAATGTATCGTCCATTTACATTCGTCTTCAGAAACTCCTTCAAAATTCCGCCCGAGGGGTTAGGGTGGCGACACAGTGCTAGACACCAGTAACTAATCTTTTTTTTAAATACGCATCACTTTAATAAATATTATACTTTACAACCTTACATGATGATACTTAGTTACATAATACTTGGTACGTATATTCTCAAGAACCTAGTTTCCAAAAGGATGAGCTTTAAGATGAATATGGACAGGAAGAAAGTTATGTATGTATAATGTCTATGTTGTGTCCATCCCAGTAATTAGTTGGGGATTCAACTCTTCAAATATTTTTTTGGTATAGGTGCGGGGCTCGTATTATTTTCTGCCTCCTGCTATACCTATAGCTAATCCGGTACTGATCATACCATGAAAAAGATAGAGATGTGTCACTATGCGTTCCAGTATTGTGGTTAATGCAGGCAATAATTCATTTGGTCGACGAATCCCGGATCGCAGGAACGCGCGCGGTTCGGATCGAAAGCGTATTTGTGTTGAACGCATGAATTTGTCTCACTTAGCGATCGCAGATTGGAACATAGATTACATTTTCTTTCTTGCGATACTTGGATGGATTCGTTCAAGGATATAATTAAAAAAAAAACTATTTGTACCCCATACAAATGCTTCGCTAATATAAAAATAGAGTTACAGCGATTTTTGTTTAGTTGTTGAAGTTTATATCCATTCTGGAATTTCGGTTTCTCATACATGTTAAGTCATTAGCGTTTGTCTGTGTTAGCGTTCATATTATTGGAAAATTAACAGTCCAGAATTTCTCAGTGCATCAAAACAATTTGATGGCATATGGCTATGACACGTGGTCTCTATGGTTGGTTGGTCGTAAAAAAGAGAGGGGAAATCTACCATAAGATACCCTATGTTGCATCTAGGTAAGTGTCTGTGAGAATGATGTAGCCATAATTCACAAATATGCAAGAATCCATATACAGGCTTATATGAGATTCTTACTCACTACATCTTTCGTCGTATATGGGCTTGGATCTAGTACACAAGGCGTTTCGAACCGTCTGTGGTGTATAGCGGGCAAGAAGTGCTTGGCCTACAAAATATTAAAAACTACTCAACTAAGGGTGACCATTATTTCTAAAGGGACAAGGGTACACAGAGGCTGCTAAAATTATGTTTTCACAATAAATTGTTCGATTTATGTTTTTATATGAGCCAGTAATGTTGTGTTTTACAGACAATTGACGAAATTTAGTTGGAGTTACAATGGCTCACAGAACAATATACAAACAAGGTAGAAGGGTCTTCGTCGGAAACGGAACTTTGGCGACACTTCCGACTAAATTTTGCATATAACTTACAAACGAAATGATTCATGACAAGAATTAGGTCAATCGATTACCTTTTGCAAAAAAATGATCACTATAACTGAACAAATTTTTAATTTAAAAAGAAGTGTATAGAGCGACGCATTAATCCATTGATCGGTGGAGTGAGTGATGATGCAGATGCGCTGAGAATTTCATGAAAATTTATCAGATTCTTGAAGTCCTCTGCATTTGCTCCTAATAGAGCTTATTATTATGTATCTGTTTGACCATTTGATAAGGTTTATCACTTGGGCACATTGCGTTTTACAGTCATTAACTGGGGAGCCCATTTGACGGCAGTAACCAACCCTTGCAAATAAATATTAATAAAAATTGTTTGCTTGCCGTCCGGGGTTGCAAAATTACGGGTAATATTGAGAAAACGCTTGCAGAGAAGGTGGATCAACTTCAAGAAGGAGCTGCGCTGCATGCTTGTTCTGTATGATATCTTATCTCAACAGTATGATATTCTTGAATACTTACAGTTACAATACAAGGACATTAAGTTATTATACTATCAATGAAATATAAGTATGCAAATATAAAACAAGAGAAAGTGGTTAAAATGTTTCACAATAAATATGAAATTGAATTTTGTTTTCCGAGGCCAACGAATGCTCCCGGATAAGATGATAAACGGGTGTGAAAACACGGGGGCGGATTTAAAGGACGACACATTATGTAATGTAGCTCAAAGAACCAGTTTATCTCACTTTCCTAGTGGGGTGGACAATTCATAAATGCCACTTTGCGGCGATAAAACTTACATTGTGTGAACGCGGGCGGTTCACGGCTCGCTCTGGAAGCACAATTAAATTAATGAAAGGATTAGCGAGCGAAAACTTTTAAAAGGGGCTTATAGAGCCGAAATCTAATAGCGTCCTGGGACCGAATCTATCGAAATTCGACTCAGGTCGAGTAATTCTGTAAGAGTTCCCGGGGGGAGTTTCGGAGTTCTTACGTAACAAGTTGGTGTTCCAGTGCGCCTTGTCGGAAAGTGTCAGAACAAGCCTGTAGATAGAACATAAAGAAGTTTTTAAGCACTTTCATTTTAATTAAGACATGCATTAGATGTCTCAATTTGTAATACAATAGTTCTGCTTGTATTTGCTTTTTATTTTTGTTCGTGTATTTTTTTATATCTTCATTACATTTTCTTTTGTAAATTCTAAGCTTCAGCTTAATTAGATTAATTAAGTAAATTAAATTCTCGTATTCCAAAATTAGCTTCTCTCTATTTCAGAAAATGTTATTTGCTTACATATATGAAATTTAATAAAAATTTTGAAAAAAATTTGGTAATGTGAACATTTGGATTTAGATTTAAAATAATGTTACATAAAAAAATTCGTTTTATTTAGGATTATTTTAATACTATTTTGTATTTAAATAAAAAAACATAGTATATATAAGTAGGAGCAATAACGTAATTAAGAAAAACGGAATTAACTAAATTAAAGATATTACATTTTTACATTAGAATACTGATTAAAATATTAAATATTGATAACTATGCTAAAACGAAAGTAATATATGTAATACTTATAGTTATAGTTATTAAAAACTTTGTTTCTTTGAATTTTATAAATTTTTAGAATCATTAATTTTTATTTAAAAATCACTTTTTAATGATTTTTTATCTATTTGTGCTACTCATACTTTGTCTACCAATATTTTTTCAAAATGATAAATATTGAATCTAATTTGATGTCTAAGTTGTAAATCTTCCTCGGCATAAGTAAACATATTTTTCCTTTTTCCTCTATGACATGAACTCTGAATTACGCACAGTCTCAGTGGTCTTATAGCGATAATTCTTGGGCGAAATATGTGTAGACAAGGCAAGCGGTCTACCTGACACCTCCGCCCACATTTCCACCAACCTCTGATTTATTGTATACAAAAAAGCAACAATGTTCGCTCGTTATCGCAACGCATAAAAGTTGAAACAAGCGCGCGATTAATTTGCGTGTAACGAAATAAAAAAGCACAAAGAAGGCGAGGTGGCGTACTACGCTCTCTAATCTCGCACTAATGCTGCCATAACTCAGCCAAGTTAACCTTTAGCCGTTTGAAATTCAGCCCAGGATTAACACAAAGATGCTTTTAAGAGATGCCGTTAAGACCCGAGTGGGAAATGATCAGGGCGTTCTAATGCGTACGACTCTTTCGGATTTTTTTTGAGAGCATTAATTTTCATGCCGAGATAAAACACTCGAAGGAGTTGATCTACAATTCTGATTTGGGATAACGGCTATATTTAGAAGGCATTTCATTTCTGTTAAGAACGAAAGGTAAGATTATGTGTAAAAATGCAAAGATATTATTTCGATAGTAAGAACTTGTATTTTTCGTAGTCAATTGTAAAGAAGAACCAAACGGTCAGCGGGTTCGAATCCCGCTAGGGGCAAATGTTTATGTGTTAACATTTTACCTTTGTACCTGATTCATGGGTGATTTGTATTTATAATATGTATATATTAAAAAAAAAAATAATCTGTGTAGTATAAACTGTCTGGTATCCATAATACAAGCATTAGTTGTTTACTGTGGAACTAGATGGTGCTGTGTGGAATGTGTGAAGATATAAATTTATTTGTTATTTATTATTACTGTTGTATTTAATAAGAATTATTATGAATCATGTTTGTAAAATAATCAAATGTTTTTTTAATTCTTGGATGACGGTAGCCAATTACCATCATGTGGCCCATGTATCTGCCTGTCTATCCTAACTATTAGTATAAAAATATACAAGAACTTAAAGAAAGGTATACAAGTGAAGGACAAGTGAATCAATTTACTATAACTAGAAAAGCTTTCTGGCACATTTTTCCGTGTTGTGCTCTCCTGTTGACAAAGCGAATAGATTGAGTCGTAGCTTATATACGAGTATCAAGAGTCCCTCAGAAGTGGCGAGGTGATGAGGCAAAGCCGCCGGAACAACCGCATCTATTGTGAATACGAGGAAAACCCTGCTTACATTTGCGATGGAACATAATATCCCACTTTACAAAAGTGACATCATGTAATACAACTTCCAAATATTTTTCCTTATTTATCAAATTATTGCTGTCATTTTTGTTGTACAAGTTGTTTAAGTTATAGGTACTTACTTAAACTTGTTCGTTGCTATTTAAAGTTTTCATGTTAGCGATTATAATTTTTTACTTTTACTAATAAATATAATAATAAATAGATTATAATAGATTTTAAGTACTTTTTTAAATTTTTATATGTACTACTAGCTGGTGTCCGTGACTTCATGCGTATTGAAAAAGAAATTATAATGCTGCTGCCCGCGACTTTGCCCACGTACCTTTGTAAATTATATACTGAAACCTTCCTCGAAAACCACTCTATCCATTAGTGAAAACCGTATTAAAATCCGTTGCGTAGTTTAAAAGATCTCAGCATACATAGGGACAGACAGACAGCGGGAAGCGACTTTGTTTTATATTATGTACCAACTTTATGGCTGTGACGACGGTGGCGCCACAATGCAATTATTATCTTACTAGCGATATAAAAAAGTCGACACAGTCTATACAGTTATGTTCGATGCTGTAGCTCCATTATTTATCATCTACATTAAAAATTTAATTACACCACTCGATAGCTAAAGGATCAAAGATATAAAATATTCGAATTCTTTGGATATATAAGTATGTAAATATAATACGCTCAAAGAAAATATTACCCATAAAACAAAGGGCCACGAAACAGCCACACCCCCTTTTTTTGTAAGGTTACTACTAGTTGCATTTGTAAAATGAAAAAGTGTTTTAGCAATTTCATGGACACTGCACAGTGTGTCATGCTCACACAAGAGTACATGAGTGGTATATAGAAATATAGTCATAAAGATCGCGTATCCCTATTATGAAGTGTCCAAATAATTAATGAAGCTAAAACAACGAGTGGGTCGCGAGTGTGTCTCAGCGAAGTGTTGAAGGGCCGGCGGCGAAACAATTCCGAACTCGTTTCAAGATTAATGTGCGTCCGTGTCGTTATTACCCCCGTCTACCCCCAACTCTTAATTAATGACGCCTTCACACATTACGCTACAAAGTAAATAAACAGATCATAACCACACTGACATTCATGTTTAAAGATATTTTTTAAATTAAAGTATTATTTTTCATATATTTTTGCACGCGACTTCGTCCGCGTTCTGGATGAAAGGTACCCTATGTCCTTTCTGGTGTCCCAGACAACGGTATGCAAAATTTCATGGTGATCAGTTCAGTAGTTTTTGCGTGAAAGAGTTACAAACATCCATACACCCAAACAAACTTTCGCATTAATAATATTAGTACGGTTTAGTAAGGCTAAGGATAGCCTATGTTACTCGCTCATAAATATAGCTTCCCAACAGTGAAAGAATTTTTAAAATCGGTGCAGTTAGTTTCGGAGTCTATTCAATCTAAACAAACAATCAAATATTTCCTCTTTATAACATAAGTAATAGATTTAAAACTTTTAATGGTTTGTTCAACAAGATTATTATCTTGTATTATAAACTCGTGTGAAAATTTACAATTGGTATGAAAATTTTCACAGAGCTTCTAAAGAAAAGTAAAGGAACTCAGCAAATGTTAATGTTCGCCTTTTTTTAAATAACTATTCCTTACTCATTCACCGAAACAACAGTCTGTAAGCGGATGGTTACTCGGGCTGTCCGAATAACTGCGAAACGCAGTCACCCAATGTCAACTACGTATTACCTCTTTCTGCTTATAGTAGCTATAGGCAAACATTTTCTAACAGCGTATATTTGAAAAGAAGAGACTTTAAGAACGGCTAGTTCTCAATATAGGTAATGCCTTTGCTGTTGGTGACACTCAATTTGTTTTAATTTCCGCAATTCTCCCACTATGCATGAAATGTACTGTGTGTTTGCTCGCAGAGCTCCCGGCTCGTTAATATTCACATACTATCTATCGTATATAAAAGGTAGCTATGATTGCTGTTCTTTACGTCGATTTTAACGTCGCTTCCACATATTCAATAGAAACTATTTTTTTAATTAACGTATCATTCGTTCATCGCTCCGTTCTTCTCTGACGCAAAGTTAACCTACTTTAACATCAACTCGACTGCAAGGAAGGATATAACAAGGATGAAAAAAGAAGTTATGTCTGGCCTAGTTAGAGCAACTGTACCGGGTAAAAGCGACGCAATAACTTACAAACTTATTGTAGGATAAGTTTGCTACTCTAAATATAATACTGCAACTTGAGAAACTTAATATGTATCGGTATCAGCGGAAACTTACAAGCTTAGGATATTTTTTTCTAATAACACATTAAGCTTTTGGGATATTGTAGTGTGTAATTATTTTTTTAAGAATTTATTGTTTAAAATAATTTAAAACGACGTACTAAAGACACGCTTCTTTTTACATACATACAATCAAAGTTTAGTAACTTACTAGTGACCCGCTCCCGGCTTCGCGCGGTATCGCGCGGATTCAAGTTTTTGTATGAAATTTGTAGAATTCTACAAATTATTTTCCTTTTTCGAAGTGGTTTAGAAATTAGAAGAAGTTAGCGGAAAAACAGAAAGAAGCAGACAGCGAATGTTCTATACATGTATAGATATAGATGCTGTTCTGATTTGATTTTCATCAGGACTGATGACAACGGCTAGGGAAGTATGGTTGAACATTTCTTTAAAATTTTGTTCATTATTACCATAAAAAGTGGAAAAGAGGCACCTATTTGTTTACTGGTCCACAAGGAGCGCTATACTTTGCCAGAAATTCTTTTGTATATTTATAAATTTGAATTTTAAACACAAAACTGTTCCGCTGGGCGTTGGACTTAATAAGAATGTTAATTCGCTACAGGGGATGTTGTTTAATATGAAAGCTAATTGCATTATTATCTTAAACTTTAAGCTTAGTTACCTGTGTTTTTAATTAGACAGGGTGGCTCAGCCCGAAGGTCCATTTGACGGTGCAGGTGATGGGCGCCAAAGGACACAATATCACTGCATCTAACACTCTGCAGGATTTTTTTACTACTTTTTTGAAGAGGGCCATATTGTAGTAGCTAGATAAAAACACCTAAGAAACAACCTTCTTAATTCGTGCGTTTGCGAGGTTTCAAGTCGACGCGTATATATTTTTGTATGTATGATTACGTATCTTTTAATAATTGTAGGTATAGACAGAAATAGAAATAGAAAGAAATAGATAGCAATAGATAGAAATAGTGCATATTATCTTTGAACAATACTATCTGGAATTTGATATACATACATACATACAAAATATATACATAGAAAATAGAAGCTTATAACGAATATATGATTTATGATAAAGTTACGAAATAAAACAAATATATCTTCCATCACGTATTTCATAGAAAAGTAGACGAGGGATATTTGAATAAAAAATTTGATAAAACCCAACTATCAAAAGAAACCTTTTCACAAATAAAACTAATTTATTTCTCACATCTCATACTAACCTAAATATTTTATGTACTTTGTAACTTGTTTCTTTCAGATTATACTTGTACACAACATGACAACAGATCCTTTCATTACAGTATGCGAGCAGTACGCATATCATATTATGTTCATATAAAATATGTGTTCATTTATTCTTTTAATGTTATTAATGTCAACATAAGACCCACATTACCATTAATTTGGACAAAACATTTTAATGTTTTAGTAGCGTATCCAATTACTGTCTTTTTTTAAATAAATTTACACATTTAAGCGGAATAATATTAAAACAATATATGCACTTGATGTTTTAATAATTAATGAATTAATACTACTTATTAATTAGTACTTGATGAAATTAAAGGAAAAGAATTTTCACTCCAAAAATATTATAATGCAAAAGCTTATCAGATTGAATGTTTGTTGCTCAATAATGCAAAAACGGCTTTACGGATTTGGATAAAATTTGGCACACTGATAGTTCATTACCTGGATTAACATATAAGAAACTTTTATCTTAAATAAATTTTAGGTTCTTGTGGTATTTTCAAAAAACGAACTACAGCGCGTAAATAGTAGCAAACTATATGACTATATAGGTTATTATGAGCTTTGGGTTGCATGTAGTAGCTATTTGTCTATCATGGCCTATATAATTCGCGTTTTAAAGGTTTTTTTAATCGCAAAACACGAAAACGTATAACAGTTCGCTACGTCAGCATATAATGTATCTAACAAATTGCGACAATGACTAAAGCACTTTTCTTTGACAGATTTTTTCTGCTTTGTAATTTAGATTTTAAGAAGAATGCTTTCAATCCGTTCAGAATAGACTGTGAATATAAAACGAGGCTATATTTAGCGTATTCGAGAAATTAATTTTGGATAAGCTTTGTTTGCGTGACTGTTTGAGCAATTATTGAAAAACCTTGCAAAGCGAAAGTCAGTTGAAAGTCTCGTCAATCGCTATAGTAATGGTAGCCTGCAGCCTTTTTCCTGTATCACAAAACAAACGGAACTAAACTAAACTTGGCTTACTTGTAAAAATAGTTTTATTTGTAATTCCCTCCTGAAGGCGACTTCGTCAAGTTGCTACTTCGCTATACGGAAACCAATCGCCTTCGAACAATATAACGGGTCAAGTTTTGTACTTACCTAACTTATAAAAAACACCATACACGAGTTTGTATATGTCAAAAAGTTAATAATTGTAGGTTTCGATTTTTCAATAGGCACAATAGATGTCTGCTCCAATTGAATATAATGAGTAAGGTGGAAGGCAAGAGACGCGCTGGGCGAAGGAGAAAGTCGTGGCTCAGAAATATTCGAGAGTGGACTAGGATTGCCTCGGTCGTTGCGCACATGGTTGGCTAGCTGTGTGTGCCTGCACAAGGTGTGCACTCTGGGTGTCTCCGGGCAATCTCTTTCTTTGGCGATAGTGACCGACCTTGTGACCGGTTCACCCTGCTCACAAGACAAGGAGGCATCGGGGAGTTTTAGTGGGTATTCCCAGTGCCGCTAACATCAAATGCTGGGCGACCCCCACATATCCCTACCGCCTAGCGGTAGGGAATCTGTAAGCGGATTTCTCCTCGTCAACAAAAAAAAAAAAGGATTGCCTCGGTCAAGCAGCTGTTACAGTTGGATCTAGACAGGGACCGGTTCAAGAAGTACACCTTCAGGACCTAACCTAACCTTCAGGACTGAAGAGGCACATAGAGAGAGAGAGAGAGAGAGATTTTTCATTAAAATGGGTTAACTAAATTCATGTGTTCCTTTGGTGTTTTTGCAAAGATAAAATTTTTCCCTTTGACTGTCAATAAATATAATATTGTGTATTTATTTACCCGTGTTCACAATCTACGCGGTGTCGTAAAAGAGTCTGGGAAAAAGAAAAATAATTTTGGAACTTAATAAAGTCGGCGGGGCGTTGCTAGGTGATGGCCTTTTGGGCGTAACAAATCGAAATGTGAAGCAGTTTCCTTGTACACAAAACAACGGCCTCTGATCTAATTAACCGTAACATCATTAACAGTTAACGGATCCCAGTTTTTAAGTTATTAGTTAGTAGATAGGCGAACAGTTCGTTTGGCGAAAAATGTATAGGTATTACTTTTTTTATATACAGTCGACAGACAGCTAGGCTAAAAAAGGAAAATATATTTCTAACAAGGCGTGAATGAATAATTAGCAAAAATATATTTTAATTACAACAAGTTTGTAGCATCGAGGGCTTCCCTCTCTTGAATAAACGTAGATTATTTCTACATAATTAAATTTGTAGGTATAACTTTTTAATAAGAAATTATTAAAACCGAATTATGTAAGGTTTACCATAAAGATTAAAACTTCTCGCCATATTGAGTAAAACTTTGGCGATTTGATTAAAACGTGCCTACCAATTCCAACAAAGCTAAACCACAGCACAAATAACAAGAGGTGAGCCTTGTTATTCATTATTTGGGGCTTCCTACATGTTTAGTCACTTATTTTATAGTTTAATAGTGCATGGGTAAAATTTACTTATGTTTTAGAACAATTGAATTAATTGTTTAAGTTTACTAATTGGAGTTATTAAGTTTTTGATATTCATTAAGTGCCTTGCAGGTACCACTATGACTGCCAAAAGTATTGGTCTGAAATGATTGTGTTTCGCGTGCGCTACCCTAACCGTTTCATACAAGTTACAACAATCTATGACAAAAATGTATAACCAAAAAATAAAAATGAAAGACTGTTTAAAAATGAAGTATAATAGAACTAACACACTTAGTTTATTGGTACGTATTTTATTGCACTTAATGCTAATTTAAATTTTTACATCAGTATTTCAAGTTTGCATACCGCTTCTATGTTATCTGTGGTTTATTCGAATCGATCGATTTCTCATAATTTTTCCTTGCTCTTTAACGAACGCATTTTCAAGATTTAACTTTTCGCCGCTTCATGAGGATTTACAATTTTTGACTCAAATAATCGTAAAATAAGACAGACCCCTCTTTAATAAGTGTCCGTTAGTAATACGTACAAGAATTTAAAAGAGAAATTGAAGTTGAAATATGAATCTATTGACGCATTAAACTAAGAGTTATTTGATAAGATTCCGATATTGAATTCTCAAGTTAGCCGAAAACTCTGTGAAGTAATACGAAGTAATATAATCCCTTAATTTGTCGAAGTCTTGTAAGCAAACGGTACAGGTGCTTCGCAGCTCTCTGACGTATTCAATTCACTTAGAATTGGCTCGAAATTCGTATAATTTCTGACTTATATTGACGTCATAAAATATAGAAACTCATAAATTTTATTAACAGATTGTCAAATGCACATGTACGGCTAAAGATGTTTGGCCAACGAACTCTGTTGCTTTTATCATAACTTCAATGAAACGAGTTATTCTATACAAATGGATATTGGAACTTTTAATCTGATTTAAATCACCTCTCGCAGATGCCCCAGGAAGTAATATTTATTAGATATTTCAATTGGAAATTATAATCCTCGGGAAGATTGCAGAATACAGATAATCTGAACTTGTGGATTGTCTTTTTAATAGGTTTTTGAAATAAATAAATATACAATGAATAATAATACAAATCGTATTTATAATGGAAATTAACTTACCTACATTAAGGAAACTAAAAAACGGATGAAACCTCCTGGTTTTCTTAGTTGACTTAGCCAAGAATCGAACCCAAAACCTTGATTCAGAAACAAGACTAATCAAATACATACATTACTTGATAGTGTCTTAGGATGATCTATTGAACAAAATGACCACCGTTTCGGTGTTCGGTGATTGAGTTAGGGATACTACATTCTCTATCATCTCACAAACTTTAATCACTTAGTTAGACTACTAATATTGAAAAAGCGATTGCAGGATATATGGCGCACTTGTGCTAGTTATAAAATCATCAGGTGTACCGACAGACTGTCTGCCGACCTATACTGTTGATAAAGAAGTATTAGGGCAAAGATCGCACCAAAATACGAACGATGTGGTTACTGTAACCAGAAGTACTGCCCTGCCAATACTTCAACAGTTAACTTAAATGAATAATGTTTGATTTATTAACTTTTGCATGAGTATTATTCTAATTTTAATATATATTACACATCGGTATTATTTTTACATAACACTGGCAACACTGGTAAACTCATTTCAAACTCCTCGAAACGTGAAAACATTCGACAACACAAGACTTTAGAGGAGGTTGCGTACTAAGTAACCTAATATGTACTACACGTATGACCTTTTGTATATTTATGTGGCTGAATGGATAATTGTGCAATACTCCATACTTAGAGTGGGCTTTTAAAGCCCCTATTAAAGTTTGCAAAAAGGCGTAATTGGTGTACAAGTAGGTAGGTACTTGATTTAGATTTTTTTATGACAAATGAAAATACAAAAACTTATGTGTAAGACCACAAGTAATGGAACTTAAATTTTCATATTGGATACCAGCTATATTGATGAAATATTTTCAAAAGATACGGTAGTAAATATGTATTATTGTAATTATTTCAGAGGGACAGTTGGAAACGCCAATGGCACGTCGGAGTAGAGGTAAACCGGTTTATTGCACTAGTCTCGCAAACAGTTTCCAAATTTATTTGAAAACTCAATTGGCAAGTCGTAAATTACTGAATGGCACGTAATATTTGGCGCGAATGGCGAAACTTTGGACTCGAAACTCATTAAGCCAACAGGATATTAGGAAACAAATTCATTTCGTTTCGGACTTAAGAACAAAAGGCGGTAAATGGGTGACATTCAATACTTTTCCACGTTTATTTTCGTACTTAAAAAAATGTTGGAATGACATGTATTCAATGAAAATTTTTGAACATAAATTTCGTAACATTAATATTTAAACACGTACTAACGTAGTAGCTTACTAACGTAATTAACTATACATACTTTTATGAAAACATTTATGAAAAAAATATAAATATATATAATTTTTTTTACAAAATCATGTTAAGCTTTGGTCCCAGGTAGAGTTCCAAGCATACTGGCTGCATTACCTCGTTGTATAGTAAGGCTATATTATTATGTTATATTGCTTTGTTGCTATATTTCTTAGTATTATCTCCTCTGTACCAACCAAACCAAGATAATAGCCAGCTCTGGAATCACCAGTTATGTCGACAAAAGGTTACAAAAGAAAATAAGGAACAAGAAATTCGACACCGAAGTGAATGAAAATGTATCCTGTACTGTACTGTTTTCTTTGTATTAGTAACTAAATTTTTGTGTTAACTACTAGTAATTTATGGTAGGAGATGACTTACCTAATAAGTCATCTTCCTGCTCGTCTCTATACTTTCTGAGAGTCAAGTTATTTGAATATAGCCTGTTTAAAGGCGGCAGATAGGCTGACGGTCTAATATCTGTCATCTACATTCAAAATTCAATGACACCACTTGATACCTAAATGGTCAAAGCTTTTTCTGCCATATATGGCATATTCGAATTCGTTGTAGGTGCACATATAATACGCTAAAAGAAAATGTTACTAGTAAGTAACGTATACGTATATCCACGTAAAACAGACCCCACTTTTTTGGAACAAGTATAAATATAAATATATTCACACATTCCACACAGCACCATCTAGTTTCAAAGTAAGCTACTTAATGCTTGTATTATGGATACCAGACAGTTGATATACTACATACAATACTTTTTTTTTGTAAAAACATACATATTATAAATACAAAACATCCATGACTCAGGTACAAAGGTAAATGTTAAAACAAAAACATTTGCCCTTAGCAGGATTCGAACCCGCAACCGCTTGGTTAACAGCTAGGGTTACTAGCCACTAGACCAAACGTGTACATGTGTCAGTATTGTAGTATTATAGAATCCAAACAAACCAGAAATGATATTTAGTTACATAAGTAATTTTATATAAAAAAAGGAGTAACTCCTTTTATAAATAAGGAGAAACTTTCTAATTGGAATAATTTGTGACTCCATTCAATTTCAAGAGCTTATTGAAATGAAAAGCGTTAAATAGGCTTATAAAAGATGTGATTGACAGCCAACAATTGATTCTTTTCAGTTATTTATTTGGCTAAGACGCTTTTTAAGTGGAAAAGTTGCAATTACCATATTTCGTTTACGAAATAATTTGAAAACCTTTTACGCATTCAAAAAGATTTCATAGAGCATAATATTTCTTTATTATTCAGTAATGAAGTGAAACGGTATAAAAGGGTTTTTATGAGTTGAAATAAAAAAAAATATTAAATAAGTACGACACTTTTATTAAGATTAAATTTGATTTAGGAAAAATGTTTTTAAATATTTTTTTTTAGAATTTGTTTCGTTTTGTAGACAGTCATAATTTCTATAGAGGTTTAGATATACATACAGGTTTAGTAAGATATAGAGGTCCTATGGTACCATATAGAGGTACCTTATATGGTACCATAGGATTGGGAACATATCAAAAATAATGAATACGAGTTTATTTGTATTTTTTTACTTTTGAAATTTCGAATAAAGTAAAATAAATTGAAGTAAAAAATTTGCTTAAAATTAAAAAAAAATCACAAAATTCATAACTTCTTTCATCTTTGCCCATATATGTTAAAAATATATATGTATTTAAACACTAGAATCAGTATTCCATATTCATCTGAAGGTTAGGGTTTTATGGGCGGCCATTAAACTATACCCAATTTATATAGCCTAAAATATCTTTACTCTTTTCACACCATTTACTCTGTGTGTCATAAAAGAGCAGCTTTAACGCAGTGCCCAAGATTATTATTTCTTCCTAGTATTTTAGTGGACATGAATACTTCTAAGATGCACTAAGATTTAACAAGAACACTTTATAGTAATCGATAACCTATATATACAATATATACAAAGAGAAAAGATTCAAAAATCTTTAGCAATCAACCGTAAGTAGGTAGAATCAAAGAGGAAAAAATTAAAATAAAACAAAATTAATTTTCACATTTTATCTTTCCGTAAGTTGAAATATAAAATGGTATTCATAGGCCACTTAAAAGAAGTGGTAAAATTTATAATGAAAAATGTGAGTGGATTTGGAGTGTATGTATATTAACAAGGTTTGTGTATATACGAGGTTTGCGAGCGAAGAGTAATATTTAGTTATGTCACGTTATGTTATTACAAACGTGTAATAATTAGGCTCACGTATGCTTTTGCACACATTTTTAGTGGAAAATTTTTTGCAAATATTTTTTTCGAGAAAAACTTGGTAATTATGGTTTACTAGCTGGTGCCCGCGACTTCGTCCGCGTTCTGGATGAAGGCTATGTCCTTTCTGGTGTCTCAGACAACATGTCTGGTGATCGGTTCAGTAGTTTTTGCGTGAAAGAGTTACAAACATCCATACATACCCACCCCATACCCATCCATACATCCATACCAACTTTCGATTTTTTTAAAAGATCTTTTTATTCTAGAAATAAAAATAGTTATGGATTTTCAAAGTTAACGTATCACTCAGTATCTTTAAAAAATATCATTCAAAGTTCGACAGCGCTGGCACGACAGTTACTTATTAAAAAAAAATATTATTTTTAAAACAAGCTTTGTTACATTTACCGTAAGAGAACACCAACACCTGCATAAAGTTATATAAAGGGGTGACGATAAGGATTGAGTGAAACATATTAAGTTAACAAGGTACACTTACGTCAAAAACAGGAGCAGTGTCGAAACGGCAAGTCGGTGTACAAAATCAATAAGTTTGAAGTACGCCGCTTGTTAAGCCGATACAGCACACGATTTCTCTCGGTCAACATTCGACGTTCACGTCGTATATATTTGCAACCCCCGTTCCCGTAGAAGTGAATCAATAAGAACAGCGGGTCGAGCATGAAACAATCGGGAACTCCGTGCTAGCTTGTTACGTTCGAAAACTTTCGCCAAAAAAACACCTGGCTCCAACATGTTCCGAAAAAAAAGAAAAACTGAAACGCACTCCGAAAAAATTCTAGGAATTTTGAACTCTAACGGTGTAGCTTTAAAAAACAGAATACTTTACAATCTGATGGAATCTATAGTTTCTAATGGTCTCTTCAAAAAGCATCAGAACAGAAAGAGTCGTATGCCTTTTCATCTGAACTATCAATTTTGTTTAACTCTGTTTAAAGCATATTTAGTGTTAAAATGGTAAATACTATTCTCAAGATATTTGTGTCAATTTACGCATTTTATTAGTATATTTTATACTACCCCGCAAACGTTATTTTGCTAAAAAAATAAAAATATTTTTTGGGGTGGACCACCCTTAACATTTAGGGTTATGAAAAATAGATTTTGGCCGATTCTCAGACCTACCCGATAAGCACATAAAATTTCATCAAAATCGGTCCAGCCGTTTCGGAGGAGTTTGGCAACAAACACCGCGACACGAGAATTTTAAATCATATTAGATTATTATTGTGTTTGTATCCCTTTAATTTAATTAACGTCAACCAGAAAAAATAAAATCTAAGAAAAAAAAAAACAATATAAGATTTCGTTCCATTGGCTTAATGTTACCTATTATTGAATTAAAATAATAACATTATTACGGATATCTTGAGAAGATATAGATACCAGCTTTTGTGGGGGATATCTTATTACAAACAAGTGTTTGTCTTATCATATACAAGCAGTAAGTACTGGAGTCAGTTTTTGATAATCACTACGCCAATTAGGACCAGGTTTTATTATTTTATTGCATAGACCTTGTGGCGATCTCCTTCAAATGAGACCTATTTGGAATTTCCATCTGTTTCCGTGTCATTCTTTATTTAAAAGAAGAAGGCACGGAAATCAGTCTGTCGTAATCAGTTGGCGTTCAACTCGGCATAAGAAAGCACGCGCTTTCTCGCTTCTCGCCACTCACCGTTTGTCAATATGTTAATAGTGTAATATGTATAATTGTTATAAATATAAATATGTGGAGTTATTCCTAATCACCCCAAAACCTTATTAGATATTAAGAAATTACAGTCATTAGCACACTAATTGCCTTTGTACGGCGACGGTAATAACTTACTAATCAAGTTCAAGACCGTTAGCCCGTTTGACGAATTTAACATAAAGAAAAAGTAAAAAATGCTTTTAAGTTTTTAACTAAATTTGTGTTAAGCAGCTCTTTGTACACTTTGTATAGAAACCTCTATGAAAATTTCTTGCCTGATTCTCAATTCCACACTTTTAAATTATGTATTCAAAAATCGTAACGCATTCAATTTTGTAATGTAAAGCGTTTGAACAAACGAAGCATGACGGAAGTACGGAGACCCAAGAGAGGCTGTCGAGTTCAATTTGATCGACAATGATTTATTTTATTTTATTTATGGAAATACCAACAGCACATCAAAATGTAAATAATGTAATAATAATTTATATTTATAGCTGCACATAGCTGTAACATTTTATCTCTTTTCATTTATTTAATACATAACCATTTATACATTCACTCAAAATTCAAATAATATTATGTACCCAATGTTTCTTTGTACGTAACTGGTTTCGTAGAAAGAAAAACAATTCTTGTCACGTAACTGGTTACGTAGCGTTGGTTTCGTAGGCGGCCGAAGCGGTTTAATTTGTAGACAAAAAATATGATGATATTTTTTATAGTCAATTTTATTGAGGATGTTACATTTGTATAATTGCTAGTGATTAAAATATAAATACTAAGTTAGATTAGATTAAATTAGATTGAAGTAATTAATAAGGGTTTGGTTAGCTTGGCCTTATAATCAAAGATATCTTCAAAGTTTGAAAAAACGAAGCCGGATAATACAGGGCCATCATACTGTGATAAATTGAGAATTTAGGATACTTTACTAGCATTTTATAGGATACTTGGACATAATTTCTCTTTCATTAATAATATATAAAAGATTTAAAAATAAAAGATCGCGGTAAAAGAAAGTAAAGGCGTTATTAGGTTCGTTGAGATTTTTCACTTTCTTGTTAAAATTAGAATCCCCTTTACGCTTTAAATAATTAAGTGGGAATTATATAGAGCAATAATAATAAATTTAAATTATAGGGGGAATGTTCCCTCCATCCTCTGGGGGCTGTGTGAGTTCGAGAGTGCACGTAATAACGGTACGTTTCAACGATTTATGCGCCTTTTATTGTAAATAACAGCAAGATTGTAAAGTTTCAATGAACCAACTTATTTTATAGGCAATTTTAATTACTATTTTGAGAGTTAAAAACTTCTTGTTCTTACGTTAAATTTTTCTCGTCAATAGAAAAGTCGAGAAAAAGCTAATATTTTAAATTTTTAAAAAGTTTTTGTAAGAAAAGCCGCAGACATAGTAATTCATTCTTTTATGAATATACGCACACTTACCCATATGGGTCCAACAAATCGTTATAAAACCCATGCCCATTGCCTTTTTTGCCAAAGCCGAGGATGGCGCAGACCGGGCGTCAGTCGGAGAGGTCGGTCGAAGGACGCTTTATTTAGAAACATACGGGTTAATATTTTGCGCGATAAAGCAAGACCATTAGCCGTTTCTTGTTATAAAAGACATTACCACTGAAGGTTTTGTGTCTTGATTTCTTTGAACTAGTGTAAGGCTACTTGTTAATATTAGGCTTAAGTTTTATGTTCCATCAGGAATAGGTTTTTCCAATTTATTTTCTTTTATTTGGAAATAAATAAATTGTACATTATACAACTAACAGTTTTTGCATAATTTGCACAGTTTTTGCGCATATTTTGTACAATTCAACGTCACTGTGTGTGTCGCTCACAGAGCGTGTTGGCACGAGTTCAGTGTTTTCCCCACACTAAAAGTGCCCAACGCGCTTAACGTTTCACTTAAAAAAATAATTGAAAAAGGCTACGTACCAAAACTATACTGCAAATAAAAAGGGAAAGTATATTAGCCGTCAATTAATCAGTCTCACGTTTCATTGGTCAAAGTATAGTTTCATGTTCAACCGCCGACGAGCCGGACGTTTTAGCTGCCCGTGTGTCCCCATCGATCTCGCACCGCAGCCGCGCGTGAAAAACGCGACGTGATTTATGTGCCCAGACGCGGCTATCTCGAGATAAATTATAGTCCTCACATCGTAGATGCATACAGTGAAAAAGTGAGAAATGTGCGAATCCACATCGCCCTCCGCACACGCCTCCTTTTTATTCCCTCACAATCCGTAAAAACCACTTTTTGTTACACCACTTTTTCACGTTGCTAGTTAACAATTCTATTGTTTTTATCGGTAGTTTATTTAAATGAGTCTATTATTCCAGATTTATCACCGGAGTACAAAAGTAAACATGCCCGCATTCAACTATGTAGATAAATATCTGAGAAAGTCTAGAGATCTTTTTATTGGTACAGGGCTGCCTTTCGTTTTCAACGTCGATCGGCTATAAGATTACATTTTTATTTTTAGACTTTATGTGTTCTTAATATAGACTTCTAAAGTAGTGGTTAAATAAGTAGTGGAAATTTTCAAACTTGATCTTGGTTCATTGTGTGGTTCTCATAATATAATTCAAAATGTAAGTACCTTCTTAATTAGGACTATATTTGAATTTGATGATTGATTGTCTAATGAATGTTACATTATTATCAAGATTAAGCAAGGAATAAATATTATCATTTTTTTCTTTCAAAACCTATTTCAGCAAATAATAAGGTACACGTAATATTAGAAGCAAATAAACAACTGTACTTATTTCGATATATTATTTGCTTATTAAGTATTTGGAATGAAAAAAAAAAAGCGTTTATTCCCCGTACATTTATTCAAAATAAATATTTGTTATAATAATAAAGTTTGACGGCGTACCCGGCCCCTCAGACCATTAGCAGTAAATAGCTGCTGGAGAGAAAGCGTAACGTTGATTGATGTTAAGTCGACTAAAAAAAAACATCTTCAGAAGAGTTATTGTCATTGAAAATTATTGAGACATAAGTGTTTTTTTTTAAATATTATTTACCCCTTTTTTATAATAAACTAGCTGAAGTCGCCTACTTTAGCTTTTGCTATGGCTCGTTTTTCCCAGTTTTCGTTGAAACTTTTGAAAAAAGTATATTAAAACACTCTTCTGTTCTGTAAAAAATGCAGTTATGTGAAAATTTCAAGTCAATCCATAGGCTAGTTTTCGAGTAACATAAACATACGTAGCTAATTTTTTTATATACAAGTAAAAGTTTAACATTTATGAGACTCTATGGTGTTAGCTCTCTCACTTGAAGATTCCAGGTTCAGTACCTTACAAAATCAATTTTGGAAATCGGTTCTGGCTTTGGAAATATTTTTTTTATATTTGGCTTTTCATAATTATATTGTTTTGCGTTTCGCAGTCATTTAGGCAGCCCGTCTGGAGGCAGTAACCACCAGATACGTGGAAAATTATTTTCATGTATTTATTACACATTTTCAATAGATGCATTTCCAGTATAAATTCCTAAATAACGATCTCGACATACTTGTCTGTCTATATCATAATTCTTGTGGTATTTAAACGACGCCATTCTTTGTAAAATCAATATTTAAAAATAAATTAAAAGAGCTTTCCAATGTTTATTACTGAACCTTAAAACTCGTCTCTGTTTTGTCCTGTAATTTCTGACTTCATCATACCGCCCCATTCAGATCATCCCCTGGTAAAATAAAATAAATTTCAGGTTGGGCGGCTTTCCCGGCCGCAACGGCCGCCCTATAGCTTCAAACCTTTTTTATCTTTGCCAACCTCATTTCCTTATACTCGCTTCTTAATTTGTCACCTGTATTACATCTCCAACTTTGGCCCTGGAGATAAAAGTTGAGTCGTTAACGACGCCTTTATTATTCCCCCTGTTATGCTTGTCTCTTTTTGACTAAATATTGTTATCTTTTAACTAGTTAATTAATGATATAAGTTCAAACATGTACATAGATCGTATTATTAGTATATACATGACTCACTCGCAAAAGTTATATTTTTTTCTGAAAATTAGTTACTGCAATACTTAAGGAATGTTTTCATAGCGCTCAGAGCATGCCACACTCTGTAAAATGTACCATAAATCATTATCGAGCGACGGAGTTTCTTTACAGGCACATTAGTGTCGATCGAGCTAAATAACTTGGCGCTGAATTTTGCAAAACTAGACCTTACCACTTTCTAAAAAAGCGTATTTTTTAGTCTTTATTTTATGTTCCTATTGGAAAATTATGGGGGAGGCCTATGTCCAGCAGCAGACGTCCTGCGGCTGAGATGATGATGATTATCGTATTTCTGTTCTAAAAAATCGTTTTTATAAAAAGTTTTAGCAGTTGTTCACTTTTTGATAGTTAAAACCAAACCATCGCTAAAGCCGAATAATGGCTTATTTTTAACGATACCGTGTAATTTAAAAGCCCATTTTAATTTCTACTAGGTAAGCGTGGTCCATCTTCGGCCGCATCTGCACCTAACATCAAGTGAGATCGCGGCCAAGCGCTGCCTTGACTTATATAAAAAAATCTCTTAATCTTAATTGACAATTAGTAATTAAAAAAAATCTTATTGCTAAACACAACAAAATAAAAACAATGTTAAAAATTAACACTATTTTTAGTTAGACCTGAGAGTATGTATAATATAAAGAAACTCCCGAAGAAATGATTTACGATATATCCCCGTCTATCTTGTGATTGCTTGGAATTGAATAGCTCAGTTGAGAATAACAATACTTTGTATTCGGCACTCAAAATACATACAAAGTAATTGAAAAGAATCAGCCTTTCTCATTTTATATTCTTGAATTATCTTTCCTACCAGAAACGGAATAAGTTTTACGTAGCTCCGGCTTCAAGTAATGAATGTATTAGGTATACTTGAATAGTTAGCTAATATTATTGGACCCTTCTGAGTCTGTAATGTGGATGTTAATTTTCATTAGAGTAAATCTGTTTAGTCTGGGATAATCTAGCCTAAAACTTCGTACCTTTAAGTGTTTCAGACCCTAACTCGAAATTCGAGCATGCTAATGAGCATATTAATATACCATGCTGACTAAGTTAGACTTTGGGTGTGCGTACAAACTTAGAGAATATACGATCTAAATTTGATACGTTTTTTTTTAAATATTTCACAATCTAGTTACGAGGAGACATGTGAACTGCAGAATCTGACTTTATCTTCATAGTATATCTTCATAGATACTGCGTTTCGCAGTCTTTTGGCAAGCTGTGTATTGTACATTGTGATTCTGCGTATTATACATATGAATATGTATGTATAGTATGTATTGTATTAGTATAATATAAGTATGTATAAGTAGGTATAATATAAGTATGTATAGTTGTATAAGTATGTATTATACATAAGTATAACACATCATAGACCGCCAGTTAATTCTCATCATTTAATTGGGTTTAGGTCTGTTTATCCTAGAATAGCGAACTTTGCAATAACAAATTACCACTGAAGGAGGTAATACATAGAAACTGTAAATAAATTATTGCAAGGTTGGCACGCTTTTGCTGCACGCAAAGATATTGCTTCTGTCCCTCTTCAACGACAGTCACTTACTTATGTCGAAGTAAGCCATCAGCCTGTCTGCTACTATTTATATTAAAAAAAAGAGTATATATGAAACATGTACACACACTGTTTCCACAAAGTTAAAGCCGTCTGTGCTATTAGATATTCGATGTCAATGCGTTCATAGTTTAGTTTATAGTGTGAAAACGCAATAAAATATTTGAAACATAACGAACGCAACCACGTTTTATAACCCCGTTGTTTTTCAATTTATGACAAGAGCATAAAATAAAATTTTGTGCCGTTGCGAGTTTTATATTGCATATATATCTTTTGTAGAGATTAAAAAACACAAATCGTATGTTTACAGTTTTGACAGGTTAAATATTTGAAATGACGTTGTATTTTCATTTTCGGTGAAATAAAACAGCGGAAAATCGTATTTTTTGACGCTCGGAGTTCAGTGGAGTTCGGAGTTTTTTCGGAGCGCACCATGTGTCCATAACAGAGGAAAGTTCAATATTTTTAAAACGTACAGTGTCCTCTGTGTTTTGATATTTCAACAAACAGATTTATGTTGCAATGAAAGAAATATTTTTTAATGTTAAGGTTGAAAGACAAGCTGACGGTCTACTTGATGGTAGGTGGCTACCGTCGCCTATAGCACAAGCAACGCCACAGGTGCAGTAAGGGCGCTGTTGCCCATAGTAGAATTAGAGATAAGGAAAGGATAGGCTCTATAATGGGCTCTTATTCAACTAACAATTACAGAAGATCAATAAAAAGTAGCAACGTTACTTAACAAAAGGTATATATATAATACTACTAGTTGAAGCCTTAGCGCTGCTCGCGCCATCTCCTTGGTAAGTCCTTTGGCAAGACATATAACAGTCTACATATAAACAGTCTTACATTAACTTTTTTCTAAACATACGAACACACCCTATTTCCGAACTAGAGGTTTAAAAGCTACGCAACTTTTCAAACAAGTTACGTACTGATTATTCGTTAGTGCTTGAGGCCCCGTAAGCGTTTAACGCACGTTTCAGTCGCCAGGAACCCGGTGCAAACTATCGCCGGTGCTGAAAGCAGTTTGCGAAACATACTGTGCAACACATATTCTTTTTTCAGTGTATAAAAATAACAAAATATTTCAATAAAAACATTTGCGTATCAAAGTGTACCCAATCAAGGTTTGGAACCCCCTGCGGCATCTGTATTTCTGAGCTCATATAACCCAAATATTTTTAAAGTTCGAGACAATAGGCACCTTCAGGGCGAGCTCGCTCCATCATAGGCCTCATCCATGCTACACAGGTGGATATTAGCCAAGAGCAAACCCACGTATAATAAAGAAAGAATGATTTTGTAAAACCATTAAAACATAATATACAAGAAATATTCCAATATACAAGAAACAAGTCCTATTAGCATTTTATTGAAAAAAATGCAATTAAGGGATTAGAAATAGTCTAGCTGTTAAGTATTGCACTGCGGTGGCTATCTTGTGTTGCAGCTGCGCCGATGATACTTTTTTCACAGTAGCTGCAAGTTTAACGACTCTTTAATTACACTTTTATTAAACTTTAAACAGTTTCTTCGGAATCAATGGCAGGATACGCAAAGTGGACTTTCAAATAGTACAAGACATTTCTTGGAGTTTCTCTTAAATCTCGTTAATTAAATGTATAGCTATAGGAACTATAAGGATAGCAATGCAGATTTGAATAAATCTAGTGGATCCATTGAAAACATGAAAACATGGATATGGGTACATATATCTTTAAGCCCCCAGAGTAGTATTACTTTCGTGTCCGTTTCGCTAGAGCCGGATATATGTATACGACAAATTCCTATACATGTAATTTAAACATTAATTTAATAACGTTTATTTTTAAATCTTAAAAAAAAAAAAAACGAGTAATTTTAGACAATACAACTTCTACAAAAGCAAGAATTAACACAGTCTTATTAGGTTTGTAAATTTCATTAAACCCACCTAAAATTAGAATACCTAAACTATTCTAGTTTTCGGTAAATTAGTGATCGGATTTTACCATGGTTAAATTGAGTCGAATTCTCGGAAAACATTGGATGCTCTCGGTCAGAATCAACGCTATATTATACAAGTTACTATGTACAAAAAATATATTGCGTTAGAAATCCATATCTATGCTAATATTATAAATGCGAAAGTAACTTGTTTGTCTGCTACCTTTTCATGCCTTAACTACTCAACCGATCATCATGAAATTTTGCATACACGTTGTCAGGAATACAAGAAAGGACATAGAGTCAGCATAGAGTACCTTTCATGCAGAAAAAAATACCACAGTGATCGTCTAAACATATAAAGAGTTGGGCGCCTCTGTCGCGTGGCGGCGCCACCGTCGTCACGGAGATAACGATGTCAGGCGTTATTACTCATATATTTTCTTTTTCAACGAAGTCGCGGGCCTGGTTACAAATAAAAGGCAGAATTGAAAATACACTTTTTATTCCAAAGTCATGCACATCTACATTTTGTTTTCACTAAAGATTAACAATGTGATATCATTGTGCTATGTCAATTTTGGGGTAAACTATCCAGTCTGTAGTTCATACACTTCATTAAATAATTATTGTGATGTCAGAAATTCCTTTCCACACTGTGGTATTCAATCAAATAACACTGACAGTAGACGATGCAATTAAATAGGGTAAATTAACCAATTGTTAACATCGCTTAAAGATCTGTAATTAATTTATATTATTAATTTGTGCTTTAGTAGTCAGAGTCTTTATGCATACTGATTTTGAATCTACACTGTATGATAATTATATAATATTAATACATTGGAAAAAAAAAACACTTGTTACTAATATCAAAATTTTCAATATTATTTGAAAATAATTTACACTTATTGAAAAATGCTTACATACTTACGTATTAAAAAGGAATATTGAAATGAAATAGTTTTGTATGACCGATGTCAATTCTAGATGAATTTACCCTACCAAGACAGTAGTTTATATACCAGGCGACAATAAATAACTTTTGGATTAGTTATTTAACTACATACTGTTTATGTTAAATTTCATTGGCTAAGTTGTTGGTAGTCAAAAGTTTTTGTAATAAATTAAAGCAATTAATTAGGTAAGTACGTTGACAGCTCCTCTTTACTTACTTTAAACTTAAAAATATAATTTGTTATAATTATAATTATTTTAAATTATTTTTCTTACACTTTGAGAATTGAGATAATTTTTTTAACGATTTTTAAACTGACTTATTTCTATTTATATGGTAAACTTGTTTCTATTTATAGAAAAAAAAAAGCGTTTCTGTTCATGCTGAAAGAAACGGCGTATCAAAGCAAGACCATAAAATAGTTTTTAAAGGCTTTCTATAAGTATGTTAATAATGTTGAATATTCTCTTTTTATCCGTCATTCACTGCCTTTATGGCTAATTCCAACATGTGTGAATAGAGAACTGAAATTAACCGTGGCTCAGGATCTCGTATATTAAAGAAATACGAGAAAAAAAAACATATTTTTTTTTTGCAAAATAGCGTGTGAATATTGAATATAAAGAGGCTATATTATATTATATTAGTTATACAATATGGTCTAGTTATCTAATGAATCTGTTTCCAACGCTTCTCTACGATTGACTGACGCATGACTGATACTTGATTGAAACAATAACAATAACAACGGGATACCAGTCAATAACAAAATTCAGTTATTGAGTATCTAACCCAAGTTAGCCATAAGTAAATATTTACTCACTGTAAGATAAGAAATAAGAAAAAAATTGTTAACAAAAGAAAAAAGAAGTGATTGCTTCGATATTGTTCATTATAAATTGTCGCCCAGTAGTACAATAATTAAATAATACAATACGGTGGTACATTAAGTGAAATAATTTTTCCTTACAAAAGATATAATTTTATATTAGTGTTTCATTCCCAAGTTTCGTGTTCCGTGAATATTTTTTGAAGTTTCAAATGTGAATTTCAAGTTGTGATTGTGATTGAATTTCAAGTTTGAAATTCAATCATTTTCCTGTCATATCACGAATAATATGATATTCGTGATATAATATATAATCGAAATGTCTAGTCCACAAATTATAAGTCAGTTATTCTTTTACTGAAAAAGCTCAAGATAAACTTATTGTTCCAGACCGATAACGTAACGTAGAGATTAGAGGTTTTGTTCCTAGTATTAAATGTAAATATATTCAACGCTTTCAAATGTTATCCAAAGCTCGACTTATTTGTTTTGTTTTCTGTCCTAATAATTCCCATTCTTTTATTAACAGGAAAGCAGAAATGAACATAATAATTTGAAATTCAAATGTAGAAAAGTTGTCTGTTCTCACAAAAAAAATAAATTTACTTCCTGCTAAAGGATGTTTTGCTTCTCATATTTTATATTAGTTTCGTTGCTATGCAACACTTTTCACTATTTCCCTTATTATTACGAGTGTACCATTTAATAATGCGTATGGTATTATTAGAAATACTCATATTCTGGCATTATGGTTACTGCACCATAAGAGCGCTGTCTTTATTACGAGCCACTACTCTTAGAAGTTTCCTATCTGAATACTCAACTTTAAAAAATATCCACAGAACTATATTTATATTAGGGAGATATACCCTGATAACGATTTTATTACTTAAAAATCACTACTTAATTCCTCTCGGAAAAGTTAGTAAAAACTAATATTTACATTGTATTTACAAAGACTATAATAATAATAACTAGATAAGATCTCGCGGGGCGTAACTGTATGTAGCTTTGTTAGTCTCAATTAGAGTTAATACAATTTAAGTCCTCGGAATTTAGCGTTGAAAGACGGCTATAAACAATTACGTCTGGACGGATCTTACACTGGTCTTAATAATATTAAGTTTCTTAGGTTGAGAAAGGTGTCAAAACAATACGAATAAGAGAGAATAAATTGCTATCGTTATAATAAGGTAAGTTTCATTTTATTGTAGCCGCGTAGCAAGTGAACGATCGTAGCACTTCGTAGCCGCTTAGCTCCGCCGCTCTACGCTTCGTAGCCGCTTAGCTCCGCCGCTCTACGCTTCGTAGCAGCTACGCGGCACTATGTCATATAGCAGCGCAGCACTAAGCTGTGTGTATAATATAAATCGGTTCGTTCAGAGAGCTTTTTAATAGACTCCATTTTATTACAGACATACTTTCATATTTCTTACTTTAACTGAGAGTGCCTTCGTGTGCTTTCGAACTTTTATTCTTTTAAAGATTTTTGTGCGTCCTTTTCTCCTTTTTAACTTGGTAGTGCAAATAAATTTCAAATAAATACATTATGTGTTTATACAGTATTATATTGTAATAAATTAATTTATTATACTAGTACAGAATAATGAACAAACCAGCGTTCAATCAAATTGCGTGCCATATTCTCCATCCAAAAACAAGATGAATGCTTCATTTAATGAATAACTGATACATAACTGTAAATAAGCAAATACGCGAACTATCTTAATGTTTTTGCGAGCCAATTTTTAAAAATCTCAAAGGAGACACAATTTGAATAAAATGTTATTCTTTTACCGAGCGCTTTATTATGAGAGTCCACATATAACTACTAATTAACAAGTAACTACTGTAAACGAGAGTGAGTAGTTTCTGTTGCCTAAGATATAATAATATGCGGGATTGCTGCTCCTGGTTTGTTCAATATTCTGAGAATTCTGAGAATATGGAGCACACGAGGAAGACAACTCTATGAAAAATTATATAAATAACATTCATTTTTATGAAATCATAAAACACAATTTTATGAAATATTGTGTTAATTTGTAAACATATAAGAATAAACATAAAAAAATTCTATGAATTTTTAATTGAACACATTAAAATTTTATACATTTTCGGCAATAATTCAGTGTTTCCTAATTATTTTCTTTCTAGAAGTGTTTTCTAGAATATTTTCAATAATGATATTCAATTAATTACTCTAAATAATAGTTACAAAGGTCCCGCAGCGAATCGATGCCAATCGAACTATTAGTATTATTTACATTATCTATGAATGAACGAATAGAAAATGATTTTTTACCTTCAAACCATGACCTGTGATCCTTGCAAATAACAGTTTGACGCTCTGCGGAACCCGACAGGCCTATACATACATAACTATTTTTATTCAGTCGCTGGTTATCACTGGTTTAGTGTCTAAGTTGCCCGGGCTAAGCATTGTCAGTGTTTCGGCGTCGTCAGATATCGTTCGCATCACCAACGTAGCCTTCGTCTGGACTCTCAGAACAAATATCCGACGCACATTTCGCATTGGACACTTGTGGGAGAGGTTTCAAAACAGTTTCAGTACCTTCACCAGGTATTCGAGCGTCAGTCGTCTGAGTATCCACGCAACGAGTTTCCACTTGATAGCATCTACCTGGCTCGGGCACTCCCATCGGCACCATGACAGCACACGTGCCTTTAGGATTCACCCAAGAACTGCAAGCTTCTCCGGACATACAGCACTGTGCCGCTGGATCCGTCTTGTATCCCTCAGGAGGGGAAGGAACGAATTCATCATTGTAATAAACTGTACCGTTTCCTACAAACGCTATTTGCCTGTTTCTTGGTACCGGATAACCTTCCAAAGTTCGCCGAACATTCGTTGCGTTAAAGAGATCGAAATTGGAACAAGGCTGTACCGGTGTGTTGAACTCTGTATCCTTCGCGAATTTGCATACCAACTTTTGACCCTTAGCCCTGTTGTGTGGAAGTGTTTGGTAGAAGGGACCGACCACTGAATAGTTTGACATCATCGGCGGTCTGCATGGATGTTTAGGCAGACCATAGTCGTACGGATAGCCGTCACTATCCAAGAAGCAGCCTGGATTTAAGTGCACATCAGCGGAGTGCTGATACATGGTGTTAATTACGTTTTGTGGTAGATTAACATTGTTCATATTCTGCTGGTCCTGCCACGTCACCTGCCGAGGAGGCGTCGGAGCGGTGAATGCGGTCTCTTCTTCGTAACCGTCAGCGTTAGCGGTTTGAGCTTTGTACACTGACATCACTGTATTCTCGTTTTGAGTATTATTCGCAACAGTTTCCGCGTCACTAATTAGGTCAGGGTTTCTGTCAACGAAGCCTTTCATGTTATTGCTTTGATATACGTCGTTTGGATCGTAATCACGGTTCGTTTGCACCGTATAATGGAGCGCGTGGTGTGAGTGGGCATTCACAATAACACTCCCGTTATTTTTAGGCAAGGTACCGTTGTTTCTGCCCGTCGGCAGAATTTGATTGCACAACGCTACGTCTTTGCCGCTTTCTTTCTTTTTACGACTTTTTGTGTCCGTTTTGAATTTTAATAATACGACAGCTATAATCGCTATGAGTAACACTATTATTAAAAACACTATAGTCACTATAACTACTAGATGTCTGTGCGGAAAAGTAACCACTATGACGACTGGCTCTTCCTGGACTATAATTTTAATCGAGTAGTTAGCCTGAGACCTCCCGGCGGGATTTTCGGCAACACAGGAATACGTGCCGTTTATATCGGTGTTCATATTGAATATGTACAGTTCGCTCCTCTTGTCTGTGGTCCCGCTTTCCACGAAATATACATCACGGGGGCCCGTCGACGTGTTTGAGTAATTATGAATAATTTGTCCCTGGTACAGCCAGGAAATTCTCGCTGTTGGCACGGCTTTCACTGAACACTCCAATGTCACGTTGTTGCCCTCGTTAGTCTCTAAGTACACTGACGTAGGAGTCATTTTCGGTAAGCAGGCTAAATCGTATTTAGGCACACTGGTAATCGTACGTTTTTGCAGACGCACAGGAAGCGAGCAAATTGGTTCGACGGCGTGCGGCATGTTGAAATTCTGCAGCCATGCATGTAAGTCCCTTAGATGGCAGTCACAGTTCCAGTTATTATTCTGCAGATCGATGCCCCGAAGCGTGTCGGGGAATAATGTTTCGCCCTCAATGGTCGACAGTCTATTGCCGTTTAATCGCAGCCATTCCAAATGATTCAATCCGAAGAAGGCTTCCCTCTCTATTACCTCGATCTTGCAGTCGCTTAATTCTAAAGTGTTTAAATATGAGAGATGTTGGAAACAATGTGTTTTAATACTCGTTACGGGATTATTATCTAGAGAGAGCCGCATCAGAGACGGAAAGAAGATGAAGTTAGTCGACGGTACAACGGTTAGATAATTGTTGGACAAATCTAATTCGACAAGGTTCGCGAGGCCCTTGAACGCGTGGTTATCGATTTTCTGTATCCTACATCTGGGTAGAAATATTTTCTGCAAATCAAGGAGACCGAGCTTAAGAAAAGTTTCCTTTTGTAAAACTTGGAGATCGTTTCCTGAGAAGTCCAGCACTTGGGTCTCGGAGTCTAATGAGTTGGGAATAGTTTTGAGAGTTTTCTCGGCGCACTCGACGTATCTCTTTCCGTTTTTCCATTTGCATATGCATTGTGTGGGGCAGGCTATAGCCGAGAGCAGGATACAGGTGGTGCATAGGGCTATCAGCCTCGCATCTAGGCCCCTTTTGAATCTCATATTGCCTCAAGGCATCGGCGCTTCGCTGTACACGGAGAGCATTATCTGAAACAAAACAAAATAGATGAATCTCAGGCCTAGGCACGTTCGCATAGCACGGTCGGTTCAAAATACGTTATGTAAGAAAGAAATGTTAAACAAATACTCGCGGAAAATTCGTCGCCGGTTGTTTTCGCGCAATTTTTTCCTTTGTTTTATCCGAGAGCCGTTCGGTTGTGAATCGATAAATTGTTGCTTTTGAGTTGTAATTTACGAGGGAGGAATTCCGGAGAACAATCACCGAATACTTGCTCGCTTGTAAATTGCGTCAAATGTTTGTGTGTTTGTGGAGTTTGATACAGCTTTATTACTACTTTCGATTATTTTTATTAGAAGCTAGTACACTGTAAAGTCATTCATTTGTCATTAATTTTATGGCGCGTTGTTAAGATAGTCAGTATTTAAGACTGTAATAATTAATAAAATCAAAATATAATAGTAAATAATTTACGAAGGATACCTTATTTTAATTAAATTTTAACTCAACTGCCCTATTAAAAGTCGACTATTTCTTGAGGTTTCCACCGAGTCGACTAAACTCGGCTAAACCTTTACTGTCTGGCGTTTAATATCGATTGAATTCCCTCGGCGCACCCTTAGTTTAAAAAAACATGCTGGCCAGAAAAATGAGTGTATTTTTGAACAGCAAAATCGGTACAATCTGCAATCCCTTTTTTCGGTGTTTGGATTTATTATTTATTTGTAGGATTTAAAAAAAACAATCCACCTAGCAATTCAGCTCGTGTCGAGCACGTGGCTGAGTTTAGCAGACTGTTAAATTAAGCTGAGGGCGACGCGGGGCTTGAAAACGGACAGTGACAAGGGTGTACATTTGTTTTTTTATTTTATTTTAGTTTGAAATCGTGTTTAAGTGTTATCTTGTAATTCCCGATTGTAATGATACTTTGGAGATGTTTTCTCACTGAAAGCGGCTTATGCATAATGTATGCCCCGTAATGCATTATTAATGCGAATCGATCTGTCGACCCATTTCTGTACCACTCGCCCTTATTTGTAGACCACATCTTATAATATTTCTTATTACAAGTCATTGTGTAAAGGCTGGTCAAACACCGCAATCTTACAAACACGAGAATGAATTATTTATGAGCCCAGTAGTTCGGTCTTCGCATAAAAAAATAGCGAACTGGTTAGTTAGCGTTGCTTTTCTGAAATAATAAAAATCAGCTTTATTGGATTGTCAACGGCGCGGCGAAATGGCACCAGTTCATTGGTCCTAAAATCTCAATTTAGGGCCAACTAACGGCAGTTCCTCCCTCGTCCTCGCAAGATTGTGGTTGAGAGAACTTTTTTATTAAATTATTATAAAAAAGTTTATTTTAATTTTAATTTTATAGGCATTTTATAAGCGTTCCTGTGGTGATCGTGCGAGTTCTAATGTTTTCTAACAGATGGCGCGGCGCTACTGTTTGTCTATCTATAAGAAGTAAGTTTGTGTGATTTCAAGTTTTTTTAATAGATTTAATTTTTAATGCAGAAACATATGATTGAATTTTTTATATATTTAATATATAATTTTAATATTTTTTTAAAGAAATCAAGTCGAATACCGTTATTTGCTTGCATTTATTATAGGCGACAGATCCACTTATTTTCAATAATTTTCTTAGACAAACTTTGCCATAGAAGCAAAAATATATTATCCTCAGTTTTGAGATGTATAACTGCAATATCGTAAGTGTATACTAGCAATATAGTCTAGTCCAATCCAAGTAGATATTAGCGAAGGTATTCCACATGTTCAAACGTAATCAGGTCTAGTAATGGCTACATTATTTAGAGTAACGCTAAAAAGAACAGTAGAGGAACTTTCTGATAAGTCATTAAAATCGCAATCACTTGTGAATATTATCTTTCGACTCATTTCAAAAAACATAGTTTCTTTGTCAATAGGACGAGTTAACTTGAAAAAAAATATAAAAAAATAAATAAACACAATAAAATTAAATTATAATTTTAGAATTTATTGTTCCATGTGACATTTGAATTACTATATCTTATTGTTTATATTATATTGGTATATATAAAGGAGTATGAATAACGAATTTATTTAATTGTTAATAATTTTATAGGCGACGATAGCCACCTAGTATACCAGTAGTAGACCTAGCCATCAAGTAGACCGACAGCTTGTCTGTCGGTTCTTTCCATGGAATGATTCTTTCCATGCTCCAGTTTTCCAATATGCAACTGTTTTTCCTGTTATGTTCCTATAATAAATTGTCAAATAATCGAAAAGTCGTATGCGACTTACTGTAAGCTTGGTGTATTGTTCGCATAGCGCCGGATGAGCGGCTCGATGGGCAATGCCATTAACGCCAGCACCTAATCAATCATAACGGCTATAGCCAACCGCGGTTACACACGATAAAGCGCCGTGGAACAATTAATTTTCTATAAACCTTTCGCACACTCCGCATGTCTGACCTTGATGAAGGAAAAGATAAAAGCGAAGTTACCAGTCACGTCTCTCTGATAGATCTTTTTGTGGAGCTTTTTGATTCTAGAGTTATTCTACAATCGAATATTTCGATATTGTTATAATAACAATAATTCATAATTTTATTTTGTTGATTATTTGCAAATGAAAGCAAAGGTGTCAATATAAACGTTCGCTTTATTAACTTACTTTTAATTTTACTTAGGGCCTCTTTCACCAACCACAAGTAATTAGTTACTTTTAGACATAATTTTATGTTATGATTCACCTACATTCAGTGTTAACAGTGCTACAGTGTTAACAAGAAATCGATAACACTAATACATAAACATATTACGAGTAATATGCTAAATCCAAACAACATGCTTTTATCTCTCAAGTCATTCTTTATTTTATTTTGTTACTATTGTACATTTCTACTTTGATTTCAGATTATGGAGAAAATAATCTGGATTATTAAAAGAACGCGTATTGTGACATTATATGTACTGTACTTATCACAGAGACGTTTCAAAGAGAATTCCAGTCGCAGAAGCTGTATATTCATAATAAAAATATGATTCACAACCAATTTTCATTAAAAGAAGCTAAAAGAATGAAAATTGAATGCACTTTTAACACGCAACGGAAGCCCTCAAAGATTAATAATTTTCCCCTCTTTTTTCACACTTTCGACTGTTTCTTCGCTCTTATTTGTCGCAACGTGATGTTATATAGCCTAAAGCCTTCCCCGATAAATGATCTATCCAACACAAAAAGAATTTTTCAATTCGAACCAGTAGTTCCTGAGATTAGCGCGTTCAAACAAACAAACAAACACACTCTTCAGCTTTATAATATTAGTATAGATTATTTAAGTTATTATATTTTAGAAGATTGTTGGTAATATATTGGTACCAACAATTTAGAGATTGTTGGTAGTATATTGATAATCGCAAAATCTCTGGTTTATAAAAGTAATTTCGTCAGAACCGATTCAGGCACATTTATTTTACGACAGCTAATCCTTAATTACCTTTTGACACTATTGTCAATTGAAAGAAAAAGTGCATCTGAGCAAAGTGCTCGATAACCAAGTTAAAAGGGTATAAAGAAGCAATTGAAAGCGAACGAATTTAACAAAAGTTCAAAGTGTCTGTGGACGAAACCGTTAAATCCGCGGCGCGATTATTTCAGATTTCTTTTGTGTGTTTAGTGATAGGTCTGTACATAATAAATCCGATATTGAGTTTTTGATCGGAAAATCTCTTTTTTCTATATAAAAAACTAGTAGAACGGTTAATACGAATTAGATTGCAAATGACTTTGCACAAAACCGCAAAGCTGTCGCAGGGTCACGCTCACGCGTAGCGTACGAGTGGATTGAATGGATAGACGTCTATCTATCCCCGGCCACTATCTAACCTTGAGTGAATAGACTATTCACGGTTTTAGTTTAGAAATATTTTTTCATTGAATATAACTATTTTAGAATGGCCCGGTTATGACAACAATCTTCTTAAAAATTAAAATCTTAAAAATTTTATAATTTTATTTAAAACTAGCTGGTGCTCGCGACTTTGTCCGCGTGGAATAGTTATTTTGGGAATCATTTGGGTATCTCGAACGGTTTTCGCAGCGCACGCAACGGAAGCCCTCAAAGATGAATAATTTTCCCCGTTTTTTTTTCCACATTTTCGACTGTTTCTTCGCTCCTATTAGTCGCAACGTGATGATATACGAGTAGCCTATAGCCTTCCTCGATAAATTATCTATCCAATACAAAAAGAATTTTTCAATTCGAACTAGTTCCTGAGATTAGCGCGTTCAAACAAACAAACAAACTCTTCAGCTTTATAATATTAGTATACTTAGATGAGATTAAATAACTTGATAATAGCGTACTTGATGATGTTTAATTATTAGTTAAATGCCCAATAATAATGCCCAAACTGGCCACTGCTGCTGACTTCGACTTTATAAGATACTAGCTGACCCGGCAAACGTTGTTTTGCGAAAAAATAATGAAAATTTTTTGAGGGTAACATTTGACCTTTAACATTTAGGGGTATAAAATAGATATTGGCCGATTCTCAGACCTACCCGATAAGCACACAAAATTTCATCAAAATCGGTCCAAATGTCCGTTCCACAACGTTCCCGAGGAGTTTGGCAACAAACACCGCGACACGAGAATTTTATAATATATTAGATATTTTTTATTATTTTACAAGCATACACTTTTTAATTTTTTTATAACATAGATAATAAAGATGTTTTTATTATTGAAGTAACATATAAGTGTGCTTTAAGTCCATTAATATTGTTTACTCAAGACAAATGTCAACAATGTAATAAATATATAATACCGTCGGTAAACATTTACCGACTGTCATCGTATTACAAAAACAAAGTTTATGGACGTTCGATTCAATAACAATCAATCAGAACTTAGAAAAGTGACTTTGTTGATGGATGGTTTCGATAAAATAAATGTAATATTCTATCAGTAAATTGAACAGAACACAATATTTAATAGGTTTTATGCAAAGACTATATAAGTATAATTGGGAGTATAGACACGGCGTAGCCCACAAAAAATGGTAATAGTAAAATTCGTCCACTCGAGCCGAAGTGGACGAATTCGCACATAGTCGTTCGCTAGTCGTAAGCTAATCAATATCGTTGTGCAGTATACATTGATGCGTTAGTACAGAAGACTTTTAACTAGTTTCTTTTTACAAAAGCAATATTCATTTGAAATTGCGTGTCAATCTCTCAGTAAGTTTGTAAGTATGATTTTAATACTACCACAGATTTCGGGGCTTTTTGCTTGCTACGCCGCATCTATAGTTTAGATCAATGGTTTTATGTCGATAAATAAAGGTTTTAATTCAGATTTGTATATGTATACGAAAAATCGTTGCAATAACTCTTTTTAAAATATAAATAATAAAAAAACCTCGTTAATTAACCAGATTGCATACTGTAACTCTAAGCTTTCAAATCTATTTCGATAAGCGATTAAATCGGCTTTCTGCTTCGTTACACAAAGTTTTGATGAATAACAATGGCGTGCTACACTGCGGATGCGTCTTTACAATCGTTACTTCCGGTAGGTTCTAAATATCTGTTTTTATGTAACATATTTTACTTATACCTGTTTCTACTTTCTTACTGTTTAGTGTTACTTGTTTATAAAGTCCTTCTTTCTCAAAATTGAGGCCTAAAAGCCCTCATAAATGATTACAGACAAAGAAAAGTTGGTTATTGCTTTGTATTTTTTGTTGTTTAACATCATATTTTACTAAGAAAAAACAATTTATTTTCATTCCCTTGTTTTACTAGTTTGATACGATTTTTTCGTTTTAAATTTTTTTTAGGTGAAGTATCGTATCGACCACTTGGCGAATACTAATATAATATATTAAAGGTCTCTTTCACCATCTCTTGAGAACACTACATAACGAAATAAGTAATTAATCACAAAATTAAAATGTTAAAATTTTAACGTTAGAACTGTGGTGCTATTTGTATAGTTTGATATTACGCAGTTTGAATTGGCTACCCTACTGTCAACACAATTTCACGATTTATATCGGGCCGTAATACCGGATTAAGGCGTGGACGTGGACTCGAAGGCTTTACCAAATTTCGCCTGACCTTCAGACTTAGTGGCACTTTTTCTTCCATTGCGCTGACTAAGGGCCCTTGTTGATAGTCGTGTGGCAGCTCTTAGCTACGTGAAACTATAAACTGTATTTTTTTTGTATCTTTAAAGCATTCTATAATTATTTCTTTTGTTAAATGTACAGATATTCGCCAATCTACTTGTAAACGGTATTTTTACGATACTTACTTAGAATGCACACATATATTCACAGTCGTTTCATTAATTGTTTTAATATATTTTCATCTAATTGCTACTTATCAAAGGGAACTCTAAAATTTCTAGGTGTCGGTTGTAATGTCAGAAAGAACATAAATCTTTGTGACCAAAGAGGTTAAATATAGCCCTGAGACCGCGTGGTCCGAGTGCTTTGTCCGATTGATCGGACTACGCGTACTTTTTTTCCTATTGCTCCGATTAAACAATCAGACTATAAAGATAGTTATTATACAGAAAAAACATAAACTTTTATACAAAATTTATTTTTCGAGATTAGTCGAAGAACAGTTTATTGAAGAAGTTTTATCTTCCCTTGGTTAAAAATGTTGAAGGTCATAGAAATATCTTAGAATAAAGATAACGTACAGATAAAGCTATGCTGGTTGTGATTATCCCAGAATACATTCGTTTCTAGGTCACTGCGGAGCTCTTGTCACAAAAGGAAAAGATTTCTATTGTAGGATTATGGAACACGTTAAGATGTGGATTTTTGTAAAATATCATCTTGATTCTATTATGTTCAAAGATATTATATTATATGTCAACGTTATGGTACCTAAATGAAATGAATAATTTTATGTGACTTACAATTACAGCATAGCACAGTTATAGCACTTTTTCGATTGAATCATATTGAGAGTTTTTACCTGAGGATTTAGATTCCGAAACTGAAAAATGCTTTTTTTTGGACATGATATAACCACATCATTGTAGTCAAGTTTTTGCCCGCAATTCTGTCTGCGTGTCAATTTTTAGGAATTAAAACATTTATTCACTCTTTATTGTCCATATATTTTTTTAAGGCGTTGAATTTTTATTTATTTATTCGAAAACAGTACATTTTTCTGGATAAAAGGTACCCTATGTCCTTTTCTGTATCCCTAATAACACGTATAAAAAATTCATCAAGATCAACAACAACAACAACAACAACAAACAAACTCACTTTGCATTTATAATATTAGTTAGGATTTAGAATAACATATAAGAGTTGCATCTTCAGAAGAGCTGCATGTACGTATGTTGTGTATTTTTTTTATAAAACTTTTGCGTTATTCTCAGTTTAATACATAAATAAACTTATAAAGTTACAGAAACTTACAGTACTCACGAGGGATACTTTTCAACTTTCAAGTGAACGCAGCCGCGGACAAAACTTAATAAATATTCATTGAAGACAAAGTTGTGGGCAATGAATAGTCGTAAATGATTGCGTAATATGTGCGCATAAAGCCAAGTTCCACATAAGATACGCGTGTCGGTTATTCCGTCGAGTCATACCGAAACGAAATGGTACGCGATTTGTTATTCGGATACAGCAGCAAGATATATTAGTACTGTTTCTGTATTTATATTACTGTTCAGAGAATGAGGACAAAATGTAACTCACATAATTCTTTGGTTTGAAAAGACTATTTTGATATATATTTTTTAATTCTGGCTGCTAACAATGCATTGATTTGTTATTGATGTCATAAATAGCCCATAGCATATTTTACCTTACATCAAATCAGGTAGTTCTGATTTTTTTATTATATAGAAAATTTCGATTTGTCATTATTATTTCATCACTACCAAACATAATATGAAATAACTACCTGATTTGATGTAAGGCAGCAACTCTTGTTTAATACCATTTCCATGGACTAACAGCAAAGACTATATAAGTATATTTGGGAGTATAGACACGGCGTAGCTCACAAAAAATGGTAGTAGTAAAATTCGTCCACTCGAGACGAAGTGGACGAATTCGCACTTAGTCGCTCGCTAGCGCTGAAGCCGTTTGGTTGCTGTTTATTTGTGTTAAAAATTGACAAAATGCCATCGTATTGTGTGAAATTATGTAAAAATATACCTCAAAAAGGACAAAAAGAAAAAGGAATTACGTATCATACGTGAATATTTCATATAAATAGACTAAATTACAATATTTTTAACAAAATATTTAATTATTTAGCTAAACCTTTGCATATTTCAAAAGGAAGCATTTGAACCTTATAACTGTCTCATTCTTACTTATTGCGTAGTATAGATCGTCCTTTTGTAGAAAGAGACACATATAGGTTTCAAATACACTTATCATTTCAATATGGTTGACGGTCGATCCAGGGCCGCACTTTATATTTTTAAATAAAAATAATAATTTTGTACATTTATATGCTTGTGTTTGAAAAAGTTCAATAAGCTGATTTTATTTGAGGGACAATAAGAGATCATAATAGTATGTATATGATTAAATAAAAAATAATAAGTTTTGAAGTAACTATAATTAAACATATGCTTATTTTTCACTAATTTGTTAAGAACACTGTTAAGTTTCTTAACAGCTGTAATCGAGACCGCTAATTATTATTATTAAATATTCGTTTAATCATGTTGTGTCATTTCTATATCAAACATCCAATTAAATTATATTACTTAGGTATTTTTAAATTACACGCTTCCAAATACGGCCCTGTGACACGAAACACGTGTTTTATTACACCAGATGTACAGTCAAGGGCAATAATATCTGTACGTTTCCAAAGCGGCAAAAATATCTGTACAGTTGAGAGGCCAGAAATATCTGTTCGATAATTCGGTCAGAAATATGCGAGCATTTAAAGGGTCAAAAAGATCTAGACGTTCACGTGGCCATAAATATATGTACAATGTCAATCAAATATGTGTAGGCTGTAGGCAAATAGGAGGGCATAGATATCCATACATGAAACTATCAAAGAGCGTGTCAAGACTGTCAAGTCTAGTTATCAAATATTTTGATGTTTTGCATATTCTCTACTTTTTTTAAGTATTTTATGTATTTTTTATGAACAGAGCCAATAAATGCGCCTGTGTACTACCATAAAATTTACTTTCGGCACTTTCCTTCTTTCTCTTACAACTCGCTAAAACCTATTTTGTATGTATACTATACTGTTTCTGATGTTGACGCACAAAACTAATTCAAAAAACCTAAATTGATATTTAATAAAAATTCATATCGATAAATCTAGACGTGATAGAAAAAATCGGCCAACGGGAATAGATTCAAAGCATTAAAATCTTCATATTTTTGACATATTTTTTGAAGGAGGATTTCGTTGCAGACCAGTGATTAATTATTAAATGCTCTAAGTTAGTAAAAACCTAAGTGTTCTTTTTAACGGCAAAGAGACATTTATACATACACTAGCTGTGCTCGCGACTTCGTCCGCCTGGAATAGTTATTTTAGGAATCATTTGGGTATCTCGAACGGTTTTCGCAGCGCACGCAATGGAAGTCCTCAAAGATGAATAATTTTCCCCGTTTTTTCGACTGTTTCTTCACTCCTATTAGTCGCAACGTGATGTTATATAGCCTAAAGCCTTCCACGATAAATGATCTATCCAACACAAAAAGAATTTTTCAATTCTAACCAGTAGTTCCTGAGATTAGTGCGTTCAAACAAACAAACAAACAAACTCTTCAGCTTTATAATATTAGTATTAGTATAGATTAGCGTAATCGAAAGATTTTTGTACTAATATTGTATAATTACTTAAATTACGAATAAATATCTTCCGTTTCATCGCTACGTCTAGTATAAATATGTTACTGACATAAATTTAGCATTGAAAAAATGCTAATATAATATTCACAAGAAAAGCCATGTGAAAATCGTATATGATAGTTGTGAACGCTGTGAAGCAGAATCTAAAATAATAGAATGAAAGGTGAAAGAAATATTACGTTAATGACGCCACAATCAAAATGAAAGGGACAAACAGATCATATGACAGAATGGTACTCTTTTCGATGATTGTCATAATTCAAAATACGAAAACTTGTTTGTTTGTACAGATATTTATGCACTCCTATTTGCCTAGATATATTTGACTGACATTGTACATATATTTATGGCCACGTGAACGTCTAGATCTTTTTGACCCTTTAAATGCTCACATATTTCTGACCGAATTATCGAACAGATATTTCTGGCCTCTCAATTGTACAGATATGTTTGCCGCTTGGAAACGTACATATATTTTTGCCCTTGACTGTACCATTGGCTAGCGGTTTGTTTTTTGTAAACTAGTCAATATCGTTGTGCAGTATACATTGATGCGTTAGTACAGAAGACTTTTAACTTGTTTCTTTTTACAAAAGCAATATTCATTTGGAATTGCGTGTCAATCTCTTAGTAAGTTTGTAAGTATGATTTTAATACTACCACAGATTTCGGGGCTTTTTGCTTGCTACGCCGGATCTATAGTTTATATCAATGACTAACAGTTATAAATACTCTGTTATACATTTAACAGAGCAATATTTATGAAGTACTTTAAAAAAATTGTAAAAATAAATAAATCAATTGTTTGGTGATAAACCATCTCCCATTTATATATTTTTTATGAATTTCTGCTGAGGGTTGACTCTCTACTGGATGGTTGGTGGTTATCGGCGTCCAATAACACAATCAGTCGGCAACACAAAATCTTATTAAGATTAACTATTGTATAAAAGATAATAGATAGATAGATCTTCATATGACTTATAATTTGTAAATAGTTTCTACACATAGGCTAGCTTTTTTTAAATCACATTTTCATCTAATTTTCTAATTCATCTAATTTCATTTAATTTTAAACCACATAATTCATTAATTGATATAATAATACAATATTAATTAGATAACATTTAATCGATATAATAAAATATAACATAGAGCACAAATAAACCGTGTTTACATTACGGTTGTCTGAGTGAGTTTGGTACTAAGTGATAGACCTTAATGTGAGATATTCTATGTGATTTTCCATAATTATGCCTGTCTATCAAAATTACATGAAAACCCAATATGTTGAAAAACAGAAAGTATAAATAAAATGAATAGAATGAATGGAACTTTTTCTATTTTTTAACGTTTCGCATTTGGAAAGTTTAACGCCAGGATCAGAGCCATTGTGTATTTTTTATGAACAAAACAGCATTGTTCTCTAGTGGAGGGGGTACACGTGAAATCGAGTATTCATTCCGCGGCCTCCTCGGAAACTGATAATGGGCTCCTTCCTACCTATTAAGTGTTAAAATAATTCTTTCGTCTAACTATTACCTAACTAACTAACTATTACGGTTTCAAGGAGCACATTCGGAACGAATACACACTGTAGGTACATAGTTGTTATTTCATATTTTAAAGATGACAAAAAGATTAGTATCCTGAGTTTCTTTCGGGGTTTCTTCTCAGGATCGTCATCTTTGCTTTTTTTCCGAAACCCTGGTAAATTTAAATTAATAATGACGATCATAAGAGTTTCTTGTAGAAACCCAATTGATAAATAAATATTTTGATTTTGATTTTTGATTTATTTACAAGTATTTAAATTATTTACAGAAAAAAAGTTTAAATTTAATATATAATACTTATCTAAGAACTACAATAAATTTAATCACTATAATAATATAAAAATTTTAAAAATTAACTATTTTCAAAAAGTATGTAATTATAAATCTAATAAGCCTTTTGATTTTGATTTTTTTTATTAATTCACTGGAATAATAATAAAATTAGAGGAAATATATAAAATGAGTTTTTTGGAAATGAGGAAATAAAACTATCATATCTTTTAATTTGAGCCAAATTGTAGATAGTTTGATCAAAAACGGTTCAGTAGTTTGGGAGTTTATTCCGAACATACATACATCGTGACACGAGATTTTTATATATTCCAATAATGGTATTGATTCATAACATAATATAACAACTAACATAATTATTGATGTTAGTGTTTATTAAACAAATGAAATATTGAAACGAAAGAAAAACGGTTTCCAATTTAAAAGGAGAATTCTGTAATTTTGAATTTGAAATTGAGAACAAGCTCTTCGCTGAAACGCTTGAACATTGAATGAATTTCGTGAACGACAATCAAATTTACCTGCTTGTAATTGATGAGAAGAGGGTACTACAATTTAATCATGACAATCGGACCTCTCCCTTCAACCCATCACCCCTCTTCACTTGCTACGTTAAGCTCTTAACAGGAACAATTATAGATTTTTTCTTACATCAAAAAGCATCATAAGTATTATAGAAAGGATTTCCAATAGCAATAATATTTGGAAAAAAAACCATTACTTACTAAAAAAAATCTCGATTGCTGTAGGTCTATACAGTTTCGAATACTGCATAGCCAGTATTCTTTTGACTCCTAATCTATACTTAATATATATAAAAGGCGATGTGTGTGTGTGCGTGTGTATGTTCCCTATGGAACTAAACCACTGAACCGATTTTGGTGAAACTTTCAGACAATCTTCAGATTAGTCCAGTGGGTAATCCTGTGAAGTTTGGTAGCGATCGGACGCGGGCGAAGCCGGGACTGGGTCGCTAGTACTTAATATTATAAGGAGATAAGATTTGTATTTATGTATGTTTGTAATGAACTACTGGACCGATATGAAAATTCTTTCACCTGTAGAAAGCTACATTATCAGCGAGTAACATATTTTATAAAGTTACGCCTGCAAAGTCGCGTGTACTTATCTAGGTCTGTGGTCGCGTGCAACAACTAGTAATATTATTAATGCGATTACTGTTTGTATGTTTGTTACTCAATCACTCAAAAACGGCTGAACGTATTTGGATAAAATTTGGCACACATATAGCTTATTACTTGGATTATCATATAGGATACATTTTATTCCGGAAAAATATGAGTCAAAATTGCCATTTTGCCAGATTTTTGTTTTCTCCCTTCGGAACATATACTATGGTAACGTAAATTCTAGTCAATTTAAAGTTTCAATTCTGAAAGCTGTTTTCAAACTTATTCATTACTAGTCAGATGTCCGTTTAGCCCACCGCACGAATTCGCTTGTAAAGTGCACAATTGCTGTTACGTTTTGTGTGTGTTCCAACACTTAATTACACTAATAGTTTATTGCGCTTGTTGAGTGCAAAGTTCCTGTGTTTAATTCGTTTTAAGTTTAAGCAACAGTAGCACAGTTAGTAATTACAAATAATAATTCAGCGTCACAGAGAGTTTCCTTGGAAATCAATCATTTATGAGCTACTTATTTCTAGGCAGTCCATAATTTGAAAAATGATACAACAAACGAAATTATAGCAGAAACATTTTTGAAAATAAAATTTTAATTAATTTTGATTTAGCTAAACCTGACCAGGCTTCATTGGACGTGCGCGTGGGTCGAGCGCGGTGTTTTTTTTTTCAATATTCCCTTCTGTGTCGAAACTTTAGGTCGGTGGGATCCCGTATATGTTTAATTAAAAAAAAAATTGGTTAAACGCTAGGTTGAGATCACTGGGCGACTCTTAAACAGCAGTTACCTCGATCAGAAAATTAGCCATACAACGAGGTAATGCAGCAGTATGTTTCTAACCCTACCTAAAATAGCCAAGCTAGATATTTAGAAATATTTTTTGTTAATTAGAAAGATTTATCATATATTTTTTTATTGTTATATTGATATAAAATCGTCTTACAAATTTTTTACAGTATGCGAGTGACAGCGCTAAATGACTTAACAGCAATGTTAAATACTAACAGAGTATGGTGAAATCGCGCCTCAATTTACTAAAAAAGATGTAATAGTCAGTCAATAACTGACAGTCAATTTAGTTGTAAAATAAAATTTACCTAAATTTAAAAATGTTATCTCCATGTGCGAGTAAAGCCTAGTCTTTGTAATGTAGTAATACGGCTGAGTCGTAGATATTTTGAGCGATGATATGGCCGACGGGACGGCGGACCGAGGGTTGATGCAGAGATATGATATGGAAGGGATTACCCGTTGATTTGTATGTCTAGATACGATTATAGAAAGGAATTGGACGCTCCGAGGTGTTATGTTTGGAAAATGTGTTATGTTTGGAGTATACTTTAGAAAAAAATATATTCCTGAGAGGAATGTCAGGAAAAGCCTAACATGGTGTGTTATGAAAATATTTTTAAATTTTTACAAAACAACTGGTTGAAAAGTAGGTACAGTGTGGCATTTTTGGAATCAGATTATGGAGTCCTTTCATATGATGCCAACAGGTTTCTAAAATTTTTTTTAATACATAAATTTAATAAAATCGTAACTGGAAAACGAACCAAGTGGTGGATATCCACCCAAGTGTAAAATCTTAAAGGCTTCAGCACATATCATCTTACTCAGAAGATGAACCTCAGGCAGGAGTTCATCTTCTGAAGTAGTTCAGTAAACTGAAACTATCTACAACTTTAGTGTATAAATATTTGTTTTATGGTTAGGTTTGGGATCATAAAGGAAATATTAAAAAGTAGTCTCGCAAAGTTCGAAACTATATAGTGAATTGCAAGCAGCATTATTCAAATTGTGTTTACAATAACATATTCACACGTAAAGCGTTGAAATCCGGATGCAATCACGCTCCGGTAGCGCTGTGTCAGCGAAAATATCCCGAACGAGCTCGGCGTTTTCACCATTTGCATTGGAATAGTTCTTTGTTTTTCAAATATTTGCTTAGAACACGGAATAACGTATTTCAATGGCGGCGTTCCCTTTATTATCTTTAACTGTATTTCACTTTTAATTTATATTATATTTAAATTTCAATTTGTTTTTGAGTATATTTTAGTAGAAGCAGGGCATACTTTCTTCAATCATCTAAGTAGAGCAGCTCCTATTGGGAAAATAAGACACAGACATGTGAGATGCGTTTTGATTCTAGATGCTTCTAAACGATCTTACTGAGAAGTCATTTAGGAGGTCTATGTCTAGCAATGGGTGTGCTACGGTTGTAATGATATTTTTTAAACAAATTCTGTAGTAAATGGGACTAGAATTTGAATTAAAAAAATTAGTGGTCAGGCAAGACAACGAGGCAGAAATATTAAAATGGAACAATTACAAGTCTCGACAAATGCGAGCGTTTAATCTGTCTGCGAGGAAATTAAATATTGATTTTAAACTCTTTGAGATGCAAATCTGAGCGTTTATACCATCGCGTGTCCCCAGGGAGCGGGTTGAGTTCTTCGGGCAACATGGTTCTTATGCAGATTCGGGGCATTGTGATTAATTGCGGATTCCCTCATCGCGTTCCGCCGCCGGTATAATCTCTTCATCTTGGTCGAACGAGACGCAATCGATAAGGTTTATTTTAACCCAATTCATATACTTTTAGCGGGGATCACTTTCTCAATTTTAGTAATTCAAACGCGAGCATTGGAATGGTTTAATTATACATATGTATTCAAAATAATATTGAAATGTATGAGAAAAATTATTTTTTTTTGTTGAATATTTCTCATGTTTTAATAGTAATTTTATTATAGTTATTATTATTATTTTATATCAATGATCAGAAAATCGGTCCGTTCTTGAGTTATAAATTGTGTAGCTGATACGACTTTCTTTTATAGGTATAATATATTAGATAAATGCTTCAATTAATTTGATATATTAATTTGAATTTAGCTGCTTTTAGTGGTGTAAAAAAAAGGTAAAATTGAAGTAAATAATTTTAAGCATCCCATACTTTTAAATTCTTGGATCTACTTTGGAAAGTACTTTCAAAGTTGAGTATTCTACGAAGCATTACATCACTAGCTCTATCGCTTGTAACTTGTAGTTTAATACCTACCTACTCATATCTTATTCCGCGGCTACACACACACAAACATACAAATGGTTATTTATACACATTAAGGCTCAAAGTTTACGTTTGGTAGATAGTTATAGAGAATTTAATCGGGATAATTATTATGCACAGGGGCGAAAGGAGGCGTGAATCCTTACGCCATTTTCTCTATGTGCTATATATACGAACATTCATACGAATAGTACTTTTGACTTAGTTAGATATTATTAAAATTTATATTGTGAATTGTAGATAGCAATTTGACCGAAATTTGTAAGGTAGGTGTTTTTCTTGCCTTTTTAGTATTATCATATTTTTAAATTTTTTGTGTTAATGTACTTTTCTTATACCACAAACAAGTTTGTACTTTTCTACTGTCATTAGTCACATTTTTTGTTTACGGTATATATAAAAAAAAAAAAAACTTCAAAGTTAGTTGTAAAAGGGCAGTTCGAGATGCAATCTATAAAATATATAGTAGTTAAATATGTTACTCGCTGATAATATAGCTTCCCAAAAGTGAAATAATTTTTCATATCGATCCAGAAGTTTTGAAGCCTATTCAATTCAAACAAACAAACAATCAAATCTTTTCTCTTTATAATATTAGTACAGATGGAGGGAGAGTTTCGGAACGTGGTTAAAAATGTCGAAATCAGCTTTATTTTTCTCCTTACAAACGATTTATCGACGTGTGGGCAAACATAAGTTAAAGACATACTTGTGAAGACAGTATGCATTTAAATTAAGCCAATGTTATGTCTAAGTTAGTTGAAGTTACCATCCAAAGAGGAAGTTGAAGGGGAGGAATGCTAAGAGAACAGTGTAACTACTAGACAATTAGCTCTTGTGAACGCAGTTGAGACTTGCGGACCATGCGAAGTCAACAATGAGCTACTTAGACTTCTTCAATTGCACATATAGACCATTTCTCTTCTCGTCCGCTGGCTTAATAACAGTTTCAACAAGTCACCTTTATAACCAGATTAAATTAAAGTAACACTTGACTTTCTGGTCTTTTTCACAGCTATCCCTGTGGAATTAATGATTAACAAACAGAAAATGAATTTCAAAAACAGACATAAAAGATTACATAACTGCGGATCAGCTTATCTAACTCGGTTAGATTTCTCTCTTAATGTTTCTTTCTTTCTTAGCTTTGCAACTAGTATTTTGATGCAAATAATTTCTTGTTCTAGTCTTTATATTCATATTTTTCGCTAAAGCGAATAAGTAATGCTCAAAGTGATTTCCCTCTCTCTGAAGTCGGATTAGGAGTTATAGAAAATGATTTCTTGCCTTTTACCATGTATATATATAAATATATATTCTGATATTTTTCGTTTTTAAGGACAACGGTAGCCATTAATCATCAAAAGGACCGTAAGCTTACTGGAACTCCTTTTAAAAACAACCCTTTCTTAGCAAAAAAAAAATATAGACCACTAAAATTTATCTACACCCAAAACTTTTTAGTCACAACGATCTTTTATTCTTAAAACTAAACAATACTTACATTCTTTTGAAATTTAATTCGGCGTACAAGACGTCCAGTGTAAGAAAAATGTTGTCTAGATTCAAGTGCGTTGAACCTGGAGATGTCTGCAATACTTTCTATTCTAACGTTGCCAAAAGTGCTTGAGAGCTTTTTGAGTCTTGCTGAGTTTGGCTCTTAGATCGTTGCACGATTCTTATGTACGTTCAACCCGTTGTTGGCGGACGGATTCACTGTTTAAGCAAAAATCGTCTGGTGCTTAGTTCATGTTATGAGACAATACAAATGTGAAATACATACAATCACGTGACCTACCAAATGTTTGTAACCACTTCTTCCTACTGTATTTGTATAAGGATCTTTACATAGTCTAAAATAAAGTCACTTCCCGACGTCTGTCCCTCTGTATTTACTCTAAGATCTTTTAATATAAGCTACGAATTTTATTATTTTAATGTTTAGGTATATTTAATATTTAACCCAAACTAAATGTTATCTGCCGAAAAACAACCGAACTACTACTGCTAGACGGTTTTTTCAGATTGTTCAAAATTACAGAACTGATTTTGTTACAATCGATTTGTTAGAAATAGAAATTATTAATCATTTTAAAAAATTACCATTACCTAATAAGAAACTATAAAGATATTAAATATTTAATTTAAAAAAGTATAGAGAGAGCTATTTGCATAAAAAAATGCCATTTTTTTAATGAGATTCACGGAATTTGTGATATTTCGTTTGAAATCTCCTTTGAGTCCACTTCCTCTGGTCACAACAAAGCACATCCCTTCGTTATCCTCTATACATTTTTTCATTCTCCGGAATTTAAAAAATCCGGAAAATTAGTAAGAAAAAGTCGACAAAGACTTATTGCGTTTTTATCATTGCCTACAAAATTATTATTATAGCAGCGCCACTCAAATTAAGTGATGGATCTTTTTTAATCTCTTTTGGGTTTCACATAATTAGATAAAATAATACAATGTTCTGGTTAAAACGCGCATTTGAACATTAAAAAAGTAGTACCCAATACATATAATTATATCCAAATTCTTACTGCTCAGCCTCCTGTGAGGATACATTTTTTTTTATTAGAGATGGGTTTGCTCTATGTAGCAAGGATGAGGGCTATGATGGAGCGAGCTCACCCAGATGTTTGTTCACTCCAACTTTGAAAACATTTGGGTAGTATGAGCTCCAAACCTTGGCAGTGCGCATTATAAAAAGGTACTAAAATTCCACGACTTATACAAGGAATGAATTTGAAAACTGACAAACGTTTTCGTACTCCGACTGTACATAATTCTTGTAACACTAACTCTGTCAAATACATGAATATTAAATTTAATTTGTTAAAAAGTAACCAATTGCTAGCGAAAAATAAATTTAGTTATAACGAAATGAGTCCGTTCCCCTGTGTATTAACTTTCCGTAAAATCTCTTTTTTTAATTATAAAACAAAATTATGTACGGCCGTCGACGAATAAATTAGTCAGATGTAAAAAGGCCGTTAATTGAAGCGTCCTGTTCGTTTTTATCTGTCCGGGGAATGATTGGCTCTACCGGGAAAAAATAGTCCGCCCGGATGATATAATTTGTTTTGTGCGCGTGGACGTTTGATTAAAAGGGATTGCCATGGAACTGTACCGAATGTTTGTAATAGGAAAAATGCTCGACAATATCATATTGACTGCAACCGATATGCTTATTGTGTAAGTACCTATAGGTATTTTTGTGAGAAATAATAAAAATAAATTTCAGTGAGTGTTGGTTTGAATTTCTGGTAAGATCATCTCTCAGATAAAATAAGAATTAAAGATATAGTTCTGTGGTTTTATTCTGTAAGGGTCTGGTTACTGCCGTCAGACAGGCTACCCAAATGCCACTGCCACTACTTTCAGCTCCTTAAAATTCATTTCCAAAGTTGATCCTGCTGGGAATGGAACCCGTAACCCTGGAACTGAGCGTTAAGGCAAACATCTTAACCACTCATTTAACGGGCTCACTGACATAACGGGCTCGTCATAAAGTGTCATTTATACGTGAGACTACAAGTTACTTCTCTTAGTAATTAGTTCTAAGTTTTCTAAGGTTTCTTCTTGTACGAACCATAGTAAATGCATAGCATAGAGGGTAGACGCATATTACACCTATACGTATCTTAGATTGTATTTTTACTCACAACATATACAAAATCTGATAAACAGTATAAGGTTTACAATTTTAAAAGTTAAAGCAAGTTTACTATTTTGAAAGCAAGCGGACTAACGAAGAAAATTGCTCAACTTAATCGACACGTTTTACAAGTCAAAGCTTAAAGGATTAAATTTAAAATCCCATTTGAATTACGTGCAAAATAAATAAAGGCACACTTTTAACAACGCGAACCTTCAACACGGCATTAATAATGCGGTCGAATTTGGTGTTTATCCGTATAACTGTCAAAATAAGTCTGTAAAAGTCAACAGAATTTATAGAGCGCGTTTGACACACCACCTTAATCTGCGTGTCAGCTTTATCGACCTCTCCCAAAACATTTCGCCGTAAATCAACGAGATCGTGCAGTAAAATACCTCCCTTTTGCACAGTGGGAATACGATTCAAAATGGGAAAATGCTTTTGAAAGCCCACATGCATTAGTTAAAAACTACGATTTTTTTTATACTGTGTGCGAATTTTATTTTATTTTTTCTATGTACCTTTTTTTCTATAGCCTTGTTACTTGTACATCACTAGCTGGTGCCATCGACTTCGTCCGTGTTGAAAAATAAAAGATATGTAAAGCAATATAAGGCCAAGAGCAAACGTGCAGTCGTAAACGCTACGCTCAGGCTACGCTACGCTGGGAGAGAGCTTTGTGATTGGTCAAAATTTTATGTGGGCGTTACAACAACCAATCACCGGGATTTATTTCTTTCAATTCGTAAGTATGCAAAGGGAGCGTTTACAAACTGAAGCGTCAGATCTTTATTATTAGATAGCTGGTACCCTATTGGAATATTTAGCCTTTCTCATATATCCATTCTGAAATTCTATCGAAAAAAACTTTATAAATCGGATAAGTGTTTTGCTTGGAACTCTTTCTAAAGAACGGAAGCTTAATGTGATAAGTATATAGGTAATTTACAAATAGGTAATTTCTGTAAATGATTAACGAAATGTTAATCTAATTCACTATCAATGGAGGCTCGTTAAATTTTGAACTATTACATTTCAATAAATTGTAGCAGTTCGCACGCAACTAAATGATAATTTTGTTCAACAATGGATTATCGGATTTTCATTACAGATAAATATTTTCAATTTCACTTGTTTGTTTCGTCATGAGTTAACGAGTTTATTATTAACTTGCATATTTCTACAAAATATTAAGTTAATAAATCCTAATGGATATTATTAAATGGGTCGTTCTTTTTTCGATATAAACATAGACAATTATTCCATGTGTAAAATATAGACTTAAACCACTAAAGTAATAATAATTTGATCAACCGATAATAAAATTTTTGACAAGTTACTTAATTTTTATAGAACTCAAAAAATTCCTTAAAATTTACCAAGGTTAAAAATTTTAAAAAGATGTTTTGTATACAAGTAAGACAATATATTATTTAAAGAAGAAAATAAAAGATAAAGAGAATTTTCTTCTCCTAAGGGCCAAGCAGATGCTATAGTAAGGTATACAAAAAAAATATTGACAATTAAAATATTATTGAAATGTTTAGACCACCATGATTCCTTTTAATACGTGTACGTTACCATTGAATTGGTCCGTTATGATGATGTCTTTTAAATTAATAATCAATGGTTTTTATAATCACACATTCATAGCATACTCACCAAACGTTAGCATTACTGTGTGATGGGGTGACCGCCATAAAAGGAGGTGATGGGTAGAGGGAGGTAGGATATACCTCTACAATACAATCTTTTATGTCCCGTCACTTGTCCTCAACGATCAATCATTATGTAGACGTATATAAAGTATTTTTGTAGTATTTATTTGCATAGCAAAAAGGTACCTACATATTGGAAACATTTATAAGAAACAAAATAAATATTGAACACTTACAAATGTTGTTTGTAAAAAGCAAAAAATAAAGACGTTTTCTAATGATGTGCTTCGACGAGGACATTTTTCAATTTTACTAAGTAGTAACTTGGTAAAGTTAGCATTACTTGTTAGTATTTATATTGATTTTGTATTTACATCTAAATAGGTAGAAATCAAACTACATACTTATGTTGATCCACGCAGCACTTTTTTTTTCATTTTTCATTAGAGATAGGAGAGCGAGAGCAACCTCTTGGCCAACATCTAGCTGTGAAGCGAATATGAGGCCTAAGATGGAGCGAGCTTACCCAGAAGATACCTATTACTGAAACTTTGGTAATTGTTTTCGTAACTATTTCCCTAAATTTTTTTTTCTCTATTTGTAGTTTTTCAGTAAAATTTAATGTATATGAAAATGTGATGTCTTCTAGTTGAAAATTAATTGCTTTAAGAAGAAACCTCAACAATCGGGATACATTTGTTAGTCTCATAAAACAGGATAGAATCATTTGTAACGAAAACGCGTTAATAGTTTATCCCATTGTGTCTTCTGGGGGTAACTTAAGCAGAACCCTTTTGTTTGAAGGTCTCTCGCGGGAACCCTAGCGGGCTGTCGTTGGACGACCTAAATACAACTTATCTTTTCATATGTAGGGTTGGGACATAATGAGTGACTCATTTGAGGAAGTTGCTTGACTCCCAAAAATTGAGGATTTTTTTAAGAAAGCAAAAAAATATTTTTAATTCAAAAAAAGGCAGACTTGAGAAAACATAAATAATCTGTATAGTGTTAAAAGTTAAATTAAATTAAATGTAAAATATCCTAATATTTGATAATGTCATATTTAACTTTTAAATACGTTGTATAAAGTACACATTTGAAAGTGAATTAAACTTAAAATGGTTCAATTAAATTCGTAGTGTATGTTTCTAAGTAATATAATTAATTCTGATCAAGAGTTTATAGGAATTAATCAAATTATGGGCTTAATTAAATCAAAACCTTGTTATCCGACGATGGAGATTGCTGAGTAATTATATTGATGTTATCAGTAGGAAATATTTTGTATGAAGAGGGTTAATTGAATAAATTTAATGTTTACACTTCGCAAAAACTATTTGAAGTGTGTTGAATGAAGTGTATAAATGAAAAAACAAAACATATCCATATACCGAAAGATTGATTACTAGGAATGAATAATAATGGATTGCTAAAACACAAGAGTTATAAAAATATATTATGTGCATGAAACATATATAACAAGTTAAAAGGCAAGACTGAATCTCTTTCAAGTCTCCCTCTACATGTGGTGGAATTAGAAAGGTTTGGTGTAGCTAGTAAAATAAGCTTTTTTTTACAGTATCAAATCCGACAAATTAAATGCAACTAACCTTAAATAATTAAATTTAATTTAATTAAAGGTTAATAAAAAAAGTGTGGCAGATAATTTAGATATTTATTTCCACATACTATATAGCTTATATATTTATTTTTCCACACAGAAAAGAAGTACCTACGTACTAAACAGTAGGATGCCAAATAGAAGAAATAAAATTAATTTTGCGTCATGAGTCAAAACTCACTTTGCTCTTAAATATACTCTCAGCTCTGATTTCCTTGACGCTTACTAGGTCAAAAGTTGTGATAGGCTCGATTGTGGCCGGCGCCTCTTACAACTGACTACGGAGGAAGAAGTGCTGTCTTTGTCTCAAAAAAAAGAGCGAATTAAAACAAATCACACCGAGGTTAAATCATAATATTATAATATTATTATCATTAATAATTATTATGACATGTATCATTAATGCTATGTTATTTAGTTATGTATAATGTTAATGTCTTAGAAATGTTGGAAATGCCTGAAGTTATGTTTTGGAATCTAGTGTTTCTATAGATTTAATCAAAGTAATATATCAAAATGAATTTCGTACAATGATTTATAGAAAAATCTAAAACGTTGTATAAACATTTGTCGTCCCCTAAAATATATAAAGAAATATGAGGGTCGCATACATTTACTGGGTCGCATACTTCGTTCTTATTTACAGTTTTCATCCATCATTTTAAACCTCCGCCTGATATAAAATAGTTTTGAGGCTGATATGAGGTGGTAAACATTTTTTACGACATTCACGTAAATTTTAAAATTTAATGCACTGCAAAAAATTTTGGGAGGGATGTGGGCTAGAAGTCTATTGGAATCAGTGCCGAATAAATAGTATGAAGAGGAATTAAATACCGTCTGGGATCAAATTGCTGCTAAAAACAAAAACACCAGAGGGGATGAAAGTACGATGAAACCCTCATAGGATTAAGGGTAAAAGACAAAATAATATGGACAGAAGAAATGTGCTTCAGCATTCCTTATTCTAGCACCAAAACACAATAGCACATTTATATTTCACATTGATCTTGTACTTATAGGGGGGTTGTTAAACAGCTAGATCGCTTCCCCAGTTAAAGACTGCAGTCATACACACGATATAGTTAATCACAAAAAAATTATAGAAAACCATTTTAAATAGGAAACGTAGGCGAGTATGTATGTATAACTAACTTTTGCCCACGACTTCGTCTGCGCTCATTTTTCTCAGATGCTTAGTCTTAGTCGTTTTATTATTGCTCTTACGTTTTTGTCAGCAAAAACAAAAACAAAAGCAGTTTGTTTTTTCTTTTTAATACTTAGATTTTTTTCTAGATTTTTTTCTTGGTGAAACGTAGGTACCCTATGTCATTTTCTGTATCCCTGACAACGTGTAGGTATACAAAATTTAATGATCGGATGAGTAGTTAAGGCGTGAAGTATTATTAGTTAGTGTGCAATATGATACAGATGCTTCTTAATGTGTAGTTAGTTTTGGAATGTCCTTAATTTGTGTAGTTGGAACCGGAGATGAGTATCATGTGTTTGCCAAGTCAGACAAAGGACACTGCTCGGTCAGGTGAGTGATTAAAGGTATTGTTCAAGGGTTAAAGATCCCTCTTCAACCCTTGCGTAACACTTGAACAATCTTTCTCGGTTATTTCACTCTCAACATTAATCTCTTTCGAGTAAATGAGGTATACTATTTGATGGTTCCTTAGGTTATCCTTATTTGACAGTTCAATTACTTGAAATTTTCTGGTTTGTACTATTTATGATTTTTGTTTCATTTATGATTTATGATATTCATTTAATATGTACTATTTGGGATGTTTGTACATAACAATTGTGTTTGTAGCCAGTGAGGTTCCTTGTAGATAGTAACTTAAGATTTTAAAGTTTGAGAGCATTGTCAAAAGTCTATAAAAGAAGTTGTGAGAATAATAAGAAAACACTAAAGTTATGGTAAGCAAGAAATAAACTTTTAATATTCATAAGAGAAGTTGTTAAGACTTCGTTCTTTACTTCATATGCTTCTCTATATATTTATATATCACTCTATATTTATATCTAAAGAAAATGTATTCTTGTTTAATTTATGGAACACATAAATTTGTTAGGTAGGTAGAGTTAAATAAAATAGATTTTGGTTGGATATTTAAAAGGTATTGTATTTAAATAAATTTGTAAATAAATTGTATGCCCACTAAATTTATTATACTTTGTTAGGAAATTGACACACATCAATGAACTTAAAATATCAATTGTTTATTTACCGGTATGCTTACTTTAAAAGGTTAATCTGCTCTGTAATGAAATTTTAAATTAATAAAATATATTGTTACAGAGCAACACAAAATAGCTTATTTCAATTGTCAATATTTATTCAGGTCTTCGAAGATTGCGAGTCTCACAAGTCTGGAATTCCTCGCTATGTTTGAGACCATATTGAGACCAAGTTATCATAATTATAATATGGTCTCAATATCACAAGTAAAATCTAAAATAGTCAGAGGTACTCGACAAATAAAGTGCTATTACCCTTAGATTGAACATTCTTTGTATGTTGTTTTCCTTTGAAAATTCAGAGTGACAATTTCTATTGCTATCTTTATTAGATTATGTCAATCAATACTTATTTCAAATCTGAGTCCTGGCGAATTGAATTTTTTGAAATGAATGGAATTTATAATCGAAACTGATAAAGCACTTTTCTTGCCTGCTTTACATACAATAAAAGGCGAAGTAGACGATGGCGTCAATACCAAACCAACGCTGTTAAATAAAGTGAAGGGGGATAATGCAGAATCACTTGTGGAGTAACTAAACTTGCAGTCTATCGATCCGACGAAAAAAGTACGGGTTCAATGAAACTAAAATAGTCTGGAATGAGAAACACAGACGGGTACGGATGGGGCTGAAGGGGGGAGGGGGGATTGACTTAATTAAAGTCAATACAGTCTGATTGGGTTACACTAGCGAAGTATATACGCATAATAAAGTCACAAGTGCTTATATATAAAACTCAAGTCACTATGTAAATATCTTACATCTGACTTTTGTAATTTTTCTTCCCCTTTCCTCTTAATATTTGATTAGTTCAGTTATCAGTGTTATCAAGAAAAATATTTTTTTAAAAGTGATAGGTTTGTTCTTGGCCAACAACCAGCCTGTGTGGCAAGGATGTGGCAAGGATGAGGCCTAAGATGTAGCGAGCTCACCCAGAATATAAATATATATATAAACATATGCAAACTATTTTCTTTTTTATTCAAATTTAGTGCGAACTATCTATATAATTATTATAATATATTATTCGTTTTATTTTAAATGAATAACCACATACATTACTTGAGAACGGCTCGACCGATTTTGTTGATATAATTTTTCATTATGTTCGTAATGATCAGAAAAAGTTCCTATGAAATATTTTTTTTGGAAAATTCAAGGGAAAAGTCGAAAATTTGGAGAGTATTTTAACAAAAGTTGACAGAGCAACGACTGTTGTGTAAAATCGAACGAAATATAACACGATTTTCTTTTTTGCTGTAATTTTCATTATTTGATTTTAGTTTGAATTTGCGAACGGTATGCAATGAATAAGCCATTCCCAACGATTTTGTATGCAATTCCCTATTTACATTTACGCGAAAAATTGACTTTATTTAGTTTTCAATGCATTTATTGTAACTTGTAAAATATCAGTTACACACGTTTTGGTATTTTTATGCAAATAAATATCATTGGAATATATGTTATTTGAATTTTTTAATAGAATTTTAAATTAAAATACAAATAAAATAATATTACAATTTGTCATATAATAAATTGTTTCATTTATTTAGTTGCAAAGCAATTTAAAAATTTTATTTTTGTTTTCACACTTTACTTTCATAAATTAATTTATTAAAACTCAATACTTAGTTATTATGGAAGAAAACTAGGAGAATAAAAGAGTAATGTAATATGTGTTAAAAAAATCGTAATACATTGAAAGTAAAATTGGTGTAGAGGAAAAAGGCGAACGAAAAATAAAAGATTCATTCCCGTGAACTGGTAATGTTAGTGATAATTCCTGTAATCTGAGTGCACACAAGCGAACATCACTCGAGTGCAAACAAATTTACCGACTCAGCGTTCGATCGAAAGGAATGTGTATATTTATGTAGTTACAACGTAGCAAATTTGCAACAAATCTGTACTTGAATTTATTATGTGCTTTTTATTTATTGAAATAACTTTCTTTAGTTCTGAATTTTGTCAATAGATATTTTTTTATTATAAACATGACAAAAAATAAGTATACAATATTTACTTACACGCAAATATTTAATTAAAAAGTTATTCCATGTATGTACAGTATAAATAAATGAATAGGGGTAATTTTTTTTTAAATAATTGTTTAGGAGTTTTCTGAAGTGCTGTACATAAAATATTGATTAAAAAAAATTATTTGTACAATAATTTTAAAAATAATTTTTCATAAATTTTATCCTGAAAAAGAAAGCGGAGTGCAAGATATATTCCCCACGTTAAAAAAAGGAGCCCGTCTTCTATTATTACAAGCAATGTTATGGGGTTTGCGATTGCGCTATTTACCTTGATATAATAAAGGGTAATGGATAAGATGGCATCCCTTACTCAGCACCTGTTATTTTATGGAGGTCATTCGTAAGGTAGTGGTTATTGCTGTCAGACCGGCTTCCCAATTTATAACTGTTAAATGTATTGTACCAGTCACTATTAGAGTCAAAATTAAATATATACATGGGAGTATATCCATTATAACAAATGCTATAATAAATTAATATAATATTTTATAATAAAAATAATAATAATAAAAAAAAATATTTTTATTTTATATTTGATTTATAATATTTTATTTATTGCAATCATTTCAGCCAATATAGTGCGTAAACATACTATGTAATTTTTCAGAGCCATTTTATTTTAGTGTTATTATAGCAAGTTAATTATTACACAACCTTAAAGCTTATGGGGGGGGTACGCATCCCTTGTCAGTAGTCTCGAGTATTACAGCTATCCAGGCCAACCTCCAAAGAAGCAGATTAGCTACGCAGGAACTTATAATTGAGGCAAATAAGCGAAAATTATGTTTTGCAATGGTCCAGGAACCATATACAGGTAACCTGGGCGAAATTCAGCCAATCACAGGTGCTCGCATCGTTCAACTCGACAAGGGTAGGGTGAAACCCGTTAAGGCGGCCATCATCGTGTTCGACGGCGGAGTTGAGGTGCGCGAGTGCCCTGCTCTGACTACTGAAAACGTGGCGGTTGCCCTGTTGACGACGGAGAACTGGGGTATAGGAATAGTTTCCTTTTATTTCGAGGATACCCAGGATATTGACCCATACCTGGAACACCTGAAGAACATTCGGGAGAATATTGGACTTTCTTGCGTCATATTTGGAGGCGACAGCAATGCCTGGAATACTTGGTGGGGAAGTGACAAAAATGACCATAGAGGCGAAGCGCTTGCAGGTACTCTAAACGAGTTAGATTTGGAACTGTTAAACGTAGGTCTCGATCCTACATTCTACACAATAAGAAATGGTAAAATATACAAAAGCCGGGTAGACATCACAGCCTGCAGCACCGAGATATTCCACAAAATCCAAGATTGGAGAGTGGAATGTGATGTAACCAGCTCCGACCACAACGCCATACTCTTTGAGATATGTCTTGCGAAATCTACAGTTACATACAAAACCGGCACAACAAGAGTATACAACACGAAAAAGGTAAATTGGCCCCTTTTACAGAAAAGAATATTAATGGAACTAACTGAAAACAATATAAATAAAACTGAAATTGACAAAGTCGATACGGCAGCAAAATTAGAAGACCTAGTTGCAAAATATTTACAATGTCTGACTAAAGCATGTGATGAGCTAATTCCAAAAATAAAAACAAAAAACAGGAAACACAAACTACCATGGTGGGATGAAGATTTGGAACAATTGAAAAAAGATATGTTGACAAAGAAACGACGTATATCCTGTGCTGCCCAAAAACGTAAACCTTACGTGATAAATGAGTACCTGCAAGCCAAGCAGGCATACGAAGACAGAGTTAAAAAAGCCCAAACGCAAAGCTGGAAATTATTTTGCGGGAAACAAGACCGAGAAAGCGTTTGGGACGGAATATATAGAGTTCTTAGGTGCACTTCCAAAAGGATAGAAGATAAGCTTTTAATAAAGGATGGGGCAGTACTGGGCCCTAGAGAATCCGCAGAATTGCTTGCTAAAACTTTCTTTCCACCAGATGATAAAGTACAGGATAATAAGGAGCATACAAAGATACGAGAGCTGGCAGAGCTGTGCATCAAAAGTACCATGGGAGAGGATGACCTGCCGTTTACCAGCCATGAGCTCATTGCGGCTGCAAAAAGCTTCAACCCTAAAAAGGCTCCTGGACCTGATGGCTTCACTGCAGACATCTGCACTTCAGCAATTATTGGGGGTGGGGGGATTTTTCTAGGTATTGCTAATAAATGCCTGGAACTATCAACCTTCCCTAAACCATGGAAGGAGGCAGCTGTGATCGTCCTTAGAAAACCAAGAAGGGAAGACTATACCCAGGCTAGGGCCTATCGGCCTATCGGTCTACTCTCGGTAATGGGTAAAATCATTGAGAAAATGTTCATCAAGAGAATAAACTGGCACACCCAGCCGAGGGCGAACCCAAGGCAATACGGCTTTGTCCCGCAGCGAAGTACGGAAGACTCTCTCTACGATCTAGTGCGTCACATTGACGAAAATCTTAATAATAAGCTTATCAATGTTTTAGTATCGCTGGACATAGAGGGGGCTTTCGATAACGCGTGGTGGCCTGCAATTAAATGTCAACTTGCCAAGAAGGACTGCCCTATGAATATTTTGCGTCTAGTCAACAGCTACTTTGAAGATAGATTGGTAAACGTGCGATATGCTGGGCGGAACTACACTCTAGAAAGTACAAAGGGATGCGTCCAGGGTTCTATAGGGGGTCCAACTTTCTGGAACCTGCTTCTTGACCCTTTGTTGGACCAGTTGTGTAACAATGGAGTATATTGCCAGGCTTTTGCCGACGACATCGTCCTGGTGTTTTCCGGAACGAAAACAAACGACATTGAAAATGCGGCTAATGTAGCACTGGCCGATATATTTAAATGGGGGGGAAAAAATAAGCTTCGTTTTGCCCCACACAAGACAAAAGCAATGGTCGTAACCAGAAAATTAAATTTCACGTGCCCTATGATTTGCATGGGTGGAAGATTTATTGAAATCGTAGACAGAATCAAAATATTAGGTGTCACTATTGATAAAAAGATGACGTTCAAAACCCATGTAAATGTAATTTGTAAAAAAGCCGTGGCAATTTATAAACAATTAGCCAGGGCCGCGAAGGTAACGTGGGGATTGAGACCGGAAGTCATCAGGACGATGTATGTCGCTGTGATTGAACCTATAATAATGTATGCTGCCAGCGTCTGGGCACGAGCAGTGGCAAAGACTGGCATAATTAAACAATTAAACACCGTGCAGAGATGCTTTGCACAAAAGATATGCAAGTCTTACCGTACCGTTTCTTTGAACGCTGTATTGGTGCTTTCGGGTCTATTACCCCTCGACATGCGGATAAAAGAAGCTGCTTACTTGTACGAAGCAAAAAGAGGTATACCGCAAGAATACCTAAAAGGTAGGGAAGTGGAGGAAAGGATTTCCCACCTAACAGCCCCTCATCCTTCCACTGACTCTGCATTTGAATATGGAATCGCGGAAAGTGAGAGTGGAACAGACTTAACAGGTCTTGTTATCTATACGGATGGCAGTAAAATAGATGGTAAGGTCGGCGCCGCTCTTACTTGCCAGCGAGACGGTACAGAAATCAAAAAAAAGAAATACAAGTTGGAATCCTACTGCACGGTATTCCAAGCAGAATTATATGCCCTCCATAAGGCTGTAGAAATAGCTATAGATCTAAAAGATGCAGAAGTTAGCATACTTAGCGACTCCCGATCATCACTGGAACTGCTGGGAAGATTAAACACCACCCATCCCTTGGCCAGCAAAATAAAAAACAATCTGCGTGGACACACCGCTAGAAATAAGAAAATAAACTTTCTTTGGGTGAAAGCCCATGTAGGAATCCGGGGAAACGAAAGGGCTGACTTTCTGGCAAAAGAAGCAGCACTAAAGTTAAAAAAAGTTTCTGATTATAGTGCGTGCCCGCTATCATACATAAAAAGGGTAATAAGAAGCGACACCCTCGTAAGATGGAATAATAGATATATGGAGGGCCAAACTGCTGGAGGAACAAAATTGTTTCTGCCCGACGTTTTGGTGGCATTTAGATTAATAAAGAAAATAACCTTGACGCCTTACTTGGTTCAGATATTGACCGGCCACGGAGGGTTTGGACAGTACTTAAACCGTTTTAAAAAAAAGGATAAACCAGACTGTCCATGCGAGCCTGGGGTGGAGGAGACAGTGGAACATCTACTGCTCTACTGCCCCAGGTTCGCATTATTACGATTCACGCTAGAAATGGAAGTGGGCAGAATACTTGAGAAAACTAGCCTACAGGAGTTTTTGTTTGACGTGGCGGTCAGACATAAATTTGTAAGCTACTGCCTAAAGATCGCGGGTGCGGCAGCGAGGGCGAATGGCTCGACGTATCATCCAACTTAATATAGTATAATATATTGTAGATGCATGACTAAAACGTGGCTTATACTCTCTATCCTTTGCCCTTTCCCCTTTGCCCCTTCCTCCTTTGTCTTTTCCTACTCGCTATTTGTAAAAAAAAAAAAAGAAAAAAAAAAGGAAAAAAAAAAACGGCCGATCAGTACTCTGTACCATATGTATAGGCGTACGTTCACATCCCAGATTAAGTAGACACCATGCTGTATACTCTGCCAGCTATAAAAGAACTCTGACCTATGTCAGAGGAACCCTAGCCGGTAGGACAAAAAAAAAAAAAAAAAAAAAAAAAACCTTAAAGCTTAAATTAAAGTATATAAAATTAGAATTTGTTTATTTTGAGAATTTAGCTACGAATAAGTTCATCTTTTAGTTTAGTTTAGTTTTAGATTTAGAAATATTTTGGAAACCTAAACACATTAGTTTGCGATTCGCAAATTGCGAATGATTAATATTTTTTTCAGAATTTTGATAAGAACGCATAGATCAAATAAATTAGGAATGGGACAGAACAAATGGTGAGGAATAAAGTAGAAGATTGAACGACAACAAACGTAGTGTAAAATCGACACAAAATTTATTAATAAATCATTAAGTCCTACAAAGATCTCGGAAATGTTTATATGTTACCTTAAGCAGTTCACCTAGGGTTCATTTCAGATTACAATAAGCTTCAAACAATGCATTTCATTATTGTTTTAAATGTGGACATAATGTGAAACGAAAATTTCGTCCGCAAACAACGAACCCTTTGTCTGAAACCGATTCAGTGAACTGCACTCGCAATAAAAAGCCTACCAAACAGAAAATTAATCTCTGCCTCTGTTTGTATTTCATTTTCTATCTGGGGCTTCAATTTATTATACTTGTTAAATGTATAACATTAGAATACATAAACACTCGCGTATTCATATTCTTTGTTTGAAATATGTTATGGCGACAAAGGAAAGTTGAAGGTCAATTCGAAACCGTAATTTACATACCTATATTTATTTTCATTCTTCAATTCAAAAAAAAATTCTCCAAAAAATTAATTTTTTTTTACAATAACTATACAAAAACAATATTATAAAAAAAAAACTTTAAACTAGTAGTCCGCAAGTAGCAGGACATTATTATTATTACATTCGGATATTATTATTCGTATTTTGTTATGTCATTTGGACATCCCTTCTGGCGGCAGTAACCATCCCTTGCAGAAGACCACCGTTTGTTGTGTTTCGTTGAGTGAGTAACGGATGCCAGAGCGCATTAAGTTACATTTTTTATAAATAAATAAATATAAATATATTCACACATTCCACACAGCACCATCTAGTTCCAAAGTAAGCAACTTAATGCTTGTATTATGGATACCAAACAGTTGATATATTACATACAATACTTTTTTTTGTAAATACATATTATAAATACAAAACATCCATGGCTCAGGTACAAAGGTAAATGTTAACACATAAACATTTGCCCCTAGCGGGATACGAACCCGCGACCGCTTGATTAACAGCTAGCGTTACTAGCCACTAGACCAAACGTGTCGTGTGTACTTTACTTCTATTCTAAATATTTAGGTTATCAAGTGCAAAAACTTTTAAAATCCGATTTTTTTTAATTCCAGAGATTAACGCGTTCTAGCAAAGAATAATAATCAAATTCTACATTATGATGTTAATATAGATAGCGTGTTTTCATTAATAGCAACTACATTCCAAAAACATTATAAAACATGCTCGATTGGCCTTAATGCTCTACTAGAAGATGGAAATTATACTAAATATATTTAGACGAAGTTAGAAATGGCGGAGCGCCTTTTGTCCCAAATTCTACAAGCAATTTCCATATGATTTCGCTTACTAAATTGTATAGAAAACGAATCGAATTACAGTACAACATAGTTAAGTTTGAACAAGTTAGTCAATTGGTCAGTGTAGCCAGTTTGGTTTAACCAACAAGTACAGAGGAATTGGGGAATATTAGGAATATAATTTATTATATATATAAATCAGTAGTGGCGCTCAAACTGTTCGACTAAGTAAGTATAGTACAGCAAGGATCAGTGACCATCGTCATATAAAAAATCATATTGAAACAACTATCTATATTGAAATATCTATGCTGTGGTTATTCAGCGAATGAGTGAGAGACTCCCCCACTGTCCTGTTACTAATTAAGAATCGATTTGCATATATATTATAAGTGAAAATTTATGGGAGTAAAATCAAAATTGTTACACGAATTGGAAGCAGGAATGCATTACGTTTTATTTTTGAATATCTCTGGGTGACCTCACGACGGGCGGCAGGAAGTAAAATCGCGGGCAGACTATGCAATGCGGTAAGTTGGTGGTCGAAAACTGAGCATTACGAGGAGCAGGTGAAATAAGCATTCCTATGTCTATTTAAATTAAACAGCGGCGAGAGAAACCGCTTCACTCAGATAGGAAATTACGAGCTTAAAATATATACTAACATTATAAAGAGGTAAAGTATGTATGTTTGTTTGTATTTAGGAAGTATTCTTTTAAACTATTCATCCCATTTAAAAAAAACACCCATATTCAGAATAAAATTTTAGGACCGATATATTCTACTGGGTACTAGCTGAAAATAAAAATAATGATTTAAAAAAAAGATCTAACGTTTGGCAAAAGTTTAATATCAGGCGTCAATGTAGGTATGCTAGGCGTTATATTTTATTTTTAAATGCAGAAGAAGTCATGGGCACCAGCTAGGCAGCAATATATTATTATAAGAAAATAAAACATATCAGTTTGTTTGAACAGATCAAGATTATCCAAACGATTTTCCTCAAACGTAACAATCTTACGAAGTAGCGAATACGTGACGATAAGAGGCTTTAAACACCATATAAGTATAACGGAATAGTTCTATGGATTTTTTGTTCCGGATTACCCTGGCAGCCTCTATTCGGAATATCCACCCACCCTATCTGTCTACCCTGACGTCTCCCTTCCTCGTTTTAGTGGGGAACGTACCGTGATTTTACTTGCTAATCGGCCTACCCGCAAACCTTATTTTTGCACCTCGGTGCCTAGTTGAGCGAAATTCACTTTGTTTTCCAACTATGTCTCGGATCTCTTGCAACTGTTTTATTATCGCCGAGGAAACGATGAGCGAGCTTTTTAAAATGTAAGCGTTTTGTCAGAGTGCTGCAATCGCTGTCTGTCGTAGTTTACTTACACTAAAAATTTTTAGAGTTTGGTTTCTACATAAACATTAATTGTTTATCTCGATTTAACTTTTTAAGTAGTAATTTAAGTAATGGTACATTGCGTTTCGCAGTTACTTTTGCAGTCGGTCTGTCGGCAATAACCATAGAAGACCACCGTAAAATAATAGCATATGTGCTGTTGTGTATTAGTAAGTGAGTAAGGGACGCCAGAGCTAATTTCTCTATTTTCATATATAACCTCAAAAATATTGACTATATTTTATGTTTCACATTATATTGTACTAGCTAGACGTAAGTGGCTACCGTTGCCACCGAACAAAACGTCATTTGAGGTTATTAATGCAAATGTTTAAGAAATAAGCAAGGGATAGGGTAACATCTACTGGTTTTATTCATTCATTGAAAACAATAGAACACGTGCTATTACTTCAAGGTGTTCTACTGCAAAAGGGTGGTAACGCCACCAGAAAGGCTGCTCAATTTATGAATGTGTTATTAAAAACTCAACATAATAAAGCGTTTGCATATATACTTAAATGTAAACTTGTGCACTTGGAAACTTTCAATGTTAAGTAGTTTCAATTTCAAGTATTAGTTCGCTTAGTAACTTTTACATTGTTTTGAAGTTGCAGACATGTTACTTCATTGATGCTACGATTATTAGTCGCTGCGTAAAAAGTCTACGTGAATCTGGTACGTAACGAGATTGCTACGAGTGCTAGAGAAGTGCTACGAGGTTGTAGATTCGTAGAGGTGCTACGCTCTACATTCTTAATGAGGTATTTTTATATTAGCAGGTAGAGCACAGGCAGATGTAAAACTATTAAAATAATAAATATTATGGCGTATTGATAAAAAAATAAGTAAACATTAAAGATTAGGAATAAGTTCTGCTCTCTTTATTTTTATTTTTATCTTTATTATTTATTTATTATTATAAGTAAGAGAAAAAGCAGACCCACAAATTATGTTTAAAATTCAATTTAAAAAGAAAAATTACACTTGGACGTGTGCTTGTTTGCTAATCGAAATTTCCTGTAAATGGCGTCTCCTAATGGCTGCGTTTGAATGATTTTAAGTCACGCAAACAAGTAATCAGTGTCTGCTAGATACACACTTCCGATTGAAATTACGTGCCTGACTACCCCTTCTAACACGAAACGCGTTACAATTCATTAATTCCAGTACACATTGCTTGGGATCCTAGTATAATAATTATTTATTCGATGTAAGTTTTTACAAAACATTTATCTTCGTCAGATATTTCACATTTTATATAATTAAAACTACCATTGAACCGATGGTAGTTTGGGGAAGAATACGGCAAGAAACCGCCTAGTTGCTCTTTTCATAAATCATCAAATAAATAATTTTTAACAAAATTTTCTAATGTGAAAATATTATAACAGATCCTAATGCCCCCATCTATTCTTTATCTGATATCCTTAATGCTACCAAGGTCGCCAGAACCTGTGGCGTTGCTTGTGTTATAGGAGACCGTAGTCATCTTCAAGTGGACCGTCAGCCTGTCTGGCGACTTTACTTCAAGAATATATGTGAAATTAACCTACCTACATGTATATATTGTCAATAAGTAGTTAACAAAAAACAAATATTTATTGTCCTTTTGTGAAATGCACAAAAACTGTCTGTTGTGTTTTTAAAACAATAACGCGATAAATGGAACGTAAAAGCTTTTTCGCATAAATTAATATAATTTGAAAACCATTCATTTCATTATCGGAAAATTATCACCCTGATTATTATTGAACCGTATTGTTTCATACAATAATGAGAGATTCATAAGTTGTATTATATTCAATTCACAACAATAATAAAATTGTGCTTAAATATTTTTGTGTTTATTGGAAATCTATATCTATGATATAAAGGTATTGGGTATGTTTTGCTATAAGTTTGATATAAGCAACTTGGGCGACTACATGTATGACTGGGAGTGTACAATTTGTTACGTACTTGTGTTCTTAGACGATGGTAACCGCTTACCATCGAGTGGACCTTCAGTCTGCTTGCCACCTTTTGGTATATGATATAAAACATAAATATGCTTTAGAAAAGTTTGTTACCATATTCGAGCTGTTTCTGTGACATCTGATTAAATCTTTTATTTTTGAATATTGTTAAATTCCGGGATTAAACTAGGACGGTTGTACTGTAATGTAGGCTGTATTAGTTCTACATTTAAAGTCTTCAATAATATTCAAAGACGCGTTCAGATTCTAAATTGAAGGACGGTTATTGCGGGGACACTTTTCGCGAAGCTTTTTTAACGTGTGACATAAATATGAAGTCACTGTTAATTTATTTTCAAGCAATATCTTGATTTGACTAGAAATAAAGATTTTTCTTAATTTTCCTCGGCAATTTTTTAAAAGGACAGGCTCATCATATTTAATTAATTATATTTCTGATTTGAATCAATACGACAATCACAATAATGTCTTCCGCTATCACAATAATGTGACCTTATATGTGTCACATCCGCTATTTTTTATAACTTTACGAAACAATTCTGCAAGCAGACGTTTTTTAGACTATTCATTAAATCATGCTCTCTCTCATCGAGTATAAAACTTTCCCAGCCTTCAGATTTATTTACAAAACCTTTTGTATTTAGCTCTTTCTGACGCCACTTATGCACTACCTACAATGTTAATGAGAACATTTTTAAGTTCTAATCAGTTATAGTATAGCATCAATGTTAGATCTACTTACGTAAATCATTATAAAGACGATTACGTCCCAGCCTGAATTCACTGAACCAACAATAAGCAAAGCTTTGAATAGGAGCTTCATCCCTAAATGCCAATCGAAATATGCCAACTCTCCAGTTTAATTCAGCAACAAAGACAAACGTAACAAATCAAAGGGAGAGCATTTTGTCTAATTGTATGTATTTTTAAGAACCTTTGTTAAACATAGTACCATTATATAGTTCCTTTTATGGAACTAAAGCAAATATTTTTTGCCGTAGTTCCATTATCTGTATAGTAATGGAGCATTGTAAGCATTGCACAAAGTTACGCAGTTCACACCCAGATATGATTCTGCCTAAATTGTCTATTTCTATGTTCGAATGTCTGACTGCTTCGACAGTATGGTGAACAGCTTCGATGTCCTTGTTGTCGACAGCAGTAAACGAACGACCATCATGAAATCCGTCATTGAGATTGACACGACCGCGCTGGCAATCTGCAAACCAGCTATAAATTTTCGTCTTGTTTGGTGATTCATCGGCAAAAGCTGTTTGGCTCTGCTTAGCTTTCGACTTACATTTCAAATCGTACAAAACCAAATAAAATAAAAATAGAAGTTAAATTTATCGCAATATAAGAGACGTTAATTTTAAAGTGTGACCACTATAAAAATCAAATGAATAGATTGCCTAATTTGATGCCTAAATCAATCAATTTAGGCAACCATAACAAGTCAAAGAGTTCCATTTCTTAATATTATTATTACTTTTTAAATATTAATTATTTAAGAGGCCAGTTCTGCAGACTTTCTGTAATCTTTAATTACAGTTTTTATATTTTCTATAAGTTAGTCATCGTAATCAAAAACAGTAATTCTGCGTGTAAAAGTAATAATTTTAACCAAGACCTCAATTTTTTTTTCAGGCTTTTTTTTATTAGAGATGGTTTGCTCTTGGCCAACAACCAGCCATGTGGTAAGGATGAGGCCTAAGATGGAGCGAGCTCACCCAGAAGTTTAGAAGAAGTTTAGTTTAGAAGAAGTTAGCGGGAAAAGAGATAGAGGCGGACAGCGGCTTAATTTTATAATATGTATAAATATAATAATAATAACAATTTTAAAATAAACAATTTGATACCCATGTTAAATTTGCATTGTTAACTAGGGAGTAAGTAGTTACTAAGTCAAAACAAGAAAAACAAATTGAAAGAAATTCGAAAAGATTAGTAACAGTGAAAATTAAAAGTAAATATTTTTACAAAAAGCTATTTTATACAGTCAGGAAGCGAAAAGATAAGATTTTTTGGAGCAAAGTCGTTGACACATTTAGCAGACATGTTACCCCCTGAAGCTGTCAGTGCTGCGAGGCTTTTGTTAGTATGTTAACTTCAAAGTGAATTATATTACAGTAAAACACATTTCATTTCCTCTCGCGAGATGGAAGTTTCGAGTGGGGAGAAAGTCGCGTGTGATGAAGTAATGCAACCGAGTGAAAAGCAGAGAGGCAGTGAAGGGAGGCATAATGCAGGATTATTGTTTACAACGGGATTATGCAGCGTTTAAAATTCCATTATGAACGCAAAAAGGTTTTATTTTGTCCAGAGTAATTCTCTTGTTTCTACCAAAGAGACGGTATATTTTAAGCACAATTTAAAACTTAAAATATAAATATATTTTAGTTTATTATAATTTAAGTATGCTTTGGAAATATGTGAGGGAGACTTAGGTCCAGCACAGGACATGTTGCGTCTCAGGTGATTATAATAAGTAGATTTTTTTCATTTTGTCGTATTATATAGTGTTTATGATTTAATTATTTTTAAATTAGCTTAATTTCATTATTGCATTTAATTTATAAATATCTGTGATCTACATAATATGTTTGAACACCTTATATGAACTAACTAGCGATACGCCCGAGGCTCCGCGGGGAGTAGGAGTTTTTCCAAATTTTCAAATGAAAATTGATACGATATAGAAATCTATCCTTAAGTTAAAAACGCTTGAATACTTATATCCAAACAACTTGTCTGTCGTAGTATAGTGAATAGATGGTAGGCCATAATAAATTCGCAATAACAAAAATATTAAAAAATAAAAAATAAAATATAATAATAAACGAATTAAAAAATTGGTAGTACAGAATCAAAAATCTATCAAATTAAAAGTCTGGTTAAAAATAATTATAAACCAGAAGAAAGTGAAATACGTAACGCAGGTTTGTTCCTTTTAAACCCAATCCAACATAAGTATTACAAAATTGCAACTAATTAATGAAATATACACAATATATTTCATTAATCCATTCTAACATATTTACATAATAATTTCCTCCACTTCACTGGCATTTGAAGCACCAAATGATTTCAAAGCTAAACCATTTATGCTAAAATATTTATGAAAAAACACTTTTTCTAATTAAATTTAACACCTCACTAAAGTGACGAGTGTAACTATAACTCAGTGCAGTGGGATCGTTAAAATACTCGTGAGAATTTTCCAACCGTTGGAATTTTAACAAATTTCATAAAAATGTTTCCGTAAACTTTAGTTGCATTAATTAATTTTAATGGTGGTAATCCTTAATGCCTGTCTGGTTTCATTGCTAATGTTGCGGATTTATGATATTTCAGTTTTCAGCTTTTCTACAGAAGGACATATACTTACTTAAGTGGTCAAGTAATAAATATCGTGTAGAAAGAAATTTTATAAATTTAAAGAATTTTAAATATTTGATTTTAATTTAGTACTTTAAAAACCTTAAATAACTTCAAAAATCTAATACGTCTGAATCGTAAAAAAATATTTTTTGAAGCTCTATATTTGTAAAATTAAATGTTTCAACATTTAATGGAATGTTTGTTTTAACTTAATTACATAACAAAGCACACGTATTATGTACTAATAAATTAAAATATAAAAAAATACTAACGTCTTAGCACGAGGTTGTGGGTCTTGTCGGGGCGGCAAATCACATCTTAGTTGTGCAAGTAAACTTCACCGAAATCACTTTTCACTATCACTTTTTTTTGAAGAGTATTTAGCACGTTAGAACTTGGCTGCTACATTAACTGCACATGGGCCGTGGGGGATGCACTGGCATGTTTTTATGCAACTTTGGGGGTAATGAACGGCATGCGGAGAGTAGTGGCGGCGAGCGGCGTTCCCTTCGCTAGGGTGAAATTTGACTGAGTGCGGGGTGCGGGGTGACTGAGCGCGGGGCACGGCGAGAGGGGAGGCTACCCCTCGGCGCCGCGCAGGCGGCTAACAACCACCCCTCACCCTTATCTATACTATCGAGACTTTATTTTTCTGTTTTCGGATCGCCCACTTATCTTCGCTGATGCCGAGTGTTCTCTGGCCACTGGAAAAGGGCAATTAAAATTTTTCCACCGACCTACAGCTGTGATAAGGTTACCCTTGAATTCTTAGAGCTGTGATAGCCATGCTGTATATATAATATGTATTATACTTTGGTGGGTGATTATTTTTTTTTTTTTTTTTATTTAAAAATTATTTAAATTTATTTATGTATTTAAGTGTACGATTATTTTAACTAGTGGCAGGGCATCACCAGGGAATACTGCGTTTTGTAGTCATTTAATTTTGGACAGCCCGTCTGCTGGCAGAAGACCATTGTGAAATAACGGCATTATGTGCTGTTGTCTTTCGGTGAGTGAGTAAGTGATGCCTATTCCCTATTCCCTATTTCCCTATTCCTACTCCTACTCCTACTATGGTAGGCAGCGTGCTTGCAGCACCTGTAGCATTGCTTGTGTCATAGGCAACGGTAGCCACTTACAACCAAGTGGACCTTCAGCTTGTCTGTCGACCTTAACTTTAAAAAAAATAACCAAGTCGCCGAAATACTCCGCGTCTCTTGGCGAATTTTGATATGGTTTTCACTAATGAAAAGAAGGATAAACGATAAAAGTTTGTGTGTGTTTAAATTGTATCCCAGGTGAAGCCGGAAGCGGGTTGCTAGTGATAATATAAAATAATTCCTGTATTCGTTATGTACAATTCTTAATGTAAAATTAGTATGAAATGTAAAACTTTCTGTTGAAACTTCTGCTTTACAAACTGTTGAATGCAAAGTGTTTTTGAATGAAAATTTTGACTTTATCCGTCTACTTGGAGAACTAAACAATTAAGCACTCAGACGCGGCGAAAGCTTTCCGCAGCAGTTTACTATTTTTCTATTTTTAGCTTTTCAATGTGGTACAACATTTGTCGGTGCTCAAATTAGTCTCCTAGAACATACACACTGAATGGTTTTAGTAAGCCTAAGTAGTACGCCAACTAACCCATTATTATTTTCTAACACAATCACCTGTCCTTGCAAATAAATTGCGTCCTAAGTTTGAATTTCTTTTCAATTTTATTCTGTAGCATAAAAAAGTTTCATCTATAAGAAACACATTCAAAAAGATCATCAAAAAATACTACACTAAAATCTCATATAGAAATAATTACATTCATTCAATTAGATATTTGTGAATTATGTAATTTTTAATGCAATTTTCTTAATTTTTATCAAAAGAGACTGTAATTATTAAGCGATGCTATGCTTTAATTTTTATTTATATTGATTACCTACTAGCTGAACCTGGCCACGCTTCGCCAGCGTGCGCTTGGAGCGCGCGCGTACTGGACACTGCTTACGTGTAATGTATTTTTTATTTCTTTAAAATAAAATAAAGAATCTCCCAGTCCCGTCAAAATCGATCGAGCCGTTTCGGAGATTGGTGGGAACAAACAGACATATAAGTACCTACATATTATAATTTTTTTTTTATTTTTTTTTATATATATTATACTTACTTTGATATACATTTAGTAAAAAGTTATTTTGAAATTTACAAAAAGACACTTCAATTTTGTTTGATTGTATAGATTTGAACTAACTCGTATTTACAATGTAAAGTTTGTAAGAAATAGTACCTAACAAAGACTAGTGTCTAAGTTTTGTAAACACTAAGGCGGGGGCAATTGTGAACGTGTTCCAACTGTTATTTTAGGGTTCCATTTTCCGAGCTTATTGCATTTTCTCTAGTGTTCTCGTCCTGCCATCTATATTTAAAACGCTGCAGACACGTCTGCGATATTTTTAAAATAGAAATGCTTAAATTATTTCTCTTTGAAATATTTCAAAAACGAACAGTGAAAATATTTAAGTTTTAAATTAAATTAACCTTTATTTTAAATGTTAATTATTAAGTCTATTCGGTTGATATTATATTGGTATTGAGGTGTATTGATTGATTATATAAAAAAGTGTAAGTATGTAAATGGCTGAAAAATTAAACAAAAAAAAAATTAAGTAAATGAAGTTGTAATGAGACTTTTATGTATTTTGTGCATTTCCATGCGATATTAAAGACATTTTCACATTTAAAGACATTAAGCACATTATCAGACGGATAAGTAGCCACTAAGACTTCACATATATAGCACAGGTGTGTAGGTTTTGTAGGTAAAGCTACCATCGCCTAGGAACACAAGAAACACAGAGAACTAGTGCTCTGAAGATTCATCTAGAATTTATTTTAATAAAGTTTCATTAAGTTGTATATAGACGTTGTATTCCCATGTTGTAGCAAGATGGAAACACCTCAGCAGGAAGTTAATTGCATGTCCGCGGGATATAATCTCTACCAAACGCAGTGGCGTAGGGGCTCCTGAACAAAACAGTATTAAAAAATATTAACAAAATAGAAAGCTCCGAGCAGACATAGATCACTAAAGAAAAATACAGGCAAACGTAGCAGGGATTGATAAAAGGCATTATGGTTAAAGAATTTAAGACTTTTCCTCCTTCGTGCAACACCTTCCAAGGGTAAGATAGCCGTAGTGTAGCCATTAAGAAGAAGATATATTCAAAGAAGCCTCGATGCAGATTTAGATAAAAAATCTTAAATATCTTTACAAAGTATATAATTAAAGACGTTTCCCGCCATCTTTTAAACTACGCATCAGATTTTAATGCGGTTTTCACCAATGGAAAGAGAGGTAAACGAGGAAGGTTTTTATTTATAATTTAACGCGGACCAAGTCGCGGATACGAGCTAGTTAAGGCGTCTGTCTATCGGTGCAAAACTACGAATCAGAGTCGAAAAAAACCGTGCGCGTGGGGAGCACCTCCGCTGACATCCTGCGTTATAATACTCGTAATTTATCAATAGAATCTTGCTCTACTTATTGCTTTTAATATTTTACTAGAATTTTTTAATTTTATGTTATTGAAAATACCCAATTTTCAACATTTCTAAATATATTATACATGCATTGTTATGCTATAATAGTTAATTTAATAAATAGATACAGTCGGCGCGCTAGCTCCAAGAAATTTTAGAAATGTTAGAAATTTTAGAATGTTAGAAATTTTAGAAATTTTAGAAGTTTTAGAAATTTTAGAAATTTTAGAAAGAGACTTAGAAAGAGAAATTTTTTAATTTCATGTTATTGAAAATACCCAATTTTCAACATCTCTAAATATATTATACATGCATTGTTATGCTATAATAGTTAATCCAATAAATAGATACAGTCGGCGCGCTAGCTCCAAGAAATTTTAGAAATGTTAGAAATTTTAGAATGTTAGAAATTTTAGAAGTTTTAGAAATTTTAGAAAGAGACTTAGAAAGAGAAATTTTTTAATTTCATGTTATTGAAAATACCCAATTTTCAACATCTCTAAATATATTATACATGCATTGTTATGCTATAATAGTTAATCCAATAAATAGATACAGTCGGCGCGCTAGCTCCAAGAAATTTTAGAAATGTTAGAAATTTTAGAATGTTAGAAATTTTAGAAGTTTTAGAAATTTTAGAAAGAGACTTAGAAAGAGAAATTTTTTAATTTCATGTTATTGAAAATACCCAATTTTCAACATCTCTAAATATATTATACATGCATTGTTATGCTATAATAGTTAATCCAATAAATAGATACAGTCGGCGCGCTAGCTCCAAGAAATTTTAGAAATGTTAGAAATTTTAGAATGTTAGAAATTTTAGAAATTTTAGAAGTTTTAGAAATTTTAGAAAGAGACTTAGAAAGAGAAATTTTTTAATTTCATGTTATTGAAAATACCCAATTTTCAACATCTCTAAATATATTATACATGCATTGTTATGCTATAATAGTTAATCCAATAAATAGATACAGTCGGCGCGCTAGCTCCAAGAAATTTTAGAAATGTTAGAAATTTTAGAATGTTAGAAATGTAGAAATTTTAGAAGTTTTAGAAATTTTAGAAAGAGAAATTTTTTAATTTCATGTTATTGAAAATACCCAATTTTCAACATTTCTAAATATATTATACATGCATTTGTTATGCTATAATAGTTAATCCAATAAATAGATACAGTCGTCGCGCTAACTCCAAGAAATTTTAGAAATGTTAGAAATTTTAGAATGTTAGAAATTTTAGAATGTTAGAAATGTAGAAATTTTTAGAAGTTTTAGAAATTTTAGAAAGAGACTTAGAAAGAGAAATTTTTTAATTTCATGTTATTGAAAATACCCAATTTTCAACATTTCTAAATATATTATACATGCATTGTTATGCTATAATAGTTAATCCAATAAATAGATACAGTCGGCGCGCTAGCTCCAAGAAATTTTAGAAATGTTAGAAATTTTAGAATGTTAGAAATGTAGAAATTTTAGAAGTTTTAGAAATTTTAGATATTTTAGAAATATTAGAAACAGACTTGTTTTTTAGAATTAGTTTTTGTTAATTTAGAATATAGAAAAGTTGCTAGCAGATTATCGATATTATTATTGTGAATAAGGTTGTGTTCATTTCATTATTAGAAATTGAGATGATATTACATGATTGAAGACTTTTTTTGAGCCTGTGCCAGGAGCCTTCACTCTTCCATAAAAGCTAGTAATAATATATATACTAATTTTTTTTATAATTATTATAACATATAATATAATATAATATAATATAATATAATATAATATAATATAATATAATATAATATAATATAATATAATATAATATAATATAATATAATATAATATAATATAATATAATATAATATAATATAATATAATATAATATAATATAACATATACGAATATAATATATAATGCTTATGATATTTGACTTGCATTTCCTTTTTTTAGACAAGCATATCTTTTTCCATTATGACCCAATAATAATATATATAACAAAAACAAAAACTAACTAACTACCAAAAAGTTCGAAAATAATGTTGAAAATAAATAAAGTAAAGCAACTTTCGATATGCTAACAGAAGCGCAAAATCTCTGAGAGTGAGCGAGACAAAGATATTTGTTCGATCGCAAAAAACATGTAAAAATTTAACACGGAGCACACGTCTGAACGCAACGACCGCTCACCGGTCACTGAGGAGTTTGATTGCCGATATTTTCTTATCAATAAAATAATTACTTTTCTTAATTTTTATACAGAAACCATAGCTTTTTATTGTACCTAAACACTTGTCCTTTATGATAATAAATGTTAATTTCTAATTGTTGTTACGTAACTATGTTAAAAATGAAAAAAAAAATTAGTGAAAAATTTGATAAAAGACAATATTTAACGTTCTTACTTAAGAACATGAATTAGTTTTGCAAAAAAATAATCAGATCAATTTAAGGACGACTACATAAGAAAACTTCACAACTGAATAGATTTTCTAATTTATCATTAGTTGTTATGTCATTGGTCCGTGAACATAGCTCAACATACTGTAGGGCTTGGCAGAGCTGTGTTTAACTCCATTTTTACCTAATATATACCCTATAAACAAACGCTTAAAAAATACTTAACTATTAACCATATTATAAATTTTTCTTGGTTATAAAAATATTTCTAAGTTTTTTCCTAAATCAGTTTGAAAACAATGTTATAAGCAGCGCCAAAAATTCGATGAGAGTCAATTTTTAACGGTCCGCAGCCTTAAGTATAAAAAGTGTGAGCATTTTTTTTCTTTTTGTTTTCATACATTGTACATAGCACCATCTAGTTCCACACTAAGCAACTAATGTTTGTAAAATGGATACCAGATAGTTGATATACTACATAGACTTAGGTAAAAGGTAAATGTTAACACATAAACATTTGCCCCTAGCGGGATTCGAACCCACGACCTTTTGGTTAACAGCTAGGGTTACTAGATCAAACGTGTCATCAAAGTTTATAATTAATTTAGTAAGTAAAGTAAGTGTAAAGAGTATTTAGAGAGGTTTGCGAATCGTAATCGCGTGTGCGAGACAGGCCGCGCCACGGCGACGTTTGTGATTAGCGTTGATTCAAGGCAACGCTGTCAGGTTCAAGGAACAAAGGGAGGGGATTTGGAACCGACGAAGCGTGGCTTGATATCTACTTAACTACAAGTATACACGCCTGACGTCTCTCGTACTTAAGTTCCTTTGCGCGAGAGGAAAGCAAGTTTTAATGTCTGTCTTCCAGACATTTATTTGGGCTTGAATACAGGTTACTTGTGTATAAAACCTGAAGGCGACATTCCGTAAATAATGTAACAAATCCATCCATAAAAACTTTCGCATTTATAATATTAGAACGGATATACTAATAGATACAGATGTTGATATTAATTAATACTTCATAGTGAAATGTTGGAAAACTAAACTGAATCTCATTTTATCAATTTTAATTGGAGTGTTTTTTTTTTAATAAAAATCAAGGCAGCGCTTGGCCGCGATCTCACTTGATATAAGTAAGTGCCCATTTACCCTACATTTGAAGACCCAGGTTGTAATTTCAATGAGTTCCACTCCTTAGCAGTTCCGACAAGGAAGGTGGAACTGTAACGCTTCGTGCGTGACCGAGGAACATCAACCACGAAGAGATGAAACTCCTACCCGCGCTTCGTGGTCCACAAGTGGAACGGTTCCGGTTGGACTAGATCGTATAGAATGGACGCACACTCTCCATAGTCCAGACGGTAGAAAATCGATAGGAATGCTACTTTTCGTTTGAAGTTGAGACTCCACAAGGGTGTCGTCGCCAATAAGTTTCTTAGCTCGCCTTTCAATCGAGGCCAGTGCAGCCAATTAATAACGGGGACACCCATCCCAGAGGTGGCAGCAGTACTCCATACAGGATCGGACTTGTGCTCTATATAAGTCAAGGAGCTGTCTCGCAGTAAAGTACCGCCTAACCTTGGAAAGGATGCCCAATTTTCTGGCAGCCGTTTTGGCAATGGACTCGATATGCCTAACAAAGTTCAGATTGGCAGTAAGCTCTACACCAATAAATATACAAAAAGTATCAGATGGACTCAATCAGGCCTTCACTGTTCAAAAAAGGCTTATACAAAGGCTAACGAAGCAACAATTTATGCTTGCTGCGTACTTATTATTTACTTACTATTATTATTAGTATTTATTATGTTACAATGTTATGTTACACACACTAACATATTCTATTAGCAATTGTAGTACTATTAAGCTGGCAAAGTATTTGAAATTCCATTCTTAGTAGATTCGCTATTACGATTCTCTCGTAAGTTATTATTACACTGAAGATTATTTCCTTAGATAATTATCGGCCGACAAATGGATTTGTATTTTTTAGCCTTAACGCCTCAAGTATCGTCGAAAAGCTCTTCTGAAATCTGACTAAAGCAATTTGTGTGGAGGCAGGATCAACAGACGACCCCACAATGCCACTTGACGGAACCAGCGCAGTCGGGAAGTCTGCCGCCGCTTTATTAATTAAAATAGGTTTTTGTTGAATAGGCATACTATTATATATAATATAACTTTAAGTTACTTTGCGAAAATGAGAAACTCAATTGTGACTATGCATAACAATTCGCAATTAAAGTCCTCACTTAATAAAAAAGCAGGGATGAAATTTTGGTTAACTAGTTCTATGTATAACTACATAGAACTAGTTTAGAATAGGTATATTTAATAGGCATTCTACGAATTTAGAAATTGAAGCTTAATAACGAGCCATTTTGGAACTTTTAACTTTTTTGTTTGCCGAAACTTTAGTAGTAGTAACCTAATAGTTTTATTAATTGTCTGTGCTTCAGACGAATTTTCAGCTTTATTTAAATTGGATTTTAAAATATACATTGTAATAATTTGAAAATTGTTACAATGTATACATTGTAAAATATTGATTCAATTCAATCATAAATTGTACTGGTAGCAATTTATTTACTCACACATGGAATTTCTTATTTTGCCAAATAATTATTATATTACAAGCTGGTGCCCGCAACTTCATCAGCGCTGTAGTTCGTCTTTTGGAAGTCCTACAGCAACCTAACATTTTTCTAGGATAAAAAATATCCTATATATTAGTCCAAGTAATCACCAAAACATTAGTGAAAACCGTATTCAATTTAGTTTAGCAGTTTCTGAAATTAACGTCTGCACTAATTTACGAATTATGTCTGTCACGAATTTATGTCTGCACTAGCCGCAGACGATTTTGCTTCCCCAGTGGCATAAAGTTAAATAAATCACGAAGAAAAAATATAAACGGAAGATATATTGTTTAATTTGAAACATAGGGGACCTTCAAAGTGGAAGGCTGATGTCGACCTAAATTAGTTGTCATTAAAACCGGGTGTCCACTGGGAGAGGGAGCGGCCGGAGGGTAAACCCGTGTAACTAGAAATAAGATTTGCTTTGTGTCACGACATATTGTCAGGCCTTTTGCATTAAATATTTACATATCTCTAAGGAGATGTGGTCCAAAAGAAATTATTTAAAATGATGACAGATTTTATTATGCTCTCTGATAAAGGGTAAAGGAAAATAGGGTGTTAGATATGGCAGCACATATAGGTCTGATATTGTTTACATGATATAAATATTATTAAGTGTTAATGTATCCGTTTCTGTTTTTATTACACACACTAGACTGACGCGCCAATTCTTCACTCGGAAGCGATTGGGGGGATTACTACACATAGTATGTCTAGATAGACATACTATTATTTACTAGATAGTAAATAATAGTATGTCTATCTCTTTATTATATAGTATATGTTCAAGGTTCGAGTGAATAGGCATCTTCTGGGTGAGCTCGCTCCATCTTGGGCCTGATCCTTGCCACATGGCTGGTTGTTGGCCAAGAGCCAACCCATCTCTTATAAAAAAAAATACATATCAAGCTGTACTGCTATGTCTTCTTTGTAAGATCGTATAAGATGGTCTACCATGCTATTCTATTGTAGACTAGCAAGATCACATAGATCTTTGCTTCGGTCAAGTCAGGAAACAAGGGGCTTAAAATGATAGCTCAAAAACGATATCTAAAAGGAAAATAAATGGTCATTCAGGAAGGGGAAATAAATCGGCGGAAATTAAGAAAATTTCGAATCGCTTATGATGGATTCACATACACGTCGAGGGGGTATATTTGTGTAACATAAAGATAACAAAATGCTCGTTAGTATAAAATAGTAGTCGTGAAGTTAATCTGGGATTTGTCGTGACTCGCAAAATATGTTCCGAGTCCAGAGCAATTTGTTGATGTCGAGGCTTTGTATAAGAGTTTAATCCTAACCATGTACAACAAACACTACAATTAATCTATGGTTGTTTCAAATTAACTGTTTTTTGAAGTGGTCATATAAAATGTAGGTATTATAATTTTGATTGGCTATATACTATACTAGCTGGTGCCCGCGACTTCGTCCGCGTTGAAGAAGAAAATATCGCTCTGACGACGGTGGCGCCACTAGGCGAGAGTGACGCCCATTTCTTTATAATTTTACTGGATCAATTTAAAAAATTATTTTACCCATAAAAAGCTACGTTATCAGCGAGTAACATGTTTTAGACTTTATTTTATAAAGTTACTCGGGCGAAATCAGCTCGGCGTACAACAGCTACTTATTTATAAGCAGACATAAGCTATTTTAAGCTTTTTGTGAAAATTCTAAATTAAAGACAATTTAGAAAATTAATCAAATAAGTTTATAAATTTGTTACAGTAATATCATGCTCTGATCATCTCAGTTTGTAATAATTTTAAATTCTACAAGCAAGAAAGTCTTATCAAACAATCTTCAATTTCAACTGGGAGTAAATTTTTCGCGTCGCTGCGAGTTAAAGGAAGATAAAAATAAAAGATACAGTTGAAAGTCAAAACAAGTGGCATCAATTTACGCTTTCCTAACTTAAGTTTTATTAGAAGAAGTCCTGTCGGACGCCGGCGCCATAATCAACTTCATTAATATTATCTTTAACGGTTAAAATAAAGTCTTGTTAACACAAAACTTGTATCATGAGATTAAAATAATGTGGTGAAGAACTAATAGTTGGAAAAACAATTGAATTTGTTTACTAAATTACAGATATTTTATTTAAATTACAGATTAGATTAGATTAGATTAAATTAGATTTATTTAAATTACAGATATTTCCTTTAAAATAAATATATTTTAACTAGATGCTAATATTATTAAGAGAAAATATTTTTGTTTTTGTTTGTAATGAATAAACTCAAAAACTAATTGACCCTATAGAAAGCTACATTATGAGCGAGTAACATAGGCTATATTTTATGTCGTACGCGAAGTCGCGTGCAACAGCTAGTATCTAGATGAAATAGTTAAAACAGCCAGAAAAATATATTTTTGAAAAACATTTTTTTTCAGTTTCTATGACTGAATGGATCGGTGCTCAACAAAAACCGTGCAACAATGAGAAAGTCAGAAATGTTATATAAATTAAACGGTGGGCGAAACCGCGAGGCACGACTACTAACTTTATATTTATATAGCGAGTGTGAGTTAGAGTAACGTCGAGTTGTATTCTCGGACCTCATCTCAAGGGTATATTGCTTTAACTACTCCAACAATTGAGGGAACTACCGACCTCCTTAGGGAACCGCAGCGAGCGGATTGTTCCTCGTCCAGATTGTCTGGTCACTGAAACACCTCTTGACAAAACTTACATTATCAACTGGTTTTATATACAGGCTGTTTTAAATGTTTTATTTTCTAAAAAGTAAGGGTAAATTTAAAAAATCTGGCTATAAATATAAATTTAGGTATATCGATATAATTAACATAAATTTTCAATGCAAAGCTTATTTTAATAATTAATTAATATCTTAGACGCCTGAAATAATTTAATTTAATTTAATTTAATTTAATTTAATTTAATTTAATTTAATTTAATTTAATTTAATTTAATTTAATTTAATTTAATTTAATTTAATTTAATTTAATTTAATTTAATTTAATTTAATTTAATTTAATTTAATTTAATTTGATTTGATTTGATTTGATTGGATTCGATTCGATTCGATTCGATTCGATTCGATTATTCGATTCGATTCGATTCGATTCGATTCGATTCAATTCAATTTAATTTAATTTAATTTAATTTAATTTAATTTAATTATTTTAATATTATTATTATAATTTTAGATGAAGGAAGTTTTACTAAAACATCATAGATTATTAAAATCAACTATTTTAAGACAAAGTGGCTTTTTTTATGAGTCATAATATGGGCACAAGACCAGATTACAGATTACCTATAACAGAAATAAAAGACATGTATTGTGTTTTTGTTTTTGGTGTGTGAGTAAAGGATTTTAAGGCCCATTTCCGTATCTCTATTCAGTTCCTAATCTTTTATCTTATTCAATGACAGGTGTGTACTTGCATTTCCTTACGGTTGTATCCGCCTGCCATCAGGTGGATCGTCATTCAGCCTGACTCAATATGCAAATCCCAATCTCATTTAACCATAACTTTGGCACTTACAAGTAATTCGAATATAATTATAATTATGTTAGCCGAGGTTAATTAAATTTCCGTTCAACACTCATGTGTTGGTGACACTTATGCATAAGAAATACCTCAAAGGAAATAATAATTAGGAGGAATATGAATGTACAATTCGGTAAAATAAATATGTACTCTACTTGTAATAGAACTGTCGCTACTTGTAACGGTCCTCAAAATTTCAGTATTTTCGGTACATACTGTATAACGTGAATGCTACTAGTGAAATACAAACTTTATCTTAAAGTGCTAGAGTGTAAAATCGCTTAGTTAAGGCCGTCTCAAATTAACTCTACGACTTGATTCGAGCTGAAATGTGCTGTGAAACTGACGAAGTGTACTTGAAATTTAGTTTTAAGAAGGAAGTTATGACGTCAAGCTTTTACATCTACATTATGAAGTTATATCTCTTTATAAAACATACTTCAGTTCTCTCCAAAGTATAAGCTTCTTTGTGAGTAAGAGAACAATACATGTATGCATGTAAATTTTAATTAATTTTTATTGAATTCTTATTGAACTATTACTATTATACAATTGATTCTTTATTAAATTATTGAGATTATTAATAAAAATAAATAAATAAAAATATTTTTCACCATCAATTTTTCGACTATATCAACAAATTTCTAGTTTGTTACATGAAATTTGTTGATAATGTCAATTTATAGGTGAATAGCTGTTGCACGCGACTGCGTCCGCGTAACTTTATAAAATATAGCCTATGTTACTCGCTGATAACATAGCTTTATATAGGTGAAAGAATTTTTCAAATCGGTCCAGTAGTTTCGGAGCCTATTCAATTGAAACAAACAACCAATCAAATCTTTTCTCTTTATAATATTAGTATAGATAAGCAATATCGAGTGACGCATGTGCTATTTCTATGCATCTATATGGAGTATAAGTCTCAAAGGTAGCTTAAAATTAGTTTTTATAGAATAACGGGACACCTTCGGCATGTAAAAACCATTTAGCCAAAAATATGATTTTTGACAACGTTGTTTCGGCTATTAAAAATAATATTTTAAAAGCCTTTTGAACCGTACCTACTTCATATATGCCTTTATATACGCTCGATATAATCGAACCACAAAATTAAATAACTAAGCATGTAGACCCAATTTCATGTAACCCTGAGTGTGCTAGAGTGTGTACACTTGTACAGACAGGTATATGGCAATAGAGCCTAGCACCTGTCTTATAGACATGAATATTGTATGAATTTTGACTGGAGGCTTACGACTCCCATTATACCTATGTGTACTCTCATGAAATTTAGATGGTCCTGACTGACCAGTGCGGTGGTCGCTCCTAGCCGGAATTATTGTTAAGATCTCGAGCTGCACCTTAGCCGGGATAATATATACGAGCGTTCGCAGATCCCTATTAAGTTACAGGATGGACACTATAAATTTAATACAGGGTTCCGTGTACAAGTAATGTCTTTCGCTTAAGATAGGATTTGCCTCTCACATCTGAACTGGATCTTTTGAAACTCACGTTGATAATGAATAATAGGTAGTGGAAAATAAATAAAAAAAATGCTAACCATAGTTTAATTAAAAAGTAACAGGGTTCTGGGCTCTAGCTACCTTTATTCACCAAAGCACAATAGCACATATTAACACAGACACACATATAACACAGCACAGACGGGCTGCCCAAATAACTAACTTATCCGCGCCCTCTCAGCATGATTAGTTAAAAATGTAGCCCGTACAGTCCTTCTTTAAGGCTTTAATTATCTTGTGGTTGTCCCAGTCGCTAATAGCATAAATAAGCTGTAATATAAGAGCCTTTAGCGTATCCGTTATATAGTACTTTTCAGCTATATTATCATGGCTTTGAACAGCTAATGTAGATATTAGCATTTTATATTAGCATTTTGGGCACGCTGCCTCAAATATCAGACCGTCTACAAAACTGTGACTTACTCGTATTTTTTAATGTAATATATATTTATTTATAAAAGAAATTAAATTCAATAAAATGAGAGATATTTATCTCATATTCATTAAATTCTTGTTACATTATTGTAGGTATTTCTCTACAGCCGATATTTTCCTTTGTTCGAATATAAAAGAGAAATTAAATTACGAATTGAACAACGTGTTTCGAGTAACACCGTCAGCGTTGTCATAATAGCTCGAACACGACGCTCGATACGGTACACTCGCTTGGGCCACTTGAAATTTTGGCCAGTCAGTGTTCAGTGGTTGCGGCCGAGTGACAATCGCTCCCTTTTCACCGCCACTGCATGTCAACTGACCACACGCAATCAGAGTATGTTACCGCGCAATGCGAGTTACACACTGATCAACTTTGTTAGAGCATTTGAACTTAAATTTACCGGTTGAACCCGGCCACCCTTTGCTGCGGCATGCGTTTGGGGCGCGCGCGGTATTGGACTTTACTTTATATTATCTATTTTATATATTATCTATACTTAATATTATAAAGCTGAAGAGTTTGTTTGTTTGTTTGTTTGTTTGTTTGGACGCGCTTATCTCAGGAACTACTGGTTCGAATTGAAAAAATCTTTTTGTGTTGGATAGATCATTTATCGAGGAAGGCTTTAGGCTATATAACATTGCTATAACACGTTGCGACTAATAGGAGCGAAGAAACAGTCGAAAATGTGGAAAAAACGGGGAAAATTATTCATCTTTTAGGGCTTCCGTTGCGTGCGCTGCGAAAACCGTTCAAGATACCCAAATGATTCTCAAAATAACTATTCCACGCGGACGAAGTCGCGAGCACCAGCTAGTCTAATATATAAAATTCTCGTGTCGCAGTGTTTGTTGCCAAACTCCTCTGGAACGGACGGCTGGACCGATTTTGATGAAATTTTGTGTGCTTATCGGATAGGTCTGAGAATCGGCAAACATCTATTTTTCATACCCCTAAATGTTAAGGGTGGGCGACCCCAAAAAAAAATTTTATATAGCAAAACAACGTTTGCCAGGTCAGCTAGTTTACTTATATTATTATTCTATGATTTCTTTTATTTAATAAGGTACACAAAACAGGACACTGACATTAAACACTTTGAATAGATAATTGATTTTAATTTTTTTACCATAAAAAATATATATAAAAATATAAGTACACAATGCACGTAGCGGGACCAGGCCCAAGCTAGCGGTGAATAGCGCGGCTTAAATAAACTCTGCTTTCATTTTTTGTAAGGTACAATAAGTACAAAGAAAATAAAAGTTCAAAGAATATAAATGTAGGAATTTTAGTTTCGATGTAGAGAAAATATAGGAAAAATAAAACACGTAACTAGCGAAGTCCGATCGAGAACAAATGCAATGGAAAAACGCTCACCTGTGTTCATTGTAATTGGCTCGCGGCTCGTTGGGAAGTGCCGGTCGGTACTTCCCCGTGCATTATTTAAATGAACGTGCATTATTGAAATATGAATGCAAAAGTTGCACTTAAATGGATTATTTCCGTTTAACAATTTCTCAAAATTTATTGCGCGCGTACTTTTTTTTTTAAAAACTAGCTGTTGCTTGCGACTCCGTCTGCGTTGAATAATGACAGATATGACGACGGCAGCGCCTAATTTTTTAAAAAATTAGTGGCGCTTAATTTTTAATATTTTTAGATAATCCGTCGGAAAGCTAACATTTTTCCAGAATAAAAAATAAGTAACTTATATTATCCTAAATCCTGTATCGGCTACTATTAAGGTGTACACTTATAGTCTTACTTCCTGCGGCCAGTTGTAAAAAAGCAATTTTATCATAAAAAACACATATAAAACTATAAAACTCGGCCTAACTCCGACCATTTACTCAGTAACATGTTAAGTGGTTTAAAGGAAGCTCTTTTAATATTTTCTTATGTGGAACAAAAGTGTTTTAGCATCTAGCATAATTTTTTTTATGTCATAAACTAAAATACATACAATGAAAATTAAAACTGTTAGTAAAAACTGATATAGAATATACCTACATCATATTAAAATATAATTTTATTTGTTTATCTATACTAATATTATAAAGAGGAAAGATTTGTTTGTTTGTTTGTCTTTAATAGGCTCCGAAACTACTGGACCTATTTCAAAAATTCTTTCACTTTTGGGAAGCTATATTATCAGCGAGTAACATAGACCATATTAAAATCTTATGAAGTTACGCGGACGAAGTCGCGAACAGCTAGTATTAATTAAATGTTGTTTTTTTAAGGAGGGAATTTTTTTGTGAAAGAAATTTTTGTGTTACAAATCTATTGATTTTTTTTGGGAATATTGAGCTTCATGGCTGGTAGTGATAGTCGGAAGGGTGAACGTTATCATTCGGGATAATGTCTACCTCATACGCCGCAAATCTGATAGTGTACGAGTATCGAGCTTAATGCACTCATTTTTAAGGGGAGCCGTTCCTAACGACGATAGCGTACGAGAGTATGCATATACACATATACATCGTAATTTATGTATATGAAGGGTAATACATTATAAAGGGTAAATATATAAAAACAGTATAAAAAAACAAAAATATACATAAATAACATAAATATTAATTTTGTTAAATAAATCAATTTTATATTATTTATTAGCTGTTGCCCTAGATAAAATGCTTTAGTTGAGTCTATGTAATATTTAAATAGTGTAAATGGTAAAAGTGTAGTAGGTGTGTGTGTAAATAAAAAAGGTGTTGTGTGTGTGTTTGTGTGTGTAAATAGTGTAGTGGTAAAACTGTTATAACCTAAAAACAGATTAACGATGTTTTCAATATTAATCGAAATTTCTTTTGTTTTTATGAAAACAGATTATGATCTGCCAAAAAATATAAGGCCCATTAAAAAAAAAATAAGACACTGTGTCACATTCCACTATAATTGTAGAAGTCTATTTTTTAGCTTCAGGTAGGTTAGCAGGTCTATTTGGTATAAAGCATAACCGTTTTTGTTTCAGTAATAAGTTGTGTTCAGTAGTAAGCCGCCATGCATTCAGAGGGACTATGTGCCACATCAGAGGAGTTGCTTTGGCATCGCAAGGATTATGTGGCCTTTGTTCATGACGTCGATGAAAGCATCTCCTTACATTAAAGGAGATGGGTTTTTCACAGGTGACACAAAAAGTACTCGTAGCCCATTTCGTGTGAATAGAATTTTCAACTAGCAACCGTCTCCGGCTTGAATACGTCACGTTTCGATTAAATGATGTCTCCGTACTATAAAGGATTTCGGAGTTGAAGGATACAGTCATATATGTGTATGGTTAGATAGACAGCTTAAGACAGAACTTCATGGATTGTACGTACGGCACTATTAGTTCGCTGATCCATGGTTTATAGATTGTATCAATTATAGATTGTGGTACCCTAAATTAGAAGGTTTACCGGTTTTAGAAAATTATTATATTTAATTATAATTTTTGTGTATAATGAACAATACATATAAAAATAATAATTATATTATTTTTATATGTTATTATTTTTATATGTATTGTTATTTTTTTATTGTCATATTCCATATTTGTACATTCATGTTTCAAATAATTACTGTCAAATCTAATAAATAGGTAATATAAAAATTTAAGTATGATTTTAAAGTTGATAAAAACTTAAATTTTTATTTGCTTAATCCAGGTGTGGATTTTTTTTTTAAGAAAGGGATGTCACCCCCATCATCCCCTAAACTAATAAACATAAACATAATTAACATAACATAACCTATTAAAAGATTCATTGATGAAGCTTTTAATAGGTTATGTTATAAAGTAAATTATGTCTCATAAATCTATATGAAGAGGTCCAGGGTTATATGTTATTAAGTTATTCTTAGTTAACTAACCTATACCTAGGTTGACAGACAAGGTCAAATTATGATATACTTCCTAAACACTTTCAGTCAAAGACAGTCAAGGCATCCGATTGTGATACATTTTTCGTTATGAAACTCACTAGATTTGCATATACAATTTCCTCAGAAATTTCGTCGCGTTTTCCACATTTCAAAGCCCCGTTGAATCCCACTCTGCTTATTGTGTAGGAGTTTTAACCTTAATTTGAATTTTAATAAGTTTATAAGTGGAATTTAAAAATTCAACAAGTGCCGCGTTTGGGAATTTAAGTACGCTCACAATTAGCCCGCTTTGAAATAGCTACAATCTAAGTGAGAGAACTAAGTAATAACATGTCAGACAATCTTTACTGATGAGTATGTACTGAAAATTTATTAGTAACTAGCTGGCGCTCGCGACTTCGTCCGCGTGGAATAGTTATTTTGGGAATCATTTGGGTATCTCGAACGGTTTTCGCAGCGCACGCAACGGAAGCCCTCAAAGGTGAATAATTTTCCCCGTTTTTTCCACATTTTCGACTGTTTCTTCACTCCTATTAGTCGCAACGTGATGTTATATAGCCTAAAGCCTTCCTCGATAAATGATCTATCCAACACAAAAATCATTTCAGTAATCTCAGTAGTTCCTGAGATTAGCGCGTTCAAACAAACAAACAAACTCTTCAGCTTTATAATATTAGTATAGATATAGATACATAAAAAATGAGTAGTAAATAGTAGCATAGCTAATATGTTATGTTGGCAAAAAAAAAGTATTGAATCTGCTACTTCTTTACTGTGACGTCGCAGTAACCGACATAGTTGGTCCTACGTGTTGTAATATACAAGTATGAGTGCGTGAAGTGATTGTTGTTGGTGACAAAAAACAAATGAGTGCCGGCTGTTACGAGACATTACGACATAGAGTTACGGCCATATTGAAAACGGGCAATTTCAAATGGATATCGTTCTGTTCACTGCCAAAAACACCTGCGGCTTAAGCGATAAGATATTTGTGACTAATTTTAGATAATTTTGATTCATTTTATTCAATAAAAAAACTTTTCTTCGAACGAGATTAATGCGTTAACATTTTCATTACTAATTTAATTTACCATTCATATCTTTAAATATTATTTAAATTACACGTTATACTAAGTTACTAAGAATAAGTATGGAGACTTAAGCTTGAACAATTTGATTACATAACATTAATATTTAATATTATTTTTCATAATTACAGATTTCATGACGTTTAATATAGCATATGGTTTCATGGCGTTCAACATGTTTAAAGAAATATAGTACTTAGGTATATGTAATAATTTTGAAAAAGAATAAATGTACAGATTCCATGCACTAGACATTGAGTTTTATGTTTTTTCAGTCTAAAACAACATAAATTAAAAATGAAATATTTTAAACTGTTGTCAGAGGCTTAAGGTCAACTGGATGGTAGGTGGCTATCATCACTTATTAAAATAAGTAACTCCAGATTTGCTTCAAGTGGGCCTCCGACTTTAACAGAGTAAGGTATAATAATAATCTGGTATTCCTTACTGACTCACTGGCGGTCTTAAGTAAGTTTACTGCCTACAGACGGACTGCCATATTTATGGACTGCCATATAATTTATAATAACAATCATAAGAGTTTCTTGTAGAAACCCAATTGATATATAAATATTTTGATTTTTTGATTTTGATTTTTATGACTACGAAATATACCCCGCCACTAGGTACATACTAATTTTTTCAATTGTCAAAATTAAGTCGTGTATGTAGTTATTATCGAGAACTCAACTCTCTTTACAACGTGAAATTTCTGGTTCGTTTAGATTTTTTCGAAGTTTATCGCTGTTGGCTTCCCCCTTAAGGCTCTCTAGTACTGTGTGCGAGCCTTTTCAAATAGGGGTAATTAATGTCCCCAGTAATTGTGTTGACCCTCATTAAACAGGCTGTTAGGGCAGCCTTTTTGCAGGATGCTTTATGATCCGTACGGAGTCATCAGAACACCTGCCTACCTGTCTGTACAAACTCGCCGAAGTTGTTTGATTTTCGCTTTTATTTTAACATAATTATCCCGTTCAAAGACACCGGACTTACAGGGAAAATGTGATTTTCAGGTATAATTGGCGGACAACTTTGTTGGGCTATTTTAAGATATTATACTCATTCAATAATGATACCCACATATATTACTCTTAATGAAGAGTTAAAATTTATTTAACCGTGATGGTTAATAACAATTAATTAAATATGTCAGTCAAAATAACTTTGGTAATATTTATATTACGAAAGTTTGTAATTAATTTAATTTTATAATATTAATTAATATTGTTACTTATGAGTTATTGTGTTTCGTATATTAAAATGTTTTAACATATTATGTAGCTCGTAATTAATATGCTACAGTTAATATTTATTTTTTCTGAAAGTGTATGTATGTGGTGAAATAAAAATATTTAATTATCTGTATTGAACAACAGTCTTGAACTGCTTATAAGAAGACCTCTACTTTTATAACAGACTTAATAGATTTCTAGAAATTCTAGATTAATTCTAGAAATGCATATATTAAAAATTTATTATTATCTTAATTTTTATACATACCCAACGAGGTAAGCGCATTCGACTCTTTTATTTATCACTATATACCATACCTTATCCTATCCTACTTGTCGTTATAATATCCTTGTAACAAAAATGCAGTCCATACCGCTGGTATGTCTGAGCCTATGTGCTTTTGGTATGAAAAATATTTCATGTTGCGTCCTCCCGCTGAGACATTTTTTTATCATTTCGAACTGGATATCGCAATAACAGTAATACACAAAACAACTCATAAAATGGATAAAATATTTGAGAAAAAAGACGTAAGTAAAAGGTAGACAAATGATTGGAGTTTACGCCGAATTAAATGAAAGAAAGGTCTCCATTTGGTGAGCTTTGGGTATAAATATTACGATATTGATCAGGATCGTGGGTTACAAACGGCGGAAGCACAAATAGGCCCATATGTATGACTGTCAAACCCTTTGATCTAGAAACGGTCCGTTTATGGAAATATATCAGCATTCCTTTACCGACGGTTTTTGGAACGAGCCCTGAATACATTGTGCACAGGTTACTCTGCACAGTAGTGCTACACAAGTTCCTCCAGAGCTTTGCTCGTAAAATCTGAAAGACTATGAAAATAATTTTACTATCTGACGTTCAAGTATAAGTAGTTTGTAAAGTCAGTAGTCAATCTATTTTTTTTAATATTATTATCAGTAGCCAACGCAATAGTGTACTTACATATAAATTTTATAAAACAAATTGCATATTATAGCTAAGCTTGCACAAATTACATTTATAGGCTACCACAGCAGCTAGACACATATTCAAATCAATCATTCGCTCAAAAATCATAAGTCAATAATTCAAGTCAAATATTACACATAGTACATTGAAAAAAAAAAAAAAACAGCTATAGAAAGCTACGTTATCAAAGAGTAACATAAGCTACATTTTATAAAGTTACGCGGGTGAAGTCGCGTGCAACAGTTAGTAATATTAACGACTTATGTATACACATTGTTTATTATAAAAAAAGCAGAAATCGAATTTAATATTATAAACATCGGAACTTAAAAACAGTTTCAATAAGAGATGGTAATGCCATAATTTTAATTTTCATATCCTCGATGAAGTCCACGCTTCATTCGAGAGAACCAGCTAGTTATTATATACATATATACACTGCTAAGTCTGCTAAGTCGTCATTGCTTATTACTCAATAGTATTGCGCTTCGGTTTTTAGAACCACCAGCTAAGCTTGTAACAAAATCGTTTCTTTTTTCACACGAAGAAAATAATTATGTAATATGTATATTTTTTTAAATATATAATAAATATTAAAAAAATCAATGAAATGAATAAATACTTTTAAAATCAACGTTCATCCACTGTTTATTTGTATACTGTGTAAAATGGCGTCGAGAAAGGTGAGACTACGAAAGCTATCAATTTTAAGAATATTGCTATCAAAAAGTTTTGACAAGCAATTCGAAGGCGCTCTCAAATCGGTCATTAAATATTTATAGTTTAAATTGTAACAAATTTCAATCTGCTATTGAGTTTCAATAGTAGATTAAAATTTGTATCAAATTAGATTAAAGGCTATATTTATTCAGCAATTTCTTTGAACTCTTACTGAATATCTAAACCGATTTAAATTAAATTTGGCACACAGGTAGTCTAGATCCTGAGAAAGGACATAGGCTACTTTTTAATGCGAGAGACAAAATTTTGTATGGAAGTATCGTAATTTTTAAAGCTAGAAGATTGTAACTTATGTTTTAGGCTGTTGATTAGATATAATTAAATATCAATGCGAAAAAGGGGTTGTAAGGGGTTGAAAGGGGAATATAAAAGGTTGTATGGAAGTATCGTCATTTTTAAAGCTAGAAGATATAACAGAATTATCGTTTAGCGGAAAAACTATAAAATGGTAATTTTAGTGGCTCATTAAAGTGGCTAATTTATTGTGATTTGCGAATTGTGACTATCTTATTGACTTTGGCGCCGTAGGCGGAGCGTTTGATGGGATTTTCAATGTTATTACTATTTTCGCGGCTATTTGCGAAACTAATTCGGTTAAATCAGGCGATTTTACTTGTCAAATACGTGAAGCGTGTCAATTACGTGTTTGGGAACTTTAAGTGTAGGTGTGATTGACGCAATACCTGATTAAATTTCGTAGCTACTCGTAGCAGCAATATGTCGCGTAGTGCTGTAGCTCCGCTACACACCTACATACTTTGTATTAACAACAATTATTATTAATTACGTTACAATTATTATTCACAATTATTATTCACACGTGCCAACACGTGTGAAGAAAAATGACACAACACACATATATAATTTTCATTAAGCTAATATTTATTTCATATTCATTTCAAATTCATTTTAAATATTTCATTTAGCTAATATATATATTTTAATATATATTTTAATAGTCAATTTATAAAACTGCTGCACGCGACTTCGCCCGCGTGACTTTATAAAATATAGCCTTTCTAAATGAATGGACACTATCTAACACAAAAATATTTTTTGAAGTGAAACTTTTTATGGGACACTATTGTCATGAGAGTTAACTCGTCGAGCTAACAAAACTGTTAAACTCCTTGTCTCTTTCTTATTACCATTTACTCTAGCAACTCTCTCTCTCTCACTCGATTCGTGATTCGTTCGTTGTAGTTCGACACTAATGCGGCAGATGGCGCTTTTTGAGATATGTATTCAAAATTTAATTATTGAAGTGAAACTTTTCTAGATATCTGTCTAATTTTAATTCGAAAATTTATGTATCTTATTTCTCATACCATAAGCCTATTGTCTCGGTTTTACAATCAACCACAGTAATTACTGATGTATCCAATAATGAAAATGATGAATAAAAATAGAAGATCTATGCAAAAATATTAATTTACCAATGAAAACATGAAATAAATTTAAATATTTGTAGAAAATTAATATATGTATATGTGTATACATGTATATATTGTACACACATATATATATATATACATACAGATGGAGCGAAAGAAGTTTCACTTCAGTCGTGTGGTCATAAGCACACTCTTCTTTTTTTCAATTCGAACCCGCAGTTGCTGAGAATAACGTGTTCAACCAAACAAACATACTCTTCATACCAATAGATACCTACTATAAGAATATTTGATTTATAAGTGTTAACTTATACTCGTCTTATAGCAAAGAGTCTAGACAAACACCTCAAGAGGATCTCGCATAGATGGATAGATACAGAAGGCGGGGTAAGATACCGGTGGTGTCAAGAAGTCTTGACACCACCGGTATTGTCGCGAACTGCTTGATTCATGGATCAGTTTAACAAGTTACTTGCCACTTAACGCGACTTCGCGTGAAGCGGCCTACTGTAATGTACAAACCATAAAATTGCAACTGTAACATATTGGAACGGCAATCGACGTGTTAATCAAGCAGTGTTGTGTTAATCAAGCTAATATAAGTAAGTATTTACATATTGTAAACACGTATCTACTTCACTGATTTACTGGTAGTAATTTTACCTAACAAACCATTAACTGGTATCTGATTTCTGTTAATCTACTGATCAACTGGTGTCTGAATATGCGAGTCCGCAGACAAGCTCAACTGATATCTGAATTAGCGGGTCCACTGACCCTAACTGGTATCTGAATATGCGAGTCCGCAGACAAGCTCAACTGATATCTGAATTAGCGGGTCCACTGACCCTAACTGGTATCTGAATATGCGAGTCCGCAGACAAGCTCAACTGATATCTGAATAAGCGGGTCCACTGACCCTAACTGGTATCTGAATATGCGAGTCAGCAGACAAGCTCAACTGATTTCTGAATTGGCGGGTCCTCTGACCCTAACTGGTGACTGAATATGCGAGTCCGCAGACAAGCTCAACTGATATCTGAATAAGCGGGTCCACTGACCCTAACTGGTATCTGAATATGCGAGTCAGCAGACAAGCTCAACTGATTTCTTAATTGGCGGGTCCTCTGACCCTAACTGGTGACTGAATATGCGAGTCCGCAGACAAGCTCAACTGATATCTGAATAAGCGGGTCAACTGACCCCAAGGGCCTCCAACCTCCCCTTACAGCCCTCCCTGTCCTCTCAACTGGTCTGATATTTGGTACTGATACTGATACTGATACTGATACTGATACTGATACTGATACTGATACTGATACTGATACTGATACTGATACTGATACTGATACTGATACTGATACTGATACTGATACTGATACTGATACTGATACTGATACTGATACTGATACTGATACTGATACTGATACTGATACTGATACTGATACTGATACTGATACTGATACTGATACTGATACTGATACTGATACTGATACTGATACTGATACTGATACTGATACTGATACTGATACTGATACTGATACTGATACTGATACTGATACTGATACTGATACTGATACTGATACTGATACTGATACTGATACTGATACTGATACTGATACTGATACTGATACTGATACTGATACTGATACTGATACTGATACTGATACTGAGCCTGAGCCAGCTTGATCCAGCCCGAGCCTGAGCCTTATTCTGATTCTGAGCCTGAGCCTGAGCCAGCTTGAGCCAGCCCGAGCCTGAGCCTTATACTGATATACTGGTTCTGAGCCTGAGCCTGAGCCAGCTTGAGCCAGCCCGAGCCTGAGCCTTATACTGATATACTGATTCTGAGCCTGAGCCTGAGACTAATAAGTAACAATAACGACTAACAATAACAATAAGCCTGAGTCTGAGCGTGAGATTCTGTTAAGCAACAATTAACGACTGTTCGATATTCTATCGGTTCTACTCTAAGGTTCTGGCCGCCGCAGCGATAATTTTTCTCATGGCTTTATATTATTAATTAAAACACTGTTAACAATTACACAAATAAATAAGCTCCAGAAATAAAGTTAAATCACTTACCAAGTTTAGCTAAACACTCACTATATAATTATACGTCTGTCTGGTTCGGCCGCGCTAGCAGTGTAGTCAAGTACGAAAAATATTGTCGCGGCTCTTCTCGATTTGTTAATAATAAATTATAACCTACCTACATTTACGTTGAAATGAGTTGCAATGAATGAGTTTGAATACGTTTGAAGGAGGCTTTTAATAATTTTCAATACTTTGCAAACCTACCTACCTGTCTTCAACCCACACAAACACACAATTGAATTTGAATCTTATCGCGTAGGTAATACGCGACAGGTATCTTACTATAGTTTTAAGTTCATACTAAAAATACTATAGTTTTAATTTCATATTATATTTATTGGGTTTTATATTTATATTGTAAAAATAATAAAATTAAGATTACAAAATAAAATGTGTTAATTTAATAATATTTTAAGACAGAAGAAGTAACAAATAAGTTACAAACTTTATAATGACGCACTCTGAAGGTTAAAGCGTCAAGTCCCTTTGTGAGAGGATCCATAAAGTTAAACTTTACGTCTGTTAAACTCCTATTAGATACATAATAACGCATTTCATGCGTACCCAGTCGTTTACGTTGTTTCCTCGAGCGTACATTCCACAAATAAACTCAAACAACTCTAAACTTTATCGCAAAGTAATACGTTACATAAGAGATTACGTAATATTGTTATTGAACGTATGTATATCTCATATCGTAACTTCTTAATAACAAACCGCCCTGTGATAACGTATCCTCTTTAACATTTTGAATGAATTAGGAAATTTCGAGGAATATTCTTAGAAGCACTTCAACATCTATTTGTTTAATATTAAACTGAGAATTACGAAGAAGTTTAGAATAATATTTTGTGAAAATTAGAAGTTTAGAATTAGATTTTAAATTCTTGTATTAGTGCGTCTAATCTAAGTACGGCTTTACCAGCTTATTTAGATTATGAAGGCATTGCAGGCAGGTTTTCTTAAAGGAATAAGTAAAACATTGTTGCTTTTTACATGGATTTGTATGAAAAAAAAATGTCATTAAACGTTAATTTTCGACATGCGCTCTTCAGCTTCATCTCCAATGATACCAAGCTCTTTTAGGATGACAAGTAATTAAGTAACAAGTAATAGTACTAAGTATTTGATAAAGTAGTGCGATGAGCAGTCCATTTTGTCTTCAGCAAGTGCCTCCTGCACCACCAACAATTAGAAATTCAATAAATATGTAGACATTTTAAAGCTCTGTTTTTAAAAATTTATTATTTTAATGCTAGCTAGCTACACTTTAAAATGGTAAACTATTAAATTATTTAGGAAACTCTTTGTACAATGAACTATTGGCATAATTAGTTGAATAGCCTATGTTATGTACACATATTCACAATGCAACGCCACTACTTGTATTAAGCTTGTCTAGCTTGTCTATTTAATATACATATCCTGTACAAGTTGAACGGTGTATTTGTGTTGGTAATTAAGACATAACAAGTACGAGCGCAGTTCGGTGCATTGCTCTTCCATTTAGTTCAGTTATAAATGAACATTAAACAAGCTCCGATGCACACGTCACTATACACGAATTTGCTAGGAATAATTAGCATTTAGCATAGAAAGTGTTACAGATTAAAATGGATCTAACCATGCTTCATTGGCCATATACAAAACTTACTCCGCTGTCAATGGTCAGAACTACTAGCCAGTACTCTCTTAGCTACGGCTAAGTTTAAGTTCTAAGTTTTGAAACATTGCTTAAAACATTGCTCGGTTCATTTACTTAAATATCACTAATTTAAATTCATCGCTAATAGTCGCGTCAATGAAGCCTTCTTGTGTGAAAATTTATGATAAAAATATAAAATATTACAAACTAAAAGCTTTTAATAAATATATAATATATGAAGATTTTAAGTGTTTAAGTGGTAACTTAGTAATAAAAATATGTAGTAGGTAACTAATAAAACTATTCAGACTAAACCACACATTTTATTTTTATTTTTTTATATAAGTCAAGGCAACTCCTTGCGGTCAAGGCAGCGCTTGGCAGCGACCTCACTTGATGTTAGGTGCATATCCGTATAAAATATACATATAAGTATAGGTGCATGTTATGTATTGATGTTACATATCCGTAGTTAAGAAGTTTTATATAAAACTTTCAACTTAACTATAACTTACAGTAACTGTTTAACTTACAGTAACTTGGAAAGACTCACGTCTGAAGTTGAATAGCATCACTAGCTTGCACCCACATCTAGAATTTATTAATAAATAATTGATCTTACTTTATAATGGGCAAATCCATCACTTTATAATGTTTAAGCCGTATATTGTTATACAGTATAATGTATGTATTCATGCAAATGGTGTTGGCGGCAAACAATAATTGGTGTCACGTGTCCCTGACACGTTGTTTGTCATATGTAATATACAATACTTGCGGGAAACTTTACTTCCCCAACTCTATATAAACATATTTAATTAATATATACATAGTTGCGTTAAGTGTTTGGGAAGTTGTAGCCATAATTTTTGTTATAGTGTGGTATAATGTTTTGAATTATTCTGACGCCAAAAATGTCTTACGATTTGTTTTCACAGGTGCACCGAAGACAAGCTGACCTTTTTTCTCTTCCAGAATGTAAATTTGGGAAGGCCAACTATTCTAGCCAAGTCACATGTCTACTAAGGTCATTTTGTCTACTAAATTTCTGTAATATTTCAGATTTTTAAAATTTAAAATATAAATTTTACAAATTTCATAAATAAATATGAAAATTATGAGATGTACTTATTTGGAAAACTTACAATTTTTAATTCTTTTAAACTTAATTAATTACCTGTGAAACTTGAATATTTTCCCAGTAAATCTATAATTATTTCTTCTTATCAAATCGTACAAGTACGTACAAATCGTAAAAAGAAAATAAACTGATGGCTTGATCTCCTCATACAAAACTATATGACCGTTAGAATATATGGTTAGAATATTATTTTGAATGTGTGATTTATTAAACTCTGACATCAGGGGCCGTACCATGAACTTTTAGTAAACTATCATGTTTTAAGGAAGTTTTGTTTTAAGCTTAAAGTAACATTACTCAAATTCGTACCATGACGTCCACAAAATAATATTGTTTTATTCTTGCCGTGAACGAATGATGATTGTCTATTCCCTGCTAAATAATGCCACAGAGTCCTAAGTATGAAGCCATATCGTATTTGGTATGTTCTGAACATTTTATTTCTGCGCTACGAAAGCAAGATATCATTACGAAATAGCGAATGACGTCACAAAACTGCTTATAGAAACAACATTAAAGTAAGCTTACTTTTAAGGGGTCATGGTACGAAATTTGAAAGTAAGACTAAAATAATAATGCTATAAGAGGTGGTGGTAAGGCCCCAGAATAGCTCCTAAGACCTTTTTGTAATATGTATCACCATCTTAATAGAAATTCTACCTACATCTGATTATGCACCGCGCGTTTGAATAATCTATTTGAAACCCGATTACTATTCAATTTGAATAATAATAGATTGTGTTGCTGCGTCATTTGAAGGTCTATCTTATATACAATGTAGGAACAACCTCTATGGTTAGGTCATTTATATTTATTACTGAATTTATTTGTTATGTTTAAGTATTGAATGCTTCTTTTTGAAGTGAAAACTTCTTTAGGCGCGTTGGATATTTTTGAGATGGGAAAAAACCATTGAACTTGCGACACTGTTATCGTAACCGACAGTTTTCACTTCTGTCGACACTTCTGGAGTGCCACTATTTTTTTTTATTCTTCGTCTAAGGTTTTATATATATAATACATGATAATATAAGAGTAGCAGACAGTTAAAATTAATTATCTAAAAGAAAAAGAAAGAGTCCTCTGTACATAATTTAGTAATACATAAATAAGTACCTAATGACTTACATCCTAAAACAAAATCTGACAGTTTTGCAAATTTTATCCTGCATGAGTTATGATTAAAGAAAATAATTAAACACAAATTAAAATACTGCTGTTAACTGACAGCCAGACCAGTTAGATACATCTATGGATGATCGATTAAATGGTAAGATTAGTGCATGAAGTAGTTTAAAATAGTGTGTACCAGTGAATGTGTAAGCGGACGCGATTAGGGCGTCCCATCTCGTCCCGTTGTGCGCCGCTACGCCGCCCTGCCTCATCTACCGCCCGCTTCTTTGTCCGCCTTAGACATTCATCTTGCTCCTCACTGCACATTACATACATCTGACAGAATTGTAACTTGTCTTACTTTTTATTAATATACAAAAATATTCAAATTGCTTTTTTGCCAAATGTTATTTAAACCCATGATCCGTTATGTAGTGTAAATACAGTTTTTCAGGGATTTAGTTAGGCCTGTTAGGAAGCTAGGGTACATTTCTAGGTTACAATTTCTCATATATTTGACCAAAATAATATGAATTTTCAATAAAATGTAATTTTAATAAATAAAAGTAAAAATTTTATATTGATTCAATGGCGCTGTACGCGCGACACTGTCAATTATGGTGGCTCACGTTCGTTACCCGATCATTATGCCACTATTGAAATCACTTATTATTTTCCTACGTAATAACAGTGTATCATGTAAAGAATGGTCAACAAATACATTTGCTCATTTTTTTATATATTATTGGTATAGCAATAAACCAATTATTGGCAATAACTTAAAAACTAACACAACAAAAATACGTAGCTGCAACTATACTAAAAACTATAAACATATGAACAATTATGGAAAATCACAATAATTTATCAAATAAACAATTGAAACAAGGAGCCCTTTCCTTAACAAATTCTTAAGAAACTGCCCCCGTAACAGAAAATTCGTTGGGACTCAAATAAAATTTGAAAGTTTGATAATGTTTAAATCATCTGACTGTTTAGTGTTAGCAATTCGTAAAGACCATCATAAACCTAAGATATATTTATTTTTTGTTGGAACACTGTTTATGGAATAGTTTTCTTATTTTCAGAGAAAAGTTTAGGTGAATTGGAGAGGTGCCAACATTAGGTCATGTTACCCTAATAACACTCAAAAACGTGTTTAATATCTACGGTGATATTACCTCTGGCGTTTATATGGTTGAAATGAGAGTCCTTAGTTCTTCCCTATTTAGAATATATTATAGGAATGAGATTAATTTTAAAATTTTACCCTAATTATATACAATAGGTATTAAAAAAAAAAACAGCCTACATGCAAAATGCATTGTGATCTTTCAGAGTTGGTAAAATAGATCATCAAGTAAGTAAGTTGTCAGCCTATACCGACCGCACTTTAATGTAAAAAAAAACTCTTCTATAGGCTATGTTGCGTCTATTTTTTTATGAAATTTTTTAAAAAACCTTTCATTTATTTATTAATTTGTTAAAATGACGCTATCTCTGCTTGACCTAAATAATTATAATATACAAAAGACTCAAAGTCATTACTGTTTTCCGACTGTATGTTTGTACAGAGAGACGCGCGGAGATGAGACTCGTTTTAAACGCGTCTTCATGGCTGTTCTCATTAAGATTTCTAGTCAGCCTGAGCTTGCCGGGTTGATGGGTTCCGTACAGTGCTCGCGTACAACACAAACCTGCGTTTGAGCATGTATGTGTGTCAACTACATATAAATTCGTTAGTATTATTTCCTGTGTTCTCGTTAAGCTTATGCGATGTAACCGCTAGAATAATGACTGTGATTCTATACTCGTATACAGGCAATTATCGTCGAATATAACATTAATTTGGTATAACGGAATTATATTAATTGAATTCTATTAATAATATATTTGCTAATTTTTTTTTCTGTACGGATTTTAAAAATATATTACACTTTTTTTTATAAATACATTATATGATTTCGTAATGATTCGTAAAGACATTTAAGTAGTACTTGTTAAGACTAAGTTTTTGTTTTTTGCAAATTATAAAAATGTTAATAAAATGGAATAAAAAAATCTTTAAATGTTCTGAATGTCCTGTTTCCTTAAAAGACTATTATATTGCGATGAATTAAACTAACTTATTCATTTATATTTTGTTGATAAGCTCAGCAATATAATATGTCACTATTAATAAAAATATCATTTTTTTTGTTTATATTATTCAATAGTGAAAAAAAATTGTTGTGGTAGTGGCTTTCAAATGATATTGTTTTTATGTTCACAAAGCAAATTTATGGCATAAAATGTTTGGAGGTATCAATAATGTTTCATGCTAATACTAAAATCTTCTTCAGACATGGTTCTCATTTATGCTGGAAGGATCTCCGACAGTATTCAATGTCCTCTGAAGGCAATTTGAGAGATTTCTCTTTACAAAGAGCGAATGTTGATTATTAGCTTGACGACCAATTGTCTGGGGCTCTTGATACATAGACGTTGAAAGAAGCGAAAGCGAATAATAGGGGCCTTCGTAACAATTGTCTATTGAACTTTTGAGTTATCAACAAAAAAAGCTAAATATTTTTTCAAGTGTTTTTTATTAGGTAAAAAATATTTTTACCTATTCCCCAAATTAAACTGATTTATCAATCATATTTTCTTAAATTAATTAGCCATGTGTAGTGTTTATCAAAACCAAATTATAATTCAAACCTTTAATTTCAATAAATTCTTTCATGTAATAATTGTTGAATAAATTTGTTGGTTTCAAAGAAAAAAATAGGCTAGTCTTAGAGCCACGGTTATTCTTATCAGAAAGGCATTTATTAGGACTAAAGTATCAAAAATTAAACATTATTTTAATGAATGTTTGTTGTCTGTGCCAATCAAAATAGTAATGTAATTTTGAATAATATAATATGATTAGCGATGTTTAGATTTTACCTATAGTTGATATGTATGAGACTAACTGCTTGTGTTAACATTATAATGATTTTCTTTATTCCATTAACCGTCAAACGGTTCCTGATTTAATAGAAATTTTAAATGCAACATGAGAATAGCATTTCTTTTTAAATATCTCGAAGATATTGAATTTTAGCGCACAAACTGCTGCCTCCATAATTGAGAATCAAACGAACTTACCTTGTGTGTGAAGTTTGATTTCTAATTATACGAGTATCTCGAACGAAGATGATTACTGTTTACATGCAGCATTACGCAGTATGATGCCATCCTTATCACACTTTAAATATAACTCTCAAAATTAAAAAGTGTCACATTTATTGTCCTGCGCCGGCGCGCCCCCTACAACTCTCCTGTATTCGACGCCATTATTTTTAGAGATCTGGAATTTCTTGAAAGGTAATGGGTAAGTATATATATTTTTAGGGTAGGGTGGGAGGTAATCATCTTCGTTCGAGATACTCGTATAATTAGAAATCAAACTTCACACACAAGGTAAGTTCGTTTGATTCTCAATTATCCTTCGTATCTCTCTCGAAGATGATTACTGTTTACATGCAGATGTTTAAAGCTTCAAGAAATTCAGGATGCGGCAAGTATGTTATTTAAATTCATTTAATTTACATATTCGATTAACATTATTTTTGATAAATAATTATAGCCACATTTGCGAAATCAATAAGAAGTTTAATTCAGTGTAACTTATAATAATGTACTAATTTATAATAAGTATTATTTACTCATATTAGAGTAACAAAGATATAGTCAGATATAACAAAAACTAGATTTCCATATTAAACAATGCAGTGACGAAATCATTTTCATTATTTCCTATAATGTCTCTTTTATAGTATTTCAGGAAGGTATTGGACGATCGACTCCAGCCTGCTGCCCTACGGGTCACTTCGAGGTTTACTCCAGCCCTATGAGCGGTAGATGTGGACGCGTGCCGTGTGCTATGGGCCCCAAATATATTTTATGTCAATACCGCTCTTTTCTAAACAATCTTTAACCCAGTGTGCTAAAGTTTGTGAGAACAATTTTTTATGACTAATAAATAGATAATCATTGTTATGGGAGGATCGATAGATTTGTATTTTTTCTATATATGTTTTAAGGAATAATACATATATTTGGATTTTCCTTAATATAAGGTAATCTTACTATTGGTTGTTTGACCCCTGATCTAGAAGTCTTAACAAGCTCATAAATTTTAATTATTAGTTATATCATTCTCACTAAAAATTGTAATTTTTTTTTTTTTTTTTTTTTTATTTATTTATTTATTTATTTATTTATTTTTTTTATTATTATTATTTTTATTTTATTTTTTAATTAAATTTAACGTCTGCATTCTTTGAGCAGACGCCAGCGAAAGTAAACTTATCGTTTTTAGAGATAAGTCACGTAAACATACATTTGTCATAGGAAAAATTATTACTTAAGTATTGTATTAAGTATTGTATTACTTATTATTGTATTATACTTAGGGTCCCAAGTGATTTCATATTTGGCTTTAGGGGGTCGAAGTCTGAGTACACCCTTTGTGAAACGAATAACACAATCGTGAGAAGTAAGTTCCGAACCGATTATTAAGGAGAGCGGAGACCTTGTACTATTCTATTCAAGGTACCGCAACTCGAGCCTTCTTCATATCTTTTGGTCAAGAAGGAAATAAATTCTTTAAGATTTAATTATTATGTTGGCAAAATAACCACCAGGACTTTAGGGCTGAATTATATTGAGTAAGTGTATTTTCTGCTAAGGAGGCCAATGCTATATCTAAGGATACGGTAGCCATACCACGAGTAATTGAGGCTTGCCGGATAATTTCGCCCCCACTAGGGTAAGATCTTTGTGAAGAGGGTGGACACATCTGAAAGGAGAGACCAAAAGGCCAGTCCCTTAAGTTTAAATGCAATTTCAGTAGATACCATCAATTTTCGCTATAAGGGATACCACGGTAGTGATGGTCAATACACGGTACTACTAAGATGCCCTCCGCTTTGTCACATACAATTTTTTGAAGACCTTTGTGATTAAACAAAAGGGAGGAAATGCATAAAATTTTAAATCCTTTCAACTAATTGTGAAAGCATCTACTACTACTTCTGAATTTGGATCGAGCTTCCATGAAGCATACCTCTCACATTTGTGATTCTGTATGCTTGCGAAAAGATCAAATTCTGGATCACCAAGTGTGGCAACTGTTTTCTGAAATGCATGGTCTGCAAGTTTATATTCGGTGTCAATGTTTAGATCAAGTGACTCACGATCGGCAACGACATTATCCGACGATTTTATATATGACGCAGACAAAAATGTTCTATCTTCGCACCACTGCCATATCTATCGCGTTGTGTCATTTTAATAAACAAATTGGACATCAGTCATCCTGTTTATATATTGTCAATCCATTAACATATTACAATTCTTGAGATTATGTCCGAATGTTTTAAGTCCATAAAAAGCTGCTTTTCAGTTCGAGATAGTTTATGTGATAAGCTAGCTCTGATGAACTCCAATGACCATTAGCAACTTCATTGGCACATGATATAGGTACCCCAGCCTGTACGAGATGCATCGTTAAAGATTTCTAAATAGTCATAAAATCGAAAAGGTGAATGCGATTTTTGTATGTTATTTGTCCACCATTCTAGATCTGATTTTATATGGTCGGGTAAATTTTTTTTTTTTTTTTTTATTTATTATTTTTTTTTTTTTTATTTTATTTTTTTTTATTTATTTATTTATTTATTAATGTTTTTTATTATTATTATTATTATTATAATTATTTGAATGATTCAAAGCTAGAAATATTTCTCTTTCCAATAATTTTGTATGTCCGGCTGTTCGGTAGGGATTGGTATACCGGACAGCTGGGCATGCTGATGTCAGTAGGCCTAGGAATTCTGCGAAATGTCTTATCGTACATCTGTGACGACGCAGGAGTTTGTTAACTCTAAGTGATCAGATATCATTATATCTGTGTCTTATCACAGATCAGATATCATTATCAATCACATTAATTTCTATTTTTGAATAAGTATTACTTAATTTTGGAATATAGTTTTGGCTAGGAGTTTCTTTGAAGGGTATATATTTTGTACCCTTTTATCCATCCATGATAGTATAATTGGATCACTGCTCAAATTTCTTCATTGGTCATGAAAGTATCGTAACCTGCCTGCAGTAACGGATGTGTATACCTGAGGGTCTGTTGTGATTATTTCCGAGTCCTCTGGTTGCGTTGATAATTGTTGCTCCTGTAGATGGTCGAGTCGCGCATGCGGCGGACCAGGTGCGGCGGCGGCGGTAGCAGCGGCTGCGAGCGGGGCGCCGCTTGGCGCGCTCTGGGTCCTGCGGCGGCGGGATTCCGCGGCACCCCCCTCGCGTTTAAAGCGCACCGTCTAGAAGTTGTTGTTTGGGCTGCGACCTGCTTGGGCTGCTTGGGTTTGCAAATTTGTTTTAACTCTGAACCGTATTTCGAAATTGCTTTTGAAGATTTCAGGTGCTCTGCTAACCCTGAACCGAAAAGGAGTTCGTCGATTTTCGTATTCTTGACTGTGTCTCTGGTGGTGTATATTTATAATGGAATATCTCCTGGATTGAGACTCCCAGTAATGAAAATCGCAGGGTAGTCTCCCTGCGTCGCTAAGTGGTTTTATAATCTCGCGCACAGCGGGTTCATTGTGCATCAACACCACATTCAAAGCTTTACCTATTGCAGCCAGACAACTTGATAATTGTTTTGTTTATTTTGACTCACCATATCCTTCTTATAGGCCATTTCAGTAAGGGCGGCCTTTATCTCCAAATTTCTTTTCGGTCCTTGCATATTAAAGCAATTTTCAGCAGGTAAATAAAATTTCAAGTGAGTAGCAATATCTTTGTGTAAATTTTTGCCAAACAATTTTTCTATCGTAGGATCATCACCTAGTATTTTCAAAATTTCAGGGTTTAATTCTGAGTTGTCCTCCATGTTTGCCTCAGTAACATTTTGTGAGTCAAGTATTGACTCTGAAAATAAACACAATAAGAACTTCAAAAATACTGTTAGTTGCATGAATTGACTGAATGTGTATAATGTTTCATACGGCATTTGTTTATTATTATTGGGTATTAATGCAGGTACTATAAAAACGCGTGGTTGGTGCGAACGTTCAGCGAGCACAACATGATATGCATGATGCGAACGTCTAGCGAGCTCAAAACGATTTACGTAGTGCAACCGTTCGGCGAGAACTGCACGATTTACGTGGTGCGAGCATTCGGCGAGCACGGCACGATTTACGTGGTGCGAACTTTCGACGATGCACTACACGATTTACGTGGTGCGAGCGTTCGGTGAGCACTACACGATTTACGTGGTGCGAGCATTCGGCGAGCACAGCACGTTTTACGTGGTGCGAACTTTCGACGATGCACTACACGATTTACGTGGCGCAATCATTCGGCGAGCACTACACGATTTAAGTGGCGCGAGTATTCGGCGAGCACTACACGATTTACGTGGTGCGAGCATGGCACGATTTTCGTGGTGCGAACTTTCGACGATGCACTACACGATTTACGTGGTGCGAGCATTCGGTGAGCACTACACGATTTACGTGATGCGAACATTTGGCGGCAGCATAAGATTTTATCATAAATATAAATATATTCACACATTCCACACAACACCATTTAGTTCCAAAGTAAGCAACTTAATGCTTGTATTATGGATACCAAACAGTTGGTATATTATTATTATTATATTTTTATTTTTTTTATTTTTTTTTATTTTCATAACTCGGCAAACAAAGGTAAATGTTAACACATAAACATTTTTGCCCCTAGCGGGATTCGAACCCGCGACCGCTTGGTTAACAGCTAGGGTTACTAGCCACTGGACCAAACGTGTCGTCACGTTACAACCAAATATTACAAGTTTTCGAGGTACCCTATACAATGTATACAATATGTTGCAACAAACACATCAAGCAAAACGAAAATGTATATACACGATTTACGTGGTGCGAACATTTGGCGACAGCATAAGATTTTGTCATGTTACAAGATTTCGAGGTACCCTAAACAATGTATACTATATGTTGCAACAAACACATCATGCAAAACGAAAATGTATATTGTATTTACAGAAAAACTGTATCACTAGGTACTTATATGAAATATAATGCTCACCTGTTATATACTTAATTGTCAATCTCGTGATTTAATGGAGTCGGAGTTCGATCAGACTCGCGCGGCAAATACACTACTACCTCCTATGAGGACGACGAATATGAAATTCTTCGTCGTTATTTAACCTTTTCTTCCAATTTTCTTATTATATTTCCATATTTATCGTCTGTAGATCACTTTCTTTACCCTATGATGCACAAATAGACACAAAAAGGGGCTAAACGATTTTTATAAACCTTTGTGCGTGTGACTCGGATGGCACGAAAAAACGTAATGGCGTCGAATACAGGAGAGTTGTAGGGGGCGCGCCGGCGCAGGACAATAAATGTGACACTTTTTAATTTTGAGAGTTATATTTAAAGTGTGATAAGGATGGCATCATACTGCGTAATGCTGCATGTAAACAGTAATCATCTTCGAGAGAGATACGAAGGATAATGAAATTTCTCAAGGCAATACAAAATATCCGATAATCTCTTAAATTTTAATTTCCCCAGGAATGTTATTTGAAACCTTTTTTGTTCAACACACTTATTGGGAGTTCCTCAAACGAGGGCCCCTTTTACGGGCTTAAAGTAGAATTTATTGGCCCCATGAGCCGGCAAATGGACTCGGTTCCGTATATTTAAATGCGTCATTTTTCTACTACACTGCTAGCCTTTGTTGTAGCGACATTGTGTGTGACGTCATACAATAATGTTCCTTCAGAGAATTTTCCCACGAAAGCGTTTCACCATCTAATCTTTCTATATGAAATTTGTAAAGGAAGTTACGGCTTTTGAATCTTTGTGGAATGGACTAGGAATGGAGCAGCGAAAAAAAAAGAATAAGTACTCATTGAGCAGGCCAGAAGTGCTTTTATAAGACTGAAAGAGATTTTGTTCAAGAGACGTTTTAATCTGAAACCAAGAATGAGACTGGTGGTTTTCTATGTATTCAGAGAAGTTTTAACGTTAACTTTGTTCAACAGTAGGTATATGCTAAACTTTGATATAATTATAATCGAGCACATGATTGATCATAGATAAAACTGTATCCAAAATTTCGAAATCATTAATTTTCATAGTGATTATTGCTTGTTTTTCTTCGCTGATCAATGAATTGTAATTTTGTGTATGATCAAAGTTAAAAGGGTTAAGAAGGAAAAAATGCTAAAGTCTACATCACAAGAAGTAGACCAAGTTACGAAGACTGCAGTAGTTGGATGACATACAAAAATATTCTCTTCACAGATGATCATTCAGTTTTGTTCAAAATTTTGTTTCTATATTTAATTATTATTTCTTACCTATTCCAAAATAGTCGTGTAAATTGACAAAGGTATATAATATGAATAGAACTCTATCGCCCACTCAAAATCCGATTATGTTATTAGTTGTTTTGGAATATATTCATGACCCTAAAATTCGTTTCGTTATCACACCACATACATTTTCAAAACAGATTTATTACGCCACATATATTGCACTAATTAGGATTTCCCAACGTTAAAAAAAGGGCACACTGATTTTCGCAGTTATTTGGACAGCCAGTCTGGCAGCAGTAACCCTTTACAGAAGTCTACCTTGAAATAACAGCATTGGTGCTTTTGTTTTTCGGTGAGTAAATAAGGGAGGGCAGAGGCCCTTTTCCATATCCTTGTTCTTAGGCGCTCTGCACATGGAGCTACTCATTCGCTCTAGACCTACCGCTTGTTGAACCTGAACTTGAGTAGCGTCGTGTGCGAGGTAATAATAATAATAATAATAATAATAATTTATTTGTTGATCATATGTACATAGTAAGTAGGTATTTTCATTAATTATTTGATCTATATGACCTACCATTGCTGGCATACAAAAACTTTACTTAAATCTAATTTTAAATGTACAAGTATTACCTATTGAGTTTAAGTATTAAGTATATTTATTTAGTAGTATTAAGTTTAAGCATTAAGTATATTTAATGTCAATTTCAAATGTTATGTATATAATTTCTAGTACTAAATTTTGTCATTAAAGTAGTCATGAATGCCTCCCTCCCTCGACCAATATTGTCTTCAGTTTGTTTTTAAAGTCTCCAATTTCTGCGTATCTTAACTGTATTGATAAGTTATTATATATTTTGGACGCCATACCCAGTATCCCCTTTCTTAGGAGAGCCGTCTGTCCACACACAGCATCTATATGATTCAACCTTATGCTTCTACTCTCAGTTTTTGCTTTGAAAAGAGATAGGTTTGAGTGTACAAATGTTGCAACTTCAAATATGTACAGACTAGGAAGTGTTAATATCTTGTATTCTTTGAAATAGGGTTTACAGCTGTCCGTAGGTCGCAAGTCAAATATGGCCCTGATGCACTTCTTTTGAGTTTTAAATAGAGTGTGTTTGTCGGTACAATTTCCCCAGAAGACTATACCATATCTTAATATCTAATTAAGGTACAGTTTCTAATTGGTTTGTAATTGTAATTACTTATTAGTTCCGTCATTTTTGAGTAGCTCCATGTGCGAACGGGCTTACTGTAGTCGGCAGCGAAATTGCAGCACTTGTGGCGTTGCTTGTGTTATAGGCGACGGTAGCCATCTTGTAATATCAAGTGGACCGTCAGCCTGTCTGTCGACTTTAACAGCAGAAGAACAGAACAAACAGGTTAACGAAATATTTTATAGAATTCCAGTGAAAATCCTCAACTCGTATTAAATGAAAGCCATTTTGATGAATATATGGGATGTGACATCGGCGTAATATTTTCCGACGCAACCGTCAAATTATCGAGGTGATTTCAGCAATGACTTGCTCGTTGGGTAAAAAATCGATTATTAATCTAGCGCCCCCTAGCGTGGGGATTATTACTTCCACCCCTAAATGTAATACCATCCATTTCATGTAATTGAAAATATCTATATTAATATTAGGAGTGAACATTTTTCTATAGGATATTGTTGGGGCGTTAGACTCAACATTAGACTCAACGTTATTCACAGAGACAGCAATATAAAGTTCTTAACAATAATATATTAATATATCTATAACGAAAGCTTATATGCAATATGTTTAAAAACTTTTTCGCGGCAAGTTTTCTTTTATTGTTTTTGACCCATGAATATATGGGATGTGACATCGGCGTAATATTTTCCGACGCAACCGTCAAATTATCGAGGTGATTTCAGCAATGACTTGCTCGTTGGGTAAAAAATCGATTATTAATCTAGCGCCCCCTAGCGTGGGGATTATTACTTCCACCCCTAAATGTAATACCATCCATTTCATGTAATTGAAAATATCTATATTAATATTAGGAGTGAACATTTTTCTATAGGATATTGTTGGGGCGTTAGACTCAACATTAGACTCAACGTTATTCACAGAGACAGCAATATAAAGTTCTTAACAATAATATATTAATATATCTATAACGAAAGCTTATATGCAATATGTTTAAAAACTTTTTCGCGGCAAGTTTTCTTTTATTGTTTTTGACATAAGAGTATATACAGTGCTATATAGAGAGTGCTACTTAAGACTAGAATATTCGAGATCAATCTATTTTTGCCTCTCGGGATGAAGAAGCGCGTAATGCCAACTGAACTCGACTATCCTGGCATTATTAAGGTATACCAATCAACTCTCTAAATGATCTATCATTAAGGTGCCTGGAGTAACGTGTTATATTATATAATCAAATTTCACGCAAAGATTACTCGACAGATTTTGATGAAACTGTAAAATTATATCTATACTATATAATATTACAAAGCTGAAGAGTTTGTTTGTTTGTTTGTTTGTTTGAACGCGCTAATCTCAGGAACTACTGGTTCGAATTGAAAAATTCTTTTTGTATTGGATAGATCATTTATCAAGGAAGGCTTTAGGCTATATAACATCATGTTGCGACTAACAGGAGCGAAGAAACAGTCGAAAATGTGGAAAAACGGTGAAAATTATTCATCTTTGAGGGCTTCCGTTGCGTGCGCTGCGAAAACCGTTCGAGATACCCAAATGATTCCCAAAATAACTATTCCACGCGGACGAAGTCGCGAGCATCAGCTAATAGTTTATACACCAGAATAATGTAAAGCTATTTTATATACATTACTCTAACATTACCTAACTTAAACCTAATTTTGAAATCAATAGAGTAATTTGGCTGAGCTTGCTTCACTTTACAAGCGATACACTTGAAATTTATACGTTAATATTCTAAGTATAGATGGTACACTTTGTGGACGTCCTGACATGTTCACATTTGTCCCTGTACCAAGTTGTGAAGAGTAAACAGGTAGGGTTGCAATATGCAACGTAAGAGGAACGTGTCTTGGGGGAGATTCAAGTGAGCAAATGTAAGATTGCGATGTCTTGCTTCACTAGCTAACATTGTATGTGAAATATGGTCGCATCATATTTATTCCACACTTACGTTTCTTGTGCGAAACTGACACACAATTTATAGAGTTTTCAGAAACACTGTCCTAATTCAAAATATCTTGATTCAGAACTTTACTAGTTTGCTCAACAGATGGTTTTAGTTGTAGTCATCTATATTAATATTATAAGTAGAGAAGATTTGTATGATTTAATGTATCCACTTTATACTCAAACTAACTGTTGCATGCGACTTCGCAAACATAACTTTAAAAAATATAGCGTATTTACTCGCTGATAACGTAGCTTTCTACATGTGTAAGAATTTTCAAAATCGGTCCAGTAGTTTTAGCTATTAATCATTACAAACAAATCACAAAAATGCAAGTCCTTTCTCTTAATAATATTAGTATAGATTATATTAAAATAAATGAATAAGTAAATCTATACTCAATGAAAACAAGACCTAGAATTGTAGCTGTATATAGGTACATGGCTGTCAACAACGCTGACCCAAAAAACTAGCCTTTGACTTGTACTTTCCGTATTAGTTCCAAGTTGGAGATTTGCAGAGTGCCCTCAACCCCGTTAGGACCTCGACAAATAAAAACTAATGGGGCCCTAACGTCACATTGGCAGGGTAATGTCCCGTAGAGGGTACCGAGGAACACTTGAAGGCAATACCGCACAGACGGCGACTGGATTGCGTCATTTACTCGAAAAAACTTGGTAATGAGAGAAGCCAATTTAGACACGTTAAAGTGATGAAATCGCCGATTATTTCAGAACCTTCTAAAGATATTAGGACTTCCCATCAAAATAGAATAGAAATCATACATATTTTTTTTAAATTAGACTAATTGAGTAAAAATTATTATAAATTAATTTAAAACATATCATGGGAGTTGCATATACAACATACATGCACTTTTATTATTATATAAATAAAAACATTTTTGCACATAAAATATATTAAATGGGATTACAGGTACATGAAAAAAAAAACAGCCGCTCGTCCTGCGGCTGAGATGATGATGATGATGATGAAACAATGCTCATTTATTTATATATTATAATTTAGCGTTCGTTATCCAGTCGAAAAATGGCCATCAATCCCTTCAAAGACAGAGAAAAGTAAAGTGTTTTCATATATATTTTTTAATTTTACGCCAAACTCGTTGGTAACTACAAAATAAAGAAGAGAAAAAGTACTGAACAGTTTCCGTGACTTGGTCCGAGTTGGAAAATTAAAAATATTAACGCCTGACAAAATATGTGAGCAATTTTATTTGCTGTTATATTGCAATTATAATTTCGCCAGGCGTTCATTCTTTTTTGTGTACCTGACAATGTGTATGCAAAATTTCATGATGACTGGTTTAATAAATATGGCCTGAAAGTATAACAGACAGACGGACAGAGTTACTTTCACATTTATAATAATTAGATTATATGGATACCTAAGCAGTTATACTTATTAGAAATTTAAAATTAATGGCAAAAACCTTGATATAAAATATATGCCTTAATAAAATCGGCTCGTGACCTTATGTCTTCCTACAAAATGGTATTTAGTTATGTAATAGATTACAACAGGCGTTTATTACTCCTGGAATATATTATACAATGCGTGGCTTAAGTCGGCTTCAACCTTTTTACTAAACTCCGCGGTAAAGCCTTCGCAAAATCCTAACCCATGTTTTTCGAGTGTTGGCCTGGCCTGCACAAAGGGCAACTTATCAAAGTGCCTCCAGCATTTGGTTATAATTAACGATCCCACTATAGAGTTCCGCATACACTAGCTGGTTAAATAGGAAACATCAAAATGCTACACGCCGCTCATACATTACACCGAACATGAATATTATTTGCTTTATTAGTACTGAAATAGTTTCGCAAATAGTTTTAGCTCCCACATGAGTCTTGCATTTGAGTAAAATTTTAAAATTTGTGATTTCAAAAATTAGAACTTTATAAAAAAAAATTGTAATTTTTTTAGAAATTCGATTTATATATATTAGTATAGTTAAAATAAATTTTAGCTCAATAAAAGTTAAACACTTATACCAAACCTGTATGTATATAATGAATATTTATTTTATTCATATATTTGGGGTTCTCTATATTTGATTTAAATTAGAAGAAGATAACATAGTGTATATTTATTAATTTTATAACTTTTATATTTAATTTTCATACTATGTATCTCATAATGTAATCACAGAAAACTCAGAAAACCATGTAGGCTTTTTATAATACTGCAAATTTAATGTTACTTTTTTATTTAGCTTATTTTGTTAAATTCATAATGTTACAACTGAAATGAAGAATGAGAAAATTTCCAAGAAACAATTACTTACGATCTGTTACACAGATAAATCTGAAAAAAAGTCAAAATTTGAAAAATATATTCTATGTAAAGGGAATGTTTTTAAATATTATCTGTTTTAAAATTATGTTGAATTAGTGCTCAGAATTCACATTAAATCTTAATTAAATTTAATAAAGTTTATGTGGTAAAAAAATAATCATTCATTATGAAATTTTATAGAGCAGACACTTCGAAATGAATAGATTCGAATGATCTTTCATTTCTATTCAATAACCCTGATGGAAAAGTTTCATAATAGTTTTGCTTGCAGTGCGGTGTGCTTGTGGCCGGGTCGAGGTTACATCATAGTACGAACAACACGTCGTATCAAATGTTCACTCTCCTAGGCTTAATATGAGGTGACTTTACTAATGTTCCAGACATCTACTCATTAATTGGAATAAACGTAGGTATTTTATAGTTATTTTAGTTATTCTAAATTTTGTTTTCGCGACAGAAATTATGGCAGAAAATTTTCAAGACGTTGATGTCCACTCGAGAACCTTACTTACCAACTATATAATTTTACACTTATAATATCTATATCTTATAATTATATATAAATCTGTAGAATATGGCTTATTATTTTGTACATGAAGCATTATTTATAGTTCTCTCGTTTTACAAGCGGGTGACTCACACAAAGCAGTGCAAAGCAAACGTGTGGTGTTTCGTTCTGTTAAAATGACGAAAGTATGATCTACTGTTATTCTTTTATACCACGTGCTAGCTAGAAGCTCGACAAACAATGGTACTCGTGAGCCCACCCCGGATTACCTCGGCGCTCATTGTGCGCGACCTCAAAAACCTACTTCGGCCATCCCGGCGATGTAACATTGTGTAATAATTTGTCCGGGGTTAGTTGTTTTTAATCCTAGAACTGAGAATAGCCCACAAAAAGCTTGGGGAACGCTGTAATTAAAAGAACCAAGTGGAACTACTAACCAAGTCAAGGTTGCGTTAAATGGGTTAACATTTTACTTGTAAGGTTTTTATTACAATTTTTAAAGAGTTTCTTAACTTTAAATTCGAAACAAAATTTAAACTATTTTTCTTTGGTAGTGGTTCCCAACACACATTCGAAATATTCCCAATACTTCGATTACATATTTTGCTCACTTTGTTTTTTCGTTAACAAATCATTATTTTGAATCAAAACATTAAAAAATATATATAAAAAACGCAATATCTAGGCTTTACAAAGCAAGGATTCTAACCTGCGTCTTTCCTGTCGGCAATCTTAATAGGAAAATAAGGACATTGACGGTTGACAACGACTGAATATGTTTAATTTAATAATTGTTAAATATTCTTTCCTTTTATTAATTATTTATCAAGTTAAAATACATAACTTCATACCATCACCCCTCTAAAATAAAAACGTAGCTGGTCTTTTGGGGTGCGCAATAAAATGAGCTAGCTGCAGTCTATCTTTACCTAACTGCACAACATTTTTGTGTAAGTTGGCAAATGTTTTTATCACTGTAGTTAGAATTTAAGCAGACTTGAGTGCCCTAAAATGTATAAGTATTAATGTCCGCTCAACGGGACAGTGAGGGATGTAAAGACACAGTTTGTATGCAAATTCTTATTCGCCAACTGGGACAAAAACTCTCGCGAACGATTGCGAGCGTTGGCTGTGGGATTAAGCGTATGTTCGCATTGTTAGCGATATTAACAATACTTTCCTCTTAAGGAATTCTCCAGAAGTTTTAATAATAAATATCTTCACACATTCCGCACAGCACCATCTAGTTCCACACTAAGCAACTAATGCTTGTATCATGGATACCAGACAGTTGATTAAAAAAAAAGTAACCTATGTAGTATACATAGGTTACTTTTTTAAAATACATACTATAAATACAAACATCCATGACTCAGGTACAAAGGTAAATGTTAACACATAAACATTTGCCCCTAGCGGGATTCGAACCCGCGACCTTTTGGTTAACAACTAGGGTTACTAGCCACTAGACCAAACATGTTGTTGAAATAAATTTACATGTGAGTTTAGAATATTATGTATTCAATTCGTGATGAAACAGTATCAGTAATTATGCTTATAAATATAAAACAGCTTTTATAGCGACCACGCCTTTAGTCAAAATGTAATAGTCTAAGTAACAATATTTTATGTACCGAGCTTTTCTGTCTGTTTAATTTTATATGAGTGAGTTAGATAAACAAAAATACTTTTATTTATCAAACTAAAGCTTCATGTAGTTAAGACACTACATAAATGTTTAAAATATTGTTAAATAAAGTCAAAGAAGGAATTATCTTTCACGAAACCTTAACCATAAAAAATTTGGAATTATTTTCATTTATTTTAATTTGTTAAATGAAATTATATATTACTAGCTGGCGCCCGCGACTTCGTCCGGGTGAAAAAAAGCCTATTCTGTGTCCCGTACGTCTAAACGTTTATCTGCCAAGTTTCATGAAAATCAGTTAATTCGTTTAAGAGTTATGGACGAACATACATACATACATACAATACCTACACTTTCGGATAAGTATTGATGATATCAAAATAGTAGGGACAGCCCCGTCACTTACTATTTTGATTTACTACACTGCATATCGCAGTAAAGAAAAAGGGAGATTTATCGTACACATCATAGACAAGCGTCCTCACTGGTCCCATACATAATAGCCCATCAGTCTTAGGCATCTATCTCAATAGCAAGGGAATGGGTCTTCTTTTGCCAAACATCGATCGAAAAAAAATGGGTCTAACCAAAGTTTTTGGATTAGACCTTTAGGTATTAAATATTATAAATGTAAAGGTTTGTTACTCTTTCACTTAGAAATTTGGCATACATCTGTATTTCTAAGTATTTCTAAGCCAAATTTCTAAGTGTGAAAGTTTGTTACCTGGATACAAGATTCCTGGAAAAATATTAGTTTCCCTGGACGATTGTCCAACAATATAAAAAATGGCGCCGTAGTAAAAATGTCAGGCGTTATATTAGTCATAATATGTTATCTTTTTCAACGCAGACGAAGTCGCAGGCACCACTTAGTGTGAATAAATTAATGGAGTGGACTGTACTTGAGGCTGCTAGCTAGTTGTCGCTTCAGTTGAGCAGAGATTGCGCTACATGCATGACCGATCAATGCTCGGCACATCACTCTCGCATCTGCCCAAATTGATACTCTACATCCATAGATTACGTAACGTCATTTTAGAGGGATATTTACGAAGATAAGCACACAAAATTTCATCAAAATCTGTCCAGCCATTCGAAGGAGTTTGGCAACAAACACCGCGACACGAGAATTTTATATATTAGCATCACTCGGTAACTGGTAAGAAATACGCTTTTCGATTTCGCTTGATTCGCTGACAGCCAGATGTTTAATCTGAGTATTTCTTGGTCGAGTACAATCTTGTACCACTGAGTTGATTCGAATAGTGTACGAGCCCTCAAACCTTTGCGTCCATATTATATTACTTTTGATGACGTGTAGTCAAGTTTGCCTTTGTGAAAATGAATGAAAACGTGATGACGTCCGCGAGTGCGACGTATGTATTTATATTTCCCCAGACACGAGTCTCTTGTTCGCAGAGCAACCCGAAACGCAACAATCTTAATTGGGCGAGATTTATCGGCGTAGGTAAGGCTTAAACGGGCCGTAATGGACGTAAAGGGGTCGTGATCTAATCTAAATTGTCTATTACGGTAATATAAACGTTCACTTTTGCGTTAACGTGTATTTTGTGACTAGAGTTTAATGACGTTATTGGCCTTATGTCTCTTTCTGACGAAAAAAATCACATTCTCTAGAAAGCAATACGCCATTACGGTGAAAGAATTAATGGTACGATTTTGTTGAAATTTGGTTGTGTTTTTCTTGTAAGTTATTGCAATTTTTCTTTCAGTTTATATTTTTAAAATTTTCAGTAAATAAAGTAGGTACTAACTGCGACCCGTGGCTTCGCCATGTACCTACTGTAATGTACTTAGTGGTTGTTTATTGTAATTGACTCTTTTTGTAGGAGACAGTGTTAAATAATTAATATCTTTAAGTATAAATCAAAATTTCAAATGCCAACACTCATTTTGAATCGACTTTTATTTACAATGCGAATGGAGCAGCGAACTGCTGATGTCGCACGAACCAACCGACCGACTGACGTTCTCCTGTGATGTGATTACTGTGCTCTGACGGACGCATCTGATGCAATTACTGTACGTACGAAAGATAAATGGACACAAACGTAGCATGCTGCAATGAACAACCGACTCGAATATGGACTTAAATTCGTTTAACTACTGTACGAGTATCAAGTATTTCGTTAAATGTCAAGCGTTTCAAGTATTTATTGAGATACATATATTTAGGTTTCGTAACCAGAGAGCCTAGTGCGAGTTTTACCCGTTCTACACGTTTGATCAAGTAAAACTCGCATTAGGCCCTCTGATCTGATATCACATGGATAGTTTTCCATTCCTAACTAATATCACAATGCCTAAGTGAGTTTGTTTGTTAAGCATTAACCACTCTACGGATCATCGTGAAATCTTGCATACTCGGGATACAAAAAACTATATAGACTACCTTTCAACTAGAAATAAATTACTGTTTAAGATCATCTTAATATATTATTAATTTTATAATATCAATAATATTAATGACGCTGAAACTATGGGCTTCATAATAAAGCTCTACGTCGCTCAACGAGCTATAGAGAGGCCTTTGTTCGGGGTTACACTGCGAAATCGAATCAGGAATGAGGAGATGCGCCTACACAAAGCCGACGGATCAGTAAGTGGAAGTGGCAGTGGGCAGAACACATAGTAAGAAAAGCCGACGGCCGCTGGAGCCGAAAGTTCTCGAGTGGAGGCCACGGACCGACATAGGACATCAGCCTACAAGGCAGACAATCCGATAAAGGCATCGGGTCGAAGGTGGAATCGGACAGCCTTGTGACTGGTCCTTTTGGAAAAATATTGTGGAGACTTTATATCTAGCAGTGGACATGTTACGGCTGATAAATAATAATATAGCATGACTAAACAGACTACTAGTTCTTGCCAAAATGATGTTCCGATGTAAGAGATAACGAATAGAATAAATCAGACATTGTTCCCCAAATGAAGTTAATATAGGGAGAAAGATTGACGCCAAAATGGTTGCATTTAACCAAAGGCACGTTTCGGCTTAAGTCCCCGCAACATTTTTGTTAGTAAAATCTCGAATACCGTGTCCTGAGTTGAGACTACTCCTATTACGAGCATAACGCTTTATTTTCGTCCTAATTTTAGTATACTATATAATGCAGTATAAATAAATAAAACCGATTAATTTCAGACGCTTTTAAGTCCATAAAATAAGAGGGGATTCCAGTTTACAATCATAACACTAAGGGCCTCTTTCACCGTCTTTCATCTCTTTCAGCAACCGCCACCAAAGTCACCGGTCACCACGGATATACCTTTGTTTTTACGGTAGAAGTCAAAAAACATTAATATTAAAAAAAAACATTATATTTAAAAAACATTTAATAAAACATAAAATGATTTCTAAAAGTAACTAATCAACACTTTTAGTTGGTGAAAGAGGCCCTTATTAAAATACACACGACAATTGAATCATAATTATTACCATCAAAAATTTCAATATATTTCTAGTAAAGCCAGAAGTTTTTTACTAATAAATATAAATAATAATATTGCATTGCCTATAATAATGAAGACTACACATTCTAAATAATGATAATAATTATTATTATTCGGATTAAACTAAATTAAATATAAAATACTTACTTAACAACTTGCCTAATATAACGATCATTCTAGAAAAAAAAAACGAATAAGAACTAAACTTTTTGTATTCATTGTGATCCTAGGCGACGCTGATTCTTGTCATCAAGTTTGCGGTCAGCCTTTCTGTTACTCGTTATCATGGAAAATATAATTTGTTCGTTTTCACATCGCATAAACGGGTAAAATCTGAAATGTTGAGAGGTAAGGCCCACTGCGCTTCGCTGTCATAAACAGGTTATTGGCATAAACAGGTTATTGGCATAAACATGTCATAGGCAGGTTATGACAGCGGAAACAGAATTTTATCTTATTCAGAGTAATGTATTCATCTCCCATTATTTGTAAGTAAAGTATAACCCAAAAAAAAGTTTATACAAAAAAAAATGTGTGTCAGCTCCAACACACGACTGGAGTTTACTCTTTACGAACGATTATAAAATTTAAATTTTCACAATTCGAACACGCCAAATGAACAACATTGTTCTTTTTTAAAATAATATTTGTGTGGTGGCGCAATATCTCTGAAACTTCAGATATTCTAAAATATTAAAAAAAATAGAACGTAAGTATAAAGCATAACACATCGAGGGTGCCGAGATGGGAATAAACCAACATAACGCATTCGTGTGACAATTTTGATTTTACTCCCATAAATTTTTATACCACGGGCTATTATGCATTATTATGCAAATCGATTCTTAAGGAGTAAACTCCAAAAAAAAACCAACCTTTAAAAAGTCCTTGCATACATTCGCACCCTGATAAGTTTTTAAAATAAAAACTACTTATCAGGGGCGAGTCACTAGTCACGAAGAAAGTAATTTTAGTTATAAAATTGACGATTTGAGTCGAACGAGTTCACACCTATTTTTCGCACAGGCAATCTATGTTGAGTTAAAATTGAAAACACAAACTCGCGTCGAGCTTGTTTCGTTCGGCAAATAGCGTTTAAAAGCTGCTGTTGCAGGAACTTGAGTAAAATACGTCACACGTTTAGCGGTAATTAATTTTGTTATGGAGCTGCCATTCCGTAATTTTAAGTTTCCACCGTACAGTCTGCAGAATTAAATTATGAGAACTCTTCACATTATTCAATGTACACTAATGAGCTTCATGCCGGATACTTACCTTATTGTTAGTCACTGTGCTGTACTTTTTAATAAAAAATTCTCTATAGTTTATATTAGCAAAGTAGTAAGCTACCTTTTTGTGTTAAGGTTGACGGACAGGCTGACTGTCCACTTGATGGTAGATGACTATTGTCGCCTATAACACGAGCAACAGATTTAAATTACAAATTAAATATTTCAAATAAAAATCAGAATTACATACAATATTTTTTTTACAATATCTAATTGGGATGGAACAGAAATATCGGGTGAATAATAAGTAGACGTTAAAAACATGCAAGATATAAAATACTAGCTGTTGCACGCAACTTCGCCCGCGTAACTTTGTTTTATAAAATATAGCCGCTGTTACTTTCTTATAATGTAAGTTTCTATAGGTGAAAGAATTTTCAAAATCGGTCCAGTAGTTTTTGAGTTTATTAATTACAAACATACAAATACAAACAACTTCTTTCTGTATAATATTAGTAGTAAGGAAAGCAATCCTTTATTACTCCAAATCAATAATTATGGTAATTAATTTACTAGCAATCTGGGATATCAAGTACCATCAAGTATGATCAAACGATTTCATTCCCTTGATTATTATTTCAAAGCATTTTAATTTTAGTCCATGGTATTTGTCAATTGGTTTCATCAATTAGTGAGAATACAATAATGTGTACCTACATTCGCTTTCATCCCCAAACCGCTAGTCTCAGAGTTATTCAATCAAAATTACTCCCTAATCTCGACGTAAACTGTCTGAATTTGTGAAATTGATGAACCGTCGGAACTCGCCTCTTTGTCTCGTATAATGTAAAACCTCCATGTAAATTACAGGAAACTTTATCACCAGCTCTTTGCCGGTTATTTGATTTATTTTATGTAGACGTTGAGTAATTTGAAGAGAAAGGTCAACGGGTGACAGGTTCGCAGGTCAAGGTCGATTGGACCTTTGAGAGGTCATGTACTCATGTATTGGGAGGCAAATTCCAATTTGTTTGTGATAAAAGAGAATATATGAATCGACAATCCCACTTCCTTTACGGTAGATCAGTACTGTACAGTATCTGCAAAGACGACTATCTGAAATACAAGCATAAGTGCTATTGTCATTCGGTGTGTGAGTAAGAAATCCCCACCAACCAAAGGGAGATCTGTGGTGTATGTGGGAATTCTACCTACTAAAAACCCACGTTGTCTATGGGTGGAACGTTAAGTCACCCAACCCTCTCCCCCATGCAGACGAAGCCCGCACATTGCGGGCTCCACCTAGATTACACACACAAATAAATAAATAACACGTGGAAAAACATTAACCTTAGCTGATTATCTGATGAATGAATACTGCGCTGATTTGTACGGTGTCGAATGATAACTTTATGTAATATCCATTACTATTTGCGGAGCAGTGTATGTTCCAAAGGCCCTCGTGGGTGATTCAACGTAATTCATCTTCCTTAATCGCTCAGTTCGAGGTGACCTCGATGCGGCGGTGAGGCAATCCGTTCCAGCCTCACTTTGCTCGAATACTAAGCAGGGGGTCGTGGATGCTCCGGTTCGCTAAATGTTTCTACCTCACTAATAGATACGTTGATGAGTTGTTTGTAATTATCACTATTGACGCTGAATGTATTTTAAACTGAATTACAATAATATTTCATCGGCCATTCGGAGATGTTGATGTTGATATAATATGGATATTATTATATTATTCCAAAATGGAGAGGCCACTATAAGAAGAAGAAAAAAAACTATAAATAAATCTAACGAAGAATGACAGAATACAGAATACTTATTCGATGCTTTTTTTATGGGATGGCCGGGAGACTGGCGGTCCACTCCTGTAGTTGGCCTGCGCTACCCGCTATTATCAACTACAAGCGACCCGCCCCTTGCTTTGCACGGATTGAATTTTTTTCTGCAATTATTACATAACATTCATAACGTGGGCACAAACCTTTCTCGTTGATCGCTGTTTTCATTAGTGAAAACCGTATCAAAATCCTTTGGATTGTTTAGAAGAAGTGGAGAAACAGACAGACGCGGACAATGACTTTAATTTATAATTTATGTAGAGATGTGATGTGATTTAATTCAATAATAGGGAGAAAATTTCTTTACTACCACTCTGTATTAGTTCCCCGCAAAACTAATTCACTCTACCAAGTTCAAAGTGGTACTCATATTGATTAGTAGAGTTGACAGGGCGCGCTATGCCCATATTTAATGAGCCAACACCCTCATAAATCCCTTACAAGGAGCTACGAGTAGATGGATAACACATTAAATCACCCATTTGTCGCCACTGAAGGTCGTTCGTTTATCGAAAGAAACATGACAAAGTTACTGCTCAAGTTTTGCCTTGAATGAATTTATTGCTGTGACCAATTTCTATATTATATATACGAGTAACATACTATTCGTTATATTTTTACTAAGGATTATTTTTGTTTTCATTCTCTGAAAAATATTTCTTGGATCATTTTGAAGACTTATTTAAAAAACTAGCTGGCGTCCGCGATTTCGCCCGCCTAAAAAAAGTAGCCCATCCTGTGTCCCGTACATCTAAATGTATCTACCAAGTTTCATGAAAATCGGCTAATTCGTTTAAGACTTATGGAGGAACTTACATACATACATATACATAACGTTTTGAGGGTTGCAAATAGGCTGCCAACATTAATATAATAAAGGATAAGGATAGTAATGAATGAACTAAAAAAGGAACGCAAAAAAGGAAATATTCCTTTTTCAGATTCCAATATGAAAAAAAAAAATTCAGTGATAGATACTCTACTAAGATTTGAACCTGCGTCTGATATTTCAGTTGCCAAACGCTCGATCCACTGGCCTATAATTGCTTATAGCACAATTCAATGAATCCTTCGCATGTAAAAGCTACATATACTACACATACGCATATATAGATGTACGTTTGCTAATACCAAGAATTTGATTATAGGCATGAAGCGGTGACGTAAGCTCGTCTCCGCCAATCAGCACGCTTCAAATTACCGAAGTCAAAGGTGGCTCAGTCAGCCCGGTAAAATTTACTCCATCAATCACCATCATGAGTTCTGATTAATGAAGAGGTCACCCCTCCACTCAAGTTTCTTTCGAGGACGCGCGATAAACTTGCCCATTTAAAATCAAATTTGGACATTTTTGAAAGTGCTCTATATAGCTTTAAACGTAATTTTGATGGCAGAATTACAATTCTAATTTGAAAAAGAATTTTCTAAAAAAACTGTTTAATTGATTACTGTTTTTAATTCAGTACTAGCTGTTGCACGCGATGTAACTTTATAAAATATAGCCTATGTTAAGTCACTGATAAAATAGATGTAAGAATTTTCAAAATCGGTCCAGTTGTTTTCGAGTTTATTCATTACAAACATACAAATGTTCTACCTTAAATAATTTCTCTTCTTTACCAGTAAATAGAGTAAAATAATTTGCCAAGCGGTACACGTTAAATACCAAAAAGCAATAAATTAGTTAGATTCCCTCGCGGTTGCTTTTTAAACGGAATAAATGTTAGTGTCTGAAACTATACTTACAGACACTAGATTTATAGACTATAATAGTGTAAATTACATGAATAGATTCAGAGTACTGATCATTCCAAAATAACTATTTCCTCAAATTCCTCATTCGTTGATAGGCAACGTGAGGAAATAAACTAGGCCAGGGCAGAATTGAACATTTTATTGATAAATATGTATATAGGTTCTACGGAATGACACATGTAAATATTATTTAAATTTTAATTTGAATATAATAAAATTCTTGTTATATTATATTATATTACTTTAATACATTTCCTTTTTCCTAGCCCCTAAGTTGCATGCCCGACGTTGCAACTTTTTAAATTTTGGAACATATCTAGGTATACATTATGTTTTGCAATAAATGATTGAATCATAAAAAAAGAGGAAAGGGTAAAAGATTCTTTTATATTTTTTTATTGATTCTTAAAATAAAAAATATATAATAGAAAAGCTATAGAAAGATTTATGTCAATATTGTTTTAAAAAAAAAAAGGATGAAAAAGCAGCGAATACACAATATAGAATGCAATAGGGATCAGTTGCCGAGTCGGTCGGTGCGCTTGACAGCTCGTGTCCTTCGTTAGACGTTGCTGTCTGCTGGTTGAAGAGGGCATTTTACCTATAACAAGTACAAATGTTACTTATTTTTATATTTGTATGCAAAAGACGTTTCTTTTTTAAATTTTTTATCACAGTAAATGTTTATTTAAACTCTGCCGTTGGCGGAAATTCGGATAGAATGTAAAATTATTTTGATAAGTTGACGGAGAGTTCTATAAGTTTGATGCATGTGTCTTCTTTTTTCTAGTTGACGAAGTGATTCCACTAACTTTCACGGGTTCGTTTGATGTGGGTATACTTGACATGGTAACGTCTAGTATTCTGCGGGATAACTAACTCCACAAATATTTTAGTATTAAAACAGACCTTTCACATAAATATTTTTGTTATATATTTTAAAACCAAAAATAACTGTTTATAAAGTGCATTACACACGAACCGATGAGACGCGGATATTAAATTAAGGAGAGCAGACAGCACTCTGCACGACTTTCTGGTAGAATTTTAGATGTACTATTAACTTATGCACGCGACTTTATCCGCTCCCTTTTTTCTTAGGTGTTAAAATACATTTAATAAATCTTCATTGCTCATTATATTATTATATGATTTTTATATTATTGCTCATTATATTATTATATGAGTTATTTTTTTATTAATTTTAGATGATCTTCTTTTCTCTATTCCTGACAACGTGTATACATTATTTTACTATAATCGGATGAGTAGTTAAGGCGTGAATGTGTAACTACTAACCACGCGGTACCGCGTGGCGACGCGCGGTACAAGTTCTACAAACATGACTGTATCGACCTGTTCAGTTTAATCCGCGCGGTACCGCGCGTTCATGTGTTTCACCCCTAATGGTTACTGCCGCCAAAAAAAATCCCAGTATATTATGATTGTGGAACACACTGTGTTCTATTCATAAAAATTCTTTAGTAGTTGATTAATGCCTATGTTCTCCCTCTCTTGTACTTCTGTGTATACAACGCCTTATACATTTGCAACACAAAGGCCGGTTTTTTATTGAAAAATACACGAACCTGAAAAATGGTAGCAAAAAGCGCGGCGGGTGCGAAAAATCCCAAACGATACACTGAAACTGTAACTAACGACGTTATCGGACATTTGTTGCTGTATTTCATGAAAAATACCTGAGTTCAAACCTAGATTTGACGTAGCTGATACTATTTTGTTTCGGTAAAACTAGAAAATATTACCTACATACCTCATACTTTTCGTAAGTATTCACTTTACCAAAAGAATAGAAGAGTTTTCAACCTAAGAAACGAGTTTACTCAAAAAAACTAAAAAGGAAAAACTATAAAAAAAATCGATTGGGCAGAAAATTTCAGCCATTAGTTACTCATAGTTTATTTTCTCATAAACAAAACGTTCTTTCTTAACGAGGAAATTGTCATAAGTAAGTAAAAGATTTTGAACATTACTCTTTAATGTTCTTTTTGAACATTTATTTACGAATGGCAGTTTCCTACGGATCTCTTCAAGTTGTCCTTCGGTAATTTTTTAAGTAAAAGACGGCAGGTAGGCAGATTGTCCACTCGATGGTAGGTGGGTACCGTCGCCTATTATTAATAGTCGCTTATTAAAAATAGGTGTTGGACTGCTGGTATTGGTAGAATTGGCAGGAGATCAGGAGGGGATAGGGAAATCACTCGCTCACACACTTAAACACAATCGCACAGTCATGTATTTATTTTAAGGTTGTCTTCTGTTAGAGGGTGGTTACTGCAACCAGACTGGCTGCTAATTTTGCGACTCAGAAACGCAGTGTGCCCTGCCACTACTACACATGGAGTGTAGTGGAGTGTACATGGGTTTAATATCATTAAATTTAAAATGAATAAAACGTTAATAAAATGATAGGCATAACTTACTTTTATGCTTGCTACAAATTCTTTCAATGGTTTATGTGTGCTTGAGAAGAAGACTTACACTGCAAATATTAGAATGGACAATAAAAATCAAGTGCTTCATTTTTTTGTAATAGCTTATCATAAATCGTTTTCATTTACATCTACAAAGGTTTGTAACTCTAAAAGGTTACATTTGAATACCCAATCAGTTAACAACTGCACAAATTTCACCTCATAGTTTGGTTTTGATTCAGACATGTTTCCGAATTCGGACGCAACATAAAACAAACGCACAAACGAACGCACAAACATCAATCTAAACAATGTAACACAAATCGCACTCCATTGTGTTCCCGCAACAGATAAACCATTCCACTAACAATCGTTTGTTGCTTCCGGAAAGCGCACACGAGCGACATAACCAGTAAGCAACATAAAGGAACTCATGACGACATCGCTAATGATTTTGGAGCATGAATCTATTCAGGTACAAAATTATCTGAAACCTACAAAATTTATCAGGAGGATGGAAATGTTTAGTGAAATACAATTAGGTATTATTAAGTAATTGTTAACTGTAAAAGACAGCCACTCTACTCCATAGAAAATAGAACTCGCAAACACCACAATTAATACACAGCGGTACCATTTTTATAGCGACGCTTAATTAGTAGAAGAGTGTTTATCGAAGCTTTCTAGATTGCTTTTCGTTTTCTTTGATAAAAATAAATTTAAATAAATTAGCACCGTGACTGCGCATAGTCAATGTATATGTATACTAGCTGGTGCTCGCGACTTCGTCCGCGTTCTGGATGAAAGGTAAGGTATGTCCTTTCTGGTGTCCTAGACAACGTGTATGCAAAATTTCGCGGTGATCGGTTCAGTAGTTTTTGCGTGAAAGAGTTACAAACATCCATACATACATCCATACATCCAAACAAAGTTTCGCATTTATAATATTAGTAGGATTCCATAATACTACCTGGGGCCTTACCACCACCTCTTATAGCATTATTATTTTAGTCTTACTTTCAAATTTCGTACCATGACCCCTTAAAAGTAAGCTTACTTTAATGTTGTTTCTATAAGCAGTTTTGTGACGTCATTCTCTATTTCGTTATGATATCTTGCTTTCGTAGCGTAGAAATAAAATGTTTCAGAACATACCAAATACGATATGGCTTCATACTTAGGACTCTGTGGCATTATTTAGCAGGGAATAGACAATCATGCAAATATCATTCGTTCACGGCAGGAATAAAACAATATTATTTTGTGGACGTCATGGTACGAATTTGAGTAATGTTACTTTAAGCTTAAAACAAAACTTCCTTAAAACATGATAGTTTACTAAAAGTTCATGGTACGGCCCCTGTGCTCAAAACTTCGTACGCACGGTTTTCGTACGCTTGGTATTTCGTTATTCGTTATAACTTTTTTGTTTGTGAATCGATTGGAACGAAACAAAAACTAAATGTTACGTGAAGCTTGCTAAAATATATAAGTGAAAATCGCATTGAAATAGGTTAAGACGTTTGTGAGATTAACGTGCACAAACGCACGGACAAACAGACAAGAATTCTAAAAACTATTTTTTTGATCTCGGTGACACAAGTACAACGTGTACAAATTGTTTAAAAAAATATATATAGACACAGCTGGCCTGTTTACTATTTTGTTATATGTATAAATGTGATTTTTTTTATTGTACAGGATAACCGTCAATTCTTTGACATGCATGAGCGATTGTCACAATAACATGCAATTTGTTACACAAGACATAATACAGTACGAGTATGTACAGGAAATTGATTTTTAAAAGAGCAACTATGAGGTTTCTTGCGTGCTTATCCTCTTAGAACTATTCAAATTACTTATTTGTTTGTTTGTTGAACTAATTGTGAATGAAAAAAAAAAACAGCTAAAAACAGAAATTTCATCCTATGCAATAAATAATATTATTTATTCTTTACAATTTTGGTGGCTTTATAATAGTAACGATCACGAACTTTCAACTATCGTCAATAAATGTTTTTATCCTATATTTTCGTTGAAGGCTACACCGCACTCGGTTCTCGTATCAAATGCTAGCCATTTTTTTTAGATTACCGGTACAGCGAGAACCAGTGATATTTTGAGTACTTTAATTCTCTACTCTGAATGACTCGAATTTTAACAGCGAGAAATTTCATCTAGTGCTTGCATCTCAGCACCGCATATCTATACTAGCAATATGCAATGATTTGCCATGTATTCCTGGATAAGTATAAGTGTATTTCTCTAAGGTATGTCTAGATGGATATAGAATATATATAATTATATTCTCGAGAGAACAGGGTGTCCAATTATGGTTCAAAATAAATGCAATGGACACTTAGCAACTTTATGATGAGTATTTCTCCATATATTAGACCTCACATGAGAACACTTGAAACACTTGAACTTGAACACTTATAACACTTGGCTTTGAAGGAGTTGAAATTAATAGGATTACAAAGTAATAATATTTTTTACATTACTTTATTAAGTAATAATACTTAATAAGATTTCAGATGAGTGTAACGATGTATGCAATCATAAATAGTTAAGTTACTCAGGAAAATTCCCGTTCCCTTCCTTCCTATACTAGAGGGAAGCAAAAACAGTATTTTAGTATATCATTTATTTTTGGTAAAATATTTAATTATGGACATCTAACACCTAAGTCCGAAACCTTCTGAATCAAAAAGGCTTAGAGCTTACATACTGTTCATGCATTGTGCTTAATATGAGAGTACAACTTGGTAGTGTCCGAAAATTTCGTTGCGGCTTGAAATATGTACGCAACTATGAACGTTCAATATCTGTAATTCAGTGCAAGCTATCCCGACATGAGCGTATCCCAGAGATATACTATTTCGTTGGAGTATCTGAGTATTTCAATATGGTTTTTAAAAATTTTCAAAAACGAACCACACGTACGAATTTGTTGGTATAAGCTAGTCAGTAATAAAATAATTTAATTGAAGTGCTTCACACTCACATTGTTAGTATATTCATAAAAGATGCGGTAAAGTTATTTTTTGTTAATAGATTCTCACAGAGCAATGAATCCGTGGAAATCCACGGCGAGCAAATAATGTGATCGTACAATTTCCTATGTAACACACTTCGATTCATTTTCCTTGTAACCGCGTCTTGAATGGTGAAATATAAAAATGCTTTCCCAGTTACCAGTATTTCAGACACAAACTCTTGGTCAAGAAAAGTGACGTTAGCAACGTTTCAAAGCAAACTTTAAAATGGCTCTATTTTATATTATTTTCCATGAGAACATTAATGCCAGTTGCTGTTATAAACTTTATATAACTGTTATAAATGTTTCAACGTGCTCTGTATACAATTCCAAATTCATTGAAATATAAACAAACAGCATTGCAAAAATCACTTTACACAAAGACTGAGTCACTTAAAAGAATATCTATCATCATAGATGAATGATTGGTCTCGCTGTGCTCGACTAGATACCGCCGTTGTACTTGTAAAATGTGACAAAAAATACTACGCCGAATTCGGCGTACCCGAGCTAGTCACACCGCAAACTATCTGTGATGTGTACGTGCCGAAAGTTTTAATAATTATTTTTGAGCAAAAAACAAATGCCAGTTTGCGTAGTGAAACTGTGTAGAAATATAATGAAACTGTGTAAAAAGTGATAAAAAGTGACGATGTTTTACACACACTACAATAAAAAATTGCCGCATTCACGGAGCTATCGCTTTTGTATAGCGCTCTATCTAATTGAGCGTATCTTTATCTATCATATATTTTCCATCGTACTACTTCTTTCAGATTATATTTTTGATGTATCAAGCAATTTCACATAGGTACATTTCTTCGGTCTCAATGTATGAGCTTCAGCTGAGTAGTATAATCTTACTTATGTTAATATTGTTGACGGTTCACTTGGAAATCTGCCAAACTCTTATCTAAAGGTATCAGCCAAATGGGAATGGATTTGTCTTCTCGTAAACTCTGTAACACTGCGCAGTAATTGACAGTGTGGAAGTCTTACAAATATATACAAAGTAAGTAGGTACGTGCGTTACTTCGAGATAGTAGTCAATTTGTATGGTACTTCTTGTTTTGTGTCAATATATTTTTGTGTGTGAAAACTTCTTTATAAGGCGTGTTGGGCATTTTTAAGATGGGATAAAATCATTGAACTCGCGACAGTGTCATGTAACGTAATGTAAGCGTTGATGTAGAACAAGGATCAATGTATGCACCTCTGACCAATAATCTAGTTTCATATCAACATCAAACCTTTTTAATGGTCTGTCATTATGAAAGTCATGACTTCATGTTAAATAATTATGTTCTATTTATTGTCATTGTATGTAGATTGTGTGTCAGTGACATATATTTTCTCTTGTATTTCTTGCGATAAATATAATAATCGTATTTATTACCTAATTCGATAATGCCAAGAAATTTAAATATTTCTGTGAAGCTACGTTTTTGTCCTACGACTGACATGTATTTCTTTCTCATACTGTCTCTTTCTTTTCGATGTAAAATGGAATAGATATTTAAAGGTAGCTGATTGTATAATTAATAAAATGATTCGGGCAGAGAAGTTACAGTAGACAGAATAAGTACGTGCAAACCTAGATAGAATAATAGCTGATAAAAAGGCGTCGTTATCAGAAAAGTTTATGCTTGTTAAAAATGTCACGATGAAAAAAAAAGCCAATTGCGATCCCACAATTGCCAACTGCTTGAAATATTGTATATTTGAAACAGAACCAGAAAACATTTATTCTAATAAAATGAATGAAATGTATGGTAATTTCGTCAGTACAATTCGGATCTGAGGCTTAGAATTTTAAATGACGAATCAGGAGAATGTCTTATTTGAGATTTAAAAATACGTAGACCTCCGCGATTGGTGTTTCGCTGAAATCTTAATACGCGTTTATTTATTCTGTGTCGACGACGCGTTGCGCCGAGGTGTGACGCCGAGTGAGGTCGGGCGGCGTCATTATGTAAATCAGTTGGGTTCGCAAACGACAAGCCCGCCCGCAGATTGAAGCCAGGGCCCAGGATGGCATACTGATTAAACAACCTAGTTACACGCGATACAATTCTGCACCTCACCTGATGTAAGTCACTAACTCATTATACTTAACACATAATATGCTTTTAAGTGATCTTTCATACTGAAGAAAAATATCAGAAGAACATTTAGAAAAGTTATTTATTTTATTTCAGAAAATTTACTGCTACATTTACATACTATTTTACTGAGTAAGCTCAAATATATATTTACTGAGTATATTCATTAATATATTTTCAAATACTTGACATTAAAACCCAATCATTTTCCAAGCCAAGTTTTAATATTTTCCTAGAAAAAAATATTTCCCAAATGTTTCAGGAATTTCCTTATTTAGATACTTTGCAAAAAATAAATTTCTTGAATATGTACTTTTTTATATCTGAGGATTTTCGTCTAAAACTGTAGGTATCTTGTCAATTTCAATGTAAACTTAATTTTCTAAAAGGTTTCGAGAAAGTTCAAGATACTTTCAAATAGTTCTACTCAATTTCTTAAATAGTTTAAAGATCGTACACTATCTTCGGGCGTTAGCAGCCAAGCTATATTTTGACAGATATATTTACAAACTAGCTGGTGCCCGCGACTTCGTTTGCATTGAAAAAGCAATATATCGCCTGACATCGTTATTGCTATTACACTTAGCCAGGAGTTAGTTTCCTAATTTTAAATGATCCCTCGAGAGCAGTACTTTTTTTTGGGTGAAAGGTACCCTGTGTCCTTTCTGGTGTCCCAGACAACATGTATGCAAAATTTCATTGAAATCATTTTTGCGTGAAAGAGTTAAAAACATCCATACATCTATCCATACATACCTACATACAAACATTCGCATTTATAATATTAGTAAGGATAAATAAAAAATGCTTCCTAACACAATTTACAACACTGTAAGATTCGTTCGTAAAACAAATAGCAACAGTAAAATAGACAGTAGAAATTGGCTTATCTCTGAGACATTTTCGCGTAAACCAATGACGCAGATTACCCTAACTTACCGGTTCAATCCCCCAGGTGGCTTTTTATCCTCATTTCCCCCTCCCTCTACCCCCTCTACCCCCGCCATGCGGTTAACTCGCAACCTAATGAGAGATAAATATTTATTGATGACATTACGTCTTTATTTAGACCTTTACATGTAAGCTTCTTACTTCGTGAGCTCATTAGCTTCAGATACTAATAGAATGTCGCGGTTTTACTATTTTAAGCTGTCATTATAGAATAACTTTCGGCAGATTATTGGTTCTGCGTTTCAACATTGGACATTTGATGTTTTGCTTCTTATAATTATTTTCAGAAAATAAATCAAACGTGTAAAAAATATACCATTTATTATTAAATTTCTTTATATATAAGCTAGTTTATTGCTCTTTTAACAAGGTATAGGCAATATCGGCTTAGATGTACCAAGAAAGGTTTTCTCAACAAGACTCAGCACCGGATCAAAAAATCGATTATTATTATTTTTTTGAGTTTATCAGTTGCGATGACTATCATTTATTATTATTTTTTTTCCTTATTTCAGAGGGTATGCTGTGATAATATTGCATATAAGTTTCTAAAACCATCTATAAATATTCTCAAGAAATAATTCCATATTTGAACCGACAACATGCCACAAGGTTGCTTCGTATTAAAGCCATTCAAACGTTTGTTGAATGTTTTCTCTGTAACGGAACCTCTAGCCTTTGTATCACAATACACTATAAAAATGTTGGTATATCCGAATTCCTTTACTGCTGGAGCTTTAGTGTAGACTGGAGGAAGATAAAAGTATTAAATGGAGCTTACATTGTTTCCGCAACACAACTTAGAGGTACACAACCCAGATACTCAGTACCTGCAGTAAAACTCATTTAAATACATTTTTTTTGAATTTTTTATATTGTATTAATGATTATTTGTTTTAATCGAAAATTCAATTTACTTTAAATCCTTTCCACTCCAATAATATACATATTAATACCATATGTATTATTATGATGTAACAAAACGTTTATTGCACAAAATTGTGAACGAGAACTAGGTATATGTGGGATACAATACAACCTCATGAACCCTGCAATCCGATATTTGTAAATTATTCAAACTGCAAACTTTGTAAACTTCGAATTCACCAAGACTCAAATCAGCTGACACAATATGACCTGGTGATTGGTACCTAATGTTATTGTGTAAATACCATTAGGTATCAATCACCAGGTCATATTGTGCATCAAAAGGCCTTAAGTTGAATATGCACAAGTTATGTCTAATGGTTATATTCTGCCCACTCCAGTAAAAGTTGGCATATCAATTCTCGAATTTTTTACGAGTAGTACCCGGGACAAACAGTTCAATTAAGTAGATCTAACTTCGTGACCTTCAAGCTGCAGATGCGCTGCCGAGCATAAAGGAAGGGACAGAGAAATGGGTTCTGGCATCCCATACTCACTCAGAAAAAGACTACAGCACACTTGCTATTATTTCACGGTGGTCTTCTGTAAGGAGGTGGTTTCTACCGCCAGAAGGGTGGGTTCTACCCAAATCACTGCGAACCGCACTGTGCCCTGCCACTACTATAAGGATGTAAAATACGTTTAACTAGCTGGTCCCCGCAACTTCGTCCGCGTTGAAAAAGCAATATATCGCTTGACATCGTTTTTGCTATTACACTTAGCCAGGAGTTAGTTTCCTTAATTTTAGATGATCCATCGGGAGCGGTACATACTTTTTTTCTGGGTGAAAGGTCTTTGTCTATGTCCTTTCTGGTGTCCCAGACAACGCGTGTGCAAAATTTCTATTAATAAGATGCTTAGTAATAGAATTTTAATTTCTATTTATACCCCTTAAATAAACGTTAAACAGGTATTATATTCCCCTTTGTAATTTTCACACCCGCCCAAAAATAACATTTCGAAATAAGGATATTTCGTGTTACTGAGCGTTTTCCTGTAAATTGTGGATTATTTTATTCAACATTATTAAATTTCCGTTCATTTATATTTCGTTACTGTAACGAATATTGATATAAAGACACCTCCCATACTTTTAAGCTAAAGGTGAATATAAATTTTATCGCGGGTTGCGCGGTGTCAAGAGAAAATGAAGGGGCGCATAACCTTTCACGAGCCGTCTTGTTTATTAATTGTCAAATAAACATTTGACGATTCACATCGCGCTTGGTTTGCTCTTCAAAATTTCATTATTGTTACATCTTGCTTTCACTTTGCTTAAACAAATGATTGAAAATCCAATTATGAAGATTTAATTCACGGAACACCCTTTGGAATTAAAGCATGTACTTAGTTAATGTATTAAGTACAACTTACTTACTAGAATTCTTGGTGGTCTACTATAAATTGAACTATAATCGGTATACTAGAATGCGATATTTGGGTACTATAATATAACTGTATATTGTAATTGGGCACTATAAATTGGACTATAATTGGTTTACTAGAATGCGATATTTGGGTACTATAATATAACTGTATGTTGTAATTGGGCACTATAAATTGGACTATAATTGGTATACTAGAATGCGATATTTGGGTACTATAATATAACTGTATATTGTAATTGGGCACTATAAATTGGACTATAATTGGTATACTAGAATGCGATATTTGGGTACTATAATATAACTGTATATTGTAATTGGGCACTATAAATTGGACTATAATTGGTATACTAGAATGCGATATTTGAGTACTATAATATAACGGTATATTGTAATTGGGCAAAATAAATTGGACATTACAGATTGGAGATAAAAGCATTTAATGTGTGTTTCGGTAAGTGAGTAGGTATGACTAAGGAATGCTAAAGCCTATTTCCCTATGTCCTAGTAATCCTTTATCCTTTATTTTTGTCCTACTAAGGTCGAAAGCGCACTCGCTGTATCTTGTTTGCTTAACTTGCTTAAGTGTTCCTTATGGTAACTGGCGATGGTAGCCACTTAACATATACTGATGAACCGTCAGCTAGCCTGCTTGTCGAGCACTAAATAAAAATGGAAGAACTTAGGTCTTTTATACCTCTACAATAGTGAAATTATTTTGAAAAAAGTATATGATACATTGTAAATCAAATAATTGTAACATCGCAATGTATATTTTTTGATTTCAATAATTACTTTAAAATAATTTATAAAATAAATGGACGAATTAATTCAAAATTGTGTAGTTAAGTAGTTAATTGTCAGTTGTCTATCATAAAAAATAAAATGCTTCTGAAAATATTTTGTCATTTTTGTTAGGCTATTCAGTTCCAGCAAACATCAGGGTCACTTACCTACTTTAATTATATTAATCTCCAAGTTTCTCTGTTATTTGTTATCTGCATTTCAGTATTTTATCCATTCGAATGAAATTTCAATTATTCGATGTTCTTCTTTTAATTCAAAATTCTTTCAAAATTTAATTTTGAAGCGGCGTCAGCGTAAATTTTCATTATGTTTTATTTAATGCCAGCTGTTTTATTATTTATTAAATTTTCCAAGCGAAATATTTGTTGAATAGCGAATCAATTCAACAAATATTTTTTCGCTGATTCCACCGAAAAAGCGGAATATTTTCCTACAATTATTTATGACGAAATAAATTTTATTTATGTAGCAACTGGCATTTTTGTTTTATTAATTATAAAATTATACTATTATTTTCATATTAATAAAACTATATACTATTTGAAGCTGCATAGTTATGCAGCTAATAAATATAGGTAATTCAACGCTACTGGAAAAAATGCTATGATCATGCAAAGGGACAAAAAATCATTATACTAATAAAATTAGCCTTTTGTACACAAGTATAATATATGATTTGTTGTGAATAATATAAAAATTATTATAATATTTCGATGAAATATGACCACTCTTCAAGAATTGTGCAGCGTACCTGTCTATATTTAGGAATAGTTTCTGCAGAAACTAGAAGTAGAATGAAACTTACAAGAACTATCGAAGATAGCCAACTTTGATATTACCATTAAAGTTGGAACCTGACGTTCGAGAATGTTCAGAAATGAAAATATTCTCTCTGAGTATATATACATTTCAATTCTTGTAAGTTTTAAAAGATTTTAATAAGTTCAAGAATAGGTTGGTAGTATGCATACAACGCTTACTTTGGTAAGAATTATGCCCTACCGCCATCTGTACTCTGTCTATAGAAGAATATGTGGTAATAAGTTAACCTTACATTAACTCTTTTTGTCGTGTTTTTCTCCAACTTAATTCTTTATAAACACTCCTGAATGTGGATACACCCTTATAAATGCCATAGGAACTGAAATTTCTCGGCAATTTTTTTTCGCTTCCTAAAATTTTCATCTCTAAAATAGGTTAGTACTCTTAGAATAATAGAGCATAGAACGATAGTTTTACATCAAAAGACTGGCGAAAATAAGCACAAATATAATTGATGTGTGCGTAAACCACACGTAAAATGACGCTCTGCGACACGCACACAAGTACCTATACAAAAAATGTTCGTTTACCAAGCTTTACAAAGGCTGTTCATGTTCGTTTACCAAGCCGTACCTTGGTGTAAAATGCTTCACTGATCGTGCGTGTACTAGGTTTCTATGCGTTAATATTCTTAGGTAGGTACCACTTGACATTGGCCCAGTGGTGAAACACAAGTCAACAATTGAACATACCATGTTTTGCTAGCTGTTAAAACTGTCATTTCTTCACGCAGATGATTATAATTAACACAAGTTTGCCTGTGATGTAGAATTTGTAGATGCGTATTCAAATTATGGTTATTGCTTATCTATGGTAAAAATTATAAATTTTTGCTATGACCAGTTGGGTACCAGAAAATGAGGTAACACATAGGTTGGATAGTAGTGACTACAGTATTTTAGAAAAAAAAAAACGCCTAAAAATATTGTTTCAATAAACTTGAGAAACTAAACATTAAAAAATATGGTATCAACGATTGATTGTACTTGCCCACTGTCTTATCTTATTATTTTTTTTATTCGAAATATGAAGTTGGTCAGTACGAAGCCTGCCATCATATCTCCGATTCACTTACGAAATCACGTTGCGGACTCTGCTCAATAAAGTAAAGACTTTTATAGTCGAACAAACATAATAATATCTGGATTCAATTTACAAAGTATCCTCGGACCGGGGCCCAGATATAATAACAAAGTTTCGGTAAGAAAAAATGGCAAGGGGAGCAAGTCCCAAGAAACTCTAATTTGTAATGATCCTTCGAGCGGACTTGAGTGCTATTGGTCTTAAAACAATATGCTATGATGTTTTCAAAGTCCGAACATATTTTATTCTGGGAGCTACAGAAGATTAATTTATTTTACTCCTACAACTTTTTTTTACTATGTCTAAGTTTTCTTCCGGAACTAAAGCTATCTCAATATCGAATGTCATTAGAATAGGTTTAGCAACTTAACGACGAAAACTCAACCTAGTTACTGTCTCTTTTATTACATAGTACCTTTACAGTAACATTAACCATAATGAGTTTATCTATAGTGAATTTCAATCAGTCTCTCGTTCAAACCGTTGTAATCAATCCTCTATATGCAGTATTCATACACGTATTCTCATATGTAAGTAAAGCACACTTGACTGCTTAAAGGATAATCACTAGGAATCCTTATAGGTGACCCTATGTCTGGCGGAAAGAAGGAAAAATGTAAAGAACCCCGTTGGCTTACTTCTTACCTATACCATTTTAGTATGCAGTAATATGTATCCTTTTTTCTGATTTTTTTTTAAGAGATTAAGTATATTTAAAAGATTTTTAAGAGAAAATTAACATATTTTTATATTTTTGTATGTAGACCGCGTGACTCTATAGTAATATTAAAAAAAATTAGAATTATATTTATATTTTCTTACAGCGAAAAAAAGTGAACAAATTAGGTCAAAAAGATCAGTAACTTCAACTGCGGTACTCCTATTTGAAAAATATTATTTTCAATTTAGTTATGTCCATCTGTTCGGCAACACGAGATACGTGTAAAAATGTAGGCCACGTCAATAATGATACATCTCGGGTCGTAATCCTAGTAAAAAAATATTCAGTACATAATATGCTAAATTAAAAAATAAAGTTTCAAAGTTCGAAGCTACTGAAATTAATAGGATTTAATTTATTATTTAATATAAAAGACCAATCATGTAATTTATTACACATTTGTTTAATTATTCCTAATCTGACCTTAACTATTTTCTTATCTGCTTAGGATTCTTATCTTAATCACATGTTCACATGCATCCACTTAGGGGTTAAAATCATTTGAACCATGAGTTAATGAATTAAGATTAAGATTATTAATAAGATGCAGATATATAAACAAAACTATATTTCTGAAAGTACTCTTCCGAAATTCTTTGTATATTTTAAGGTGTCAAACATCGAAGTATTACTACAACTATGGAATTTGCGTCACACAACGGAATCATGGTAAAAGGTTGTAACGACCGAGTTCTACATGATTTTAAACTCCAATGTGATGACGTAAAGTCACGTTTTATTTAAATGACAGATATTTGGTTGGTTTTAAATGTCAGATAACATCAGAGGGCCTAGTGCGAGTTTTACTCTATCAAACGCGTCAAACACGTAAATGATAATATGTATGGAAATGAAGCAGCGCTACCTGGTGGCGAATGTGTAGCACTGCTTCAGTCCCATACAAATTTACGTTTACACGTTCGATGAGTTTGATAGAGTAAAACTCGCACTAGGCCCTCTGTATGCATATGTCACTTTTAAATGTTCCATTAAGTTTTATATGGCGTGTGAAATCCATAGTTATGAAAAAGACTGATATTACTTATAAAATGAAATTTTATAATAAATTCCCTATTTTATTAAAAAGTAGATCTACTGATTTCAAATAATGTGGTAGCGTAGCAATCTCCTGATAAATGCTGCGCTCAATGCTTCAGATGCGAATTGTGTGCTGTTTGAAAGAATAGCTTATAGCGAACCATTGCTCTTCCGTACCTTTTGCTATGATTAAAAATATGCTTGGAGCGAGCAATAAAACAAGATTACTTATAAAACAACTTATAAGATACAATAAAATAAAATAACTCTAATATTATTATTTACAAGGTTTGGTACTCACTGCCAGCGTCTGTATTGCCGAGCTCATATAATCCAAATCTTTACAAAGTTCGAGTGAATAGGCATCTTCTGGGTGACCAAGAGCAAACCAATCTCTAATAATAAAAAAAAAACTTTTGTTTACTAGATACAATAAGTTGGATACAAGGACAGACGAATGCTACAAGTTTTGCTCAAAGGGTGATTCAAATTTAAAACCGATTGGGCTGTGTGCCTTGACTCGCGATATTGTATTGTGATCGTAAAGAAAGAGTAATAGTCCATAAACGTCGCTTTAGGCTAAACGCCAGCCGTTAGACTATTGTTTAGAGCCTTTTCCTTCTTAGCCTTTAGCTCTATTGCAATTTTACCGATTGTAAAATTACTTTTACTATAAAATTAGACGCTAAAAGAAAATTGTTTAATTGTAATTTGCTTATTATCTACCTCTGTATTATTTAAAAAAAATAACACCTATTTTTAACATACACTTTCCGTTTTCATTAAATTGTAAATTATTATCATTATTATCACTGGTATCGTAGCCACATAATGATGTGTGAAAGCGTACTATTATTTCCACCTGGCAGCAGCTTCCATAGTAGTCTCATTAAATCCGCATAACTGGAGTGGCTGCCTAAACAAATAACGACGCTTCAGACTAATTCCGAAGTCATCTATTTCTATTTGCTCTAAGGACACTGTTACTATCTCTTGCCTCTTGTCTATTAGAGATGAAATGGCGAAAATCAAGTTGACATTAAATTGAATTGTGAGCTTTAAATCTGCGAATTCGATCATAACATACTTATCAGCGATTATGTCGTCTTAAAATCGCGAAATTAATCACTTTAATTTTTTATTAGTAATTAGTATTTTTGATAGAACCAGCAAATATTAGTAAGCAGTTACTGTATAAACGTTTCTATACTAAGTATTACTTCTGGAAATATTTAAACCTGATTATTTTATCATCAGAACCAAAATTTTGTAGACCCTTTGTTTTCATTTGTGAAAGCGTGGCGTTCTTCCTTCATCATTTAGTAGAAACTTGAAACTTTATCGATCTTGCATGTAAAGTGGCAAGTGTCGAATATCTAAGCGAGGAGACAGTGAATGCAGGTGAGCATAGACAAGTCAATAATAATTTAAAGCTAAGTTTACGGAGTGAACGGCCGTGTAACATTTTGAACAGCACACCTGAGACCCCAAGTTCGCCTCCGCTCCTAATTCGTTTACAAGTATTCATAGATTGGACCTTTTCTCCTGAGCGTTGTAAAACTTCAACAACTTAGTTTCGGTGGAAATTTAACACGATCAACTTTACATGTTCGCGTTAACTCCTTACAAGATAATCTAATCATTTAATAGTGTGCTATTTTTTAAAAAATTATGAAACCATTGGTATTTTTGTACTCAATATAAAGAATTTCATCGCACCAACACAAAGCGGAGTTTTTTAGAATGTATACCTTTCTTGGTATAAAAAATTATGGGAGTAAAATCAGAATTGTCACACGAATGCGTTATATTATGTGTTATAGATACGTTCAATTTTTTTGAATATTTTAGAATATCTCTGAAGTATCAGAGATATTGCGCCGTCTCCACAACATTATTTAAAAAAAGAACAATATTCTTTCGACGTTTTCGAATTGTGAAAATTTAAATTTTATAATGAAATTTCGGCTTTATATATTATTAAATCATTCGCGCGTTCCTAAGGAGTAGGAAACTCCAGTCGTGTGTTGGAATTTTTTTATTATTTTGTATTAATATAGAAGGCAAACATACATCAATCATAATCGTATCTACGAGGAAACCGTCTTCTTTATGTGAGTAATCTTCAACTTCATAGAGTTATGTTTAACAACAAAGAAAAACATTGTAGGCAAGTACTTTTACGGTTCATAAATTGGTATCAACTGATGTTAAGACAAGTCTTTGTCGAAAAACAGTAATCCTTATCTAAAGACGGTCCAGGATTGATAGATTTATTTTGGAACTCACAGGGAGATAACGTAAAACTTGAGAAGTATCAATTTTTTTAGTGCCGAAAAAAAATATATATTCAATTTTATTTTTTAAGTAAAAGTAATTTACAACTTGTAAAATTGTTGTAGGTATGTACTTAAACTAAGTTTTTTTTGATGTTTTGAATATTCTACTACCTACTAAGTAAATACTCGGTATTATAAACAAACGGTGAAACCTACAGAAAAATACATAAAATATTTTTTAAATAAATGTTTTTTTTTTTTTGTAAATTTTGTATCAATATATATATTGTTATATATCAATATATATAAAAGGAAAATTCACTGGTTAGATTTTGTAATGGTTAGAATACTGTAGGTATTCATCATTTTCGTTAAAAAATAAAAATTTCGACTACATTCAATCCAGGACTATTCATTTTGTAGCTTATTTGTTGACATTTTATCAAAAGAGGAAAGTCCCAACAAAATAATTCTATGCAAATAAATTTGTTTGAAGTTATATTACGCAATGTTTAACAAATATTATGAATTGAAAATTCCGATGTATATACCTATTATTTATTTTTATTTTTTATAATAAAGCAGGACTCATAAATTTGTAATATAGCTATGTTGATAATTGGTAACAAATAAACTACACTATATCTGGAGCAGTAAATCCCGAGAACTTCAAAATATTCGGCTAACATGTTATAAGCAAGATGGTGAGTGGTACAAGCTCCTGTACTACTGTAAGACTTGATAGTAAAGTTTATAATTAATTACGCTGCAAAGACAGTTGTCGAAACTTGTATGTCATAGATTAAAATAAAAACAGATAGGTTTGACTTAATAATTTAACCATAAACAATATTATATTAGCTTTTTCTAGTCCTTCTAAGTACATTAATTAACTTTAATGTTATACTTGTATCTTAATTTTTACATAGCTGCTGCCCGCGGATTGACCTATGTCCTTTAATAGCTTAGATATGTCCATTCTGTAATTCTACTCTAACTATTGATGAATGAATTTTTCAAAAAATTTTTACTTTAATTAAGTCGAACAAAGTACGCGAAAATTATTAGCGTTTCTCCTTTAGGCCTCCAGAAAATAATATTATAAGTCTTTAGGCTATTTTCATTTCCTAATTCTATTGTTGTCAAATATCAAGTTAATTAAGACACTAAGTCGTCACCAATTATCATCATCATCATCATAGTCGTCACAAATATCTAACCTAAAATTTTTAGGTCAAAATACAATAATTGAAATTATAATTAGGTTTTAGAATCTAGTGTCATGTCTACATAGATTGCACTTTACTCTAGCATAATTTTCGGTCTTTCAAATAATACTCCAGGATGTCATTTCGTATCTCGGATGAAATGTAATTAATTAAAACTCGTATCACCTTAACTCAGTTTTAAATGTTTTAAACATAAGATTGTAATTGAACAATGAAACATCAAACAAATAATGTTTTATGTTAAAAATTAAAGAAGTTTGTTTATGTAAACCCGTTATGTTATAAATTATTTATGCAAGTTGAGTAGATAATAGTTTGAAAGTTATTCGGTTAAAATTTAAATCACACGAACCTCCGGATTTCATTATCATAATCCTCGCTTAATATTAGTTTTTAGTAGAAACGAGATCAATTTGTCTTAGCGGTAACTCGGAGACTAATTTTCTAACTAGATTAAACCGGATCTTATCAAAATGATAGCTAACACCTACAGCAAAATCAACAAGATTAATGAAAGTCGCGCGAGGATGTAAATCAGTTAAAAGTTGGAGACGTGGTCGGGTTTTAGTGAGACTCGAACCACCTTGAGGCGGATAGAGGCAATAAGCAAACTGTAAACTCATTGTTGAGCAAACAAATTTGAATCCCATTTGCAACGAAATAGGTTCAAATTACTTTGTACTATAGCTGGTGCCCGCGTCTTCCTGCGAGTTGTAAAATGAAAAATATAACACTGTAACATAACGCCATACATCTTTATCGCTGTGACAACGGTGGCGCCACCTCTATTGAGGTGGTTTGCACTGTTTTTTTTTAAATATTTTTAGGATTAAAAGTATCTCATATATATGCTTATTCAGTTAAGAAACTATTTGTGGAAAATCCTTATCTTCATAAAATATCACATTATGGTAATATTTATAATTAACAAAATTAAAATTAAGATTAGATTATGAAAATACTAGCAGGTGTCTGCGACTTCATTAGATTCTTTCAGTAACTTTAGTTTATCTATTCTTTCAGTGACTGGTAGTCACTTAATAATAAAAAAAAAACCATAAAATTAATCGTCAGTATGTCTGCTGTAGTTTATCGTAAAAAACTCACAAGCAAACCGCGAAGTGGCAAAAACGCGTCATTAGCTCTATAATTGATTTGTGAATCGTTTCTTCCAGCCGAGGGTCACGTGACAACGTATTTTTCAGATAAAGGCGCATTTCTCAGTCCCCTTCCTTATTTCACTTTTTGTCTTTATTCCAACGTCACATAAAGAAAAGGGACCCTTGTCACGTGTGTGTAGTTACCTTAATGTGTTATGTGACTTATTTATAAGTTGCTTCACGGAAATGTACTAAAGGATTTTCTTCGCCTGATTTTCGGTGATATTTCAGCTAAATTGACAGATCTCGTACGCTTTTGTTAGTTTTATAAATACGTATTTACAATTTTAAAGATCTTTATATATATATTGTCGCTGATAACGATATTTCTACGACATCCTTAATCTCAAAGATTATCAAATATCAATTCTTACTTATATATTGTTTAGCGAAAATACGAGACCATTTCTGCTTATGGCGTTTAAATCCATATTTAGTAGGAGATCAATAAAAATTCTTTTGGTTATGGGATTTATATTTTTATTTGGTATCTTAACTCAATAAATATTCAAATTAATTTATAAAATGATGGGGTTGAAATTAAGATAAAGAAAAGGTTAAATATACCAAATAAAAATAAAAAGTTAGAACGTAACGGTAAATAAAGGAATCGAATATGTGTTTTCTTATTATCGCTCTTTCAAAACATGCTCTCGCATCGAACCAAAAGCGAAGTCCGCAATGAATACGTAATATGTAGACAAAATCACATGTGTATAATAAAATATCGCAATCCATTACACGAACGTCGACAGATTGAAATTTTCGATATGATATCTAATCTGGAAACGTATCTGCGAGAGGAAATTGAAGACGAGATAAAAATTTTGCAACCCCCAACGCTGCTGCGTCCACCTGACTGCAATCTCGAAGAGACATGCACCACATTCGCGAATCATATTTATTTACCAAATACTGTATTCCATTTCAAATTTAAATTCACTTAATCGTATTTTTTAATGTGATATTATCGCCATTTGTATTTCTATAATCATATATTGATTTTATTATTATAATAAGCAATATATTAATATATCGACGACAGTGCCATCGCCACAAAATCACAAAATTCCTCTCCTCTTTTCATTATAAAAGTATAGGTTAATTTATATTATATTAGCTGCTGCCCGCGACTTCGCCCGCGTAACTTTGTAAATTATATACTAAAACTCCTATATATTCCCCGAGAACCACTCTATCCATTGGTGAAAACAGCATGAAAATCGGTGCAGTAGTTTTTTTAATTTATCGCGAACAGACAGACAGACAGACAGACAAACGCGTCGGAGGAATTTGTTTTATAATATGTAGTGATTTACTTCTGACCGGTGTTACGGTGAACAGTAAGTTTTTTAGCAGTATTTTACTAAATTTTTTCTCAGAAAATGGATTATTTTTTTTATAAATCTGCCCGATACAAACTTTTTTCAATATAGTCTTATTATGCACTGTATTTTTATCTAATTTGTGATTTTACTCTAAGAAGTCAAACTGGGCAACGAAAATAACGCTTTTCTGCTAAGTACTCACCTTGATATATTTATTAATATATACGTACATACCGGCACGATTCCTTAGCCCATTTCCGTTTCGCCCGCATTTTTTTGGCAAGCGTACAATACATAATATGGCTCCTCGCCTTTTCACAGCGTTCCAAGAAGGAAGCTTATTCTAGCGTGTGTTTATTAATTTTATGGACTATAAATACAGTTTATATAATAATATTATATATTATACTAGCGATCCACTCCCGGTTTCGTCCGGGGTGATATTTTTATATTATGTAAAAATATTTCTCGCATAGGTGAAAACGTACACAAATCAACATATTTTTTTAAATATCTTATAAAAGTTTAGTTTTATAAGATATTAAAGAATATAAAACACACCACAACAATTTACCAATCAGTTTGACAACGTAGCCAATCAAAGCGAGCCACGCAGCGAGTTTATCTGTAAAATGTAATTCAAGCAAATTAGTTTCTATTCACTTGAAAAAATAAAATGTACGAGTATAGTGAAATTCGATAAGATTTTTCAATATTTATTTTCAGACGAGTACCAATTCACAAAACTATTATACTAAAAATGTATGTATTCTCTAAGCTATTAATTAACTAGAAATTTATACACATATTTATTCCAAGAAATAAATACTCAAAAATCTACGATTTTCGTATTAATTATTTATTTACGCGATTTAAATCAATTTAATTATTTAATACATTTTAAATAACAGTATCAAACTCATTCAGACCTCAATCGTATCTTTATCTGTACTTCTATACCTACGAATATTATAAAGAGAGAAGATTTGTATGTTTGTAATGAATAAATTCAAAAACTACTGGACCAATTTTGAAAATTCTTTCACCTATAGAAAGCTACATTATCAGCAAGTAAGATAGGCTATTTTTTATAAAGTTATGCGGGCGTAGTCGCGTGCAACAGCACTAGCTTCTTTATATGGAGATAATCTCCAAATAAGCTATCATTACTGCTAAGTTTTATTTTATATTATGTATGAAATTACGCAGTTAAAAAATATACAATTCTAAAATCTTCAACATATATTTCAGTAAGACAGTCGACTGCTCTGCTGGAGTCTTAAGGGGATTTCAATCTGCCATTCTACATTGAGACGGTCGTATTGTCTCAGCAGACTCAGAATTACCAACGAATGGTAACTTAAGCTAAACTATGTGAAATGTGACTTACTTACTGTTTAATTAAGTAATGTTTACATATTTATCAACAATTCACTTTTGAAGCAGAATTTTCTCCAATCCCTTAAGATTATTAATTTATTACCAATAATCATGTTATTAGATTTTAATACCGTTGCTTTATCCTAATAGCTCACTTGTATCCAAAAGGAGTCTAAGAGAGTGACAATAAATGGTAACCGCTTATTGTCAACTTAACTGCAGCACATATTCTTAATATAAATTTGGCTTTCGCTCGCTGTCGCTTGCTTGTGATTATAAGCGACTGTAGCCACCGATACCTGAGCCAAAAGAACAGTCATGTCACCTTTTAGGAAAGTACATACTTATATACAGAGGTGTCGATTACGGTAACATGTCGCGAGTTCAATGGTTTTTTCCCATCTCAAAATTTGTTCTTTTTTAAATTAATATCAGCGCTATCTCCGTTCGCATTGATGTATTATTTTAATTCAATTAGTTTTCGCAAGGATGTATTAAATTACGTAACATATTCTAGTTTCAGTGACTATTGTGTATATGCCGCAATATCTGAAAATATACAGAGGTGTCGGTTACGATACAGTAACAGGTCGCGAGTTCAATGGTTTTTTTCCATCTCAAAAATGCCCAACGCGCCTAAAGAAGTTTACACTTCAAAAATGCAATCAGTAAATTGATTCAAAAAGTCATTCAATATACTGTTAATTATCAGCGGGCTGAACCGAACAGTTAATATCCAAATTAAACAGCGTTACGTTAATTAAAACATCAAAGTCAAAACTCATTTGTATATAAATAATTTTCGATCGGGCATTTGCGTAATGTAGCCGTTGCGGGTTTCAGTACAGTCAGCGGAACGCGTCAGTCAATATTACCATAATTAATGATAGTGTTGGTACCTAATGTAATTATTTTAGGCGATTGTCAACGCATTTAGTTCGTTGTTAGACGCGAAAGTTGGCTGCAATTTTTTTTTTAACTATGATCCAGTTAAACTTTTTTTATACAAAACTTACAGAATCAACTATTGAATTTATGACTGCATTCAATACCATAGTTATTTGGGATTAGATAAAAAATGAATAAGTGCAAAATTTAAGAATTTGTGATCTTAGTATCCAAAAATGTCATTTTCCCCACATACAAATTTAACTTTATAATTTCTTAACCAAGTGACCTGAATTTTTTTCTAGAGCTGGTGTAACCTAGCCTAACTTCCCGTGTCCACTTGGCGTTGATTTCTAGGACACCCTATATATTTTTATATATAAAAATTTCACCACGAGCGAAGCCAGGAGCGGATCGCTAGTTTAATATAATTATATAATTTATATCAAATAAAATTATGTTGTTGCAAAAACCCCACACGCGAACAAAAACTAGGTGGTTGTGTTATCTAGAGCAAAGTGGAAAGATGAAACTTAGTTAGAAATACAAAGTTAGGAATTTTCAAATAACTCGTTGTAAGCGTTCTAACAATGTTATTGCGAGTATTATAATGTAAGTAATTAACTAAAATAATGCTGTGTGTAAATTTACTTCGATTTATAATAAGTGTATAGAAACTCTCGAATAAATAGTAGATAATTTCAGAGCTTAATGAAATACAAATAAGGTCCGCATTTGCGAATCAATTATAATTTATAAAAACTAGCTGGTGCCCGCAACTTCGTACGCGTTGTGGTTCGTTTTTTCAAAATCCCACAAGAACCTAAATTTTTTCCAAGAAAAAAAATACCCAAAATGTTAATCCAGATAATCATCGATATATCAGTGAAATCCGCATTCGAATTGGTTAAACTATTTCTAAGATTGACGTGCAAAAACGCACAGACAAATAGACAAAGATTAATGTACTTACAAACTTTTATAAGTACATAATATATTTCTAAAGTAAAAGTTAATTACTGGATTCATGTAATTTATTTTTGAAAGATTTTTTGATATCATTATTTCGTTTGTTAATATTAACCCATTATTAACCTCACTGGACAGACTGACATCTAGCAGGTAAGCTCACCTTATAAAACTACAATTCAATTTCCCGCGATAGACAGACAACTAAAAAAAAACATTTAGTGTTTGAAAATCGTAAATATATCATAATAATTGTAGGTCTGAATTAGAATAAATTCCAAAATACAAAAACATCTAGAAAATTATCAGTATCTATTATTAGATGTTCTTCGAAATTATTATTTTTAGAAAAAAAAAAATAACATTGCCCTTTTTAATATTTCAAAGAAATTCTTTAACATAACTGAATATTTCATTATTTATTTTCATAAATATGAATTCTTCTCAGGTAGAAATTCAATGAAAACTGTTGACCTTGCGCGAACGTAGAAATAAATACTCTTCAAAAACTAATAATGTTTCTAATATTCCACTTTGTTTTTGATTGCCCTGTTGTTGTTTGTCTTGTATGTTTTGGAAATTGAGAATGCCAGTCTTCACATCTATTGATTTTATTTTCGTTGGTTTACAAAAATTGACTCGTACATATAAATTTTATTAAAAAACGAAGTGAGGTGAGTCCATTGAGTCTATACAAAAAAAAGAAATTTTGATAGATTGAAGCTTGCTTGACTTGAAAGAATTTTTTTTCTTTAGTTTTGTGGCTTGGTTACTGAACATGCCCCCCGGCGTTGAAATGACCGATTTCAACATGATCTTCTACTGCATTGGTTTTGGTAGAGGGCAAAGCCTCGGAAAGCTGCGACGAATGATGCCCCGGTGTGTGTAGACATCAGCGACTCTGGCTTCACCGTCGGCACCAGGATAGATTTTGACAACTCTTCCGAGACACCACTTCATAGGTGGAACTCCATCTTCTTTGACGAGAACCAGTGAATCAATCTCCAACTGACCCTTGGACGAGTGCCATTTAGTTTTTACTTGGAGTTCGGCGATGTATTCTTTGTGCCATCGTTGCCAGAAGTGTTGACGTAGTTGTTCGACCCTTTTCCACCGTTCGAGTGTGTTTAGATTGATGTTAGTGGCAATTTCTGGGGTTGGCAATGCGGTCAAAGCTCGTCCGACCAAAAAATGTCCGGGCGTCAAAGGAGTTAGGTCGTTTGGATCAGTAGATAAAGAGGTTAAAGGACGGGAGTTCAATACCGATTCGATCTGTACTAGCGTAGTGTATAGTTCTTCGAAAGTCAGGTGACAGTCACGCAATATTCTGTTAAGGTGATGTTTAACGGATTTCACTCCAGCCTCCCAAAGTCCGCCAAAATGCGGTGAGTATACAGGTATGAACCTAAAATCGATACCGTTACCTGCCATGTCCTCTGACAACTGAGAATGATTTTGCTTGATAAATTTGTAAATTTCGTTTTTCGCTCCAACAAATTGAGTTCCGTTGTCAGAGAACATGCAAACCGGCCTAGATCTTCGCGCGATAAAACGACGAAGTGCTGCAATATACGCGTCCTTTGTTAGCTCTGTGACTAACTCTAGATGCATGGCTTTAGTTGTGAAACAAACAAAAAGAGCAACATAAACTTTCATGAGTCTACATCCACGGCCCTTCCTATCTGCTGCGGTCAGTGGACCAGCATAGTCCACTCCAGTTGTTTGGAATGGATAACCTGGAATCAAACGCTGCTCAGGCAATTGACCCATAACGGGTGTTACAGTTTTGGAATTCTGTCTGAAACATGCGAGACATTTATGCACGACAAGCCTTGCAAGATTGCGACCACCTAACGGCCAATACTGCTCTCTTAGGGATGACAGCAAAAGTTGAGGGCCCGCATGCAACAATCGTTTGTGTTCATGTGAGAAAATGAGTTTTGTAAGTGTATGAGAAGATGACAGTAATATTGGGTGTTTTTTGCCAAAGTCGAAGTTTGAGTTCATTAGTCTACCACCAACTCTGATCAAGCCTGACTTGTCCATGAATGGGCTGAGTTTTATTAGTTGATTTTTACTGGATAAGCTTTTGTTATTTGTTAGAAGATCATACTCTGGGAAAGTTTCCATTTGTGACCATTTTAACAATTGTGTCAAAGAATTGTTTAATTCTTCTACCGTTAAAATGCCTATTGTTTTTAGGCTATTCTTTTTGATATTATTTATAAAACGCAATGCATAAGCTAGCGTGCGTTTCAATTTTGAAAAATTTGAAAAGCGACTATAATCAAAGAAGCAAGCTTGACTAACTGCTGTAACGTTTGCAATCATTTCAGGGATATTTTCCTTGTACCACTGCTCCCCTGACTCAGGCCATTGAGAGTCCAAGTCGCTCAAGAACGATGGACCACGCCACCAAAGGTTTAAGTTATTTATATCGGTTAGATTGACACCTCTGGTGATTAAGTCTGCTGGATTTTGAGGTGATGATACGTGACGCCATTCATAGTCCTGAGTCAATTCTTGGATCTCGGCTACGCGATTCCTTACGAACGTTTTAAGCTTGTTCGGAGCGGTTCTCAGCCATCCAAGGACAATTGTTGAATCAGTCCACAGAACACATTTATTTAGTGGCAGTCGAAACGCCTGTTTGATTTTATTTAGTAATCTAGCACCGATCAAGGCTCCACACAGTTCCAAACGTGGTATGGTTAAGGGTTTCAATGGCGACACTCTTGATTTAGCAGTCAATAAATGTACCTGAATGTAATTATTTGTAAGTGTTCTGACATAAGAACAGGCTCCGTAAGCATCCTGAGATGCATCACAAAATATATGAATTTCAATATTTTCAAAATTTTGACAAATGACACAGCGGGGAATTTTGATGTTATTTATTTTTGGCAATTCGGTTATAAAGTTATTCCATGTCTCGCTAATATCATGTGGGAGGGTTTGATCCCAATCAATTTTTAACAGCCAAAGTTTTTGTAATAAAATTTTTCCTTTAATAATGAAGATACTTAATAGACCTAGAGGATCAAATATTTGCCCAATTGCGCTTAAAACAGACCGTTTTGTGTGGTCTGTGGTTTTAGAGGACGGCTTGATTATGTAATGCAAGTTATCACCCTTAGGCGACCAGCCCAAACCTAATGTGCTGGATTGCTGAGGATCACCCAAATTTAACTGAAGACATGTTTCAAAGTCAGATTGTGAAATTGTGTCAAAGTTCGATTTGATTTTTCGCAAATTAAAGCAACCCTTAGATAAAGCTTGTTTGACGTTATGTTTGATTTCAAATAATTCTTCGACAGTTTGACAACCAGTGACCAAATCGTCGACATAGAAATCTTCATTTATTATTGTTGCTGTCGCTTTGTCACATTCTTGTGTCAGTTGTTTGAGACATCTAATAGCCAAAAATGGTGCTGAAGCCATACCATATGTGACTGTGTTTAGTTCGTATGTCTCGAGTGATTCGTTAGGATTATCTCTCCAAATGATTCGCTGCAAAGGTCTTTGATCATCATGAATTAAAACTTGACGATACATTTTCTCGATATCGCCTGTCATGACGTAGATATGGTGTCTGAAACGCAACAAGATGGAGAACAAATCACTTTGTATAGTTGGGCCGACCATTTGTAAGTCATTTAGAGAAACTCCGGTGGTAGTTTTTGAGCTAGCATTAAATACTACTCTGAGTTTGGTTGTGGTGCTGCTCTCACGCATTACACCATGATGTGGCAAGTAATAGGCTGATTTAGGATTAATTAACATTTTCGAAGTTACTTTTGACATATGTCCCAATTGCAAATATTCTGAAATAAATTCAGAATACATTGATTTAAATTTGGGTTGCTTTTCCAACCTACGTTCCAGTGATAGGAAACATTGTTTGGCCTTTTCGTATGAATTTCCCAGCTCAGTTACTGATCGTTTGAGAGGAATAGCCACAGAGAAGCGCCCATCAGGCATCCTCTTGACATTTTGTGTGTAACTTTGCTCACATTGTTTTTCTTCGATTGAATATTTAAAATTAGTTTCGATTTCCTCCAAAGACCAGAACTTGGTTAATAATTCTTGTATATTTTTTGTATCATCATTGTTAGTATTTTGTGTAAAATTGCATGTATATTGTTTGTTTTGTGAATGATTGTTTTTTGAAAGACCATTGATGGGTCCGGATACTATGTATCCTAACTTTGTTTGTTGCAACACTGGACAGTTGGGACCAAAGCGTATTTGACCTTGATCGAGAAGATCCCAAAAGATATCTGTTACATTATTTGGAATGTTTAGTGTGGAAATGTTGAGTTTGAAATTATTTTGTATTTTTGTTATATTTGGCAACACAAAAAATGATAATTTTGTATTATATGATGAGATAGTGGACTGTATAATTGTTGTGCATATTTTCATAGTTTTAGAAACAGAATTATTTATGCCTAATATTGAAGAGTTGGTTCGTTGGTGTTTTAAATTGAGATTAGACATCAACGCCTCTGTCATGAAGGACGCTTGACTTCCACAGTCAAGGACAGCCCTTGCTTTTTGAAATTTGTAATTGTGATCCATTACATATATAATAGCGGTAGATAGAAATACTTGTTTCATTCCATGAACTGACAAGGAAGTGGTTGTGTTGGCTTGTGTGTTTGTCGGTGTTGGTGTGATTAAACTATTTGTTTGAGGCGTGGCCGGAATGTTTTGTAAGGATGTATTATGTAACATAGTATTGTGTCTTTTGTGGCACTTCTTGCATGAGCTCAACTTGCAATTGTTTGTTGTATGGCCAGGTCTGAGACAATTTATACATAATTTGAGTTGTTTCACTGTCTCAATCCTTTCATTATTAGATTGACTTAAAAATTGTTTACAAAAATAAATTGGATGCTTTTGTTTGCAAATAGGACAAGTGAACGGATGAGTGGCAATTGAAGATTGTGTATTTTGTGTGTCGGTGGTTGTAGTTGTTAATCCTCTTATATGCTCAATGTGTTTCTGTCGATCAATTTTGAGACCAACGCTAATAGTTTCTAATAAGTCAGCTCGATTTTTCAAAAATGTTGTGAAATCATTTAAAGTGAGATGTGTTATAATACCCCTTTTTTCCTCCCATTCACGTAATGTCTTAGAATCCAATTTGTTACTCATTATATAAATTAATAGTGTATCCCAACTCTCAGTAGGTTCACCAAGAATTTTAAGTGCTCGCAAATTTTTGGAAAATGTGTCCAAAATTTTGCGTATGTTTTGTGGAGACTCCCTCTTCATAGACTCTAAAGAAAACAAGGCTTGAACGTGATTCTGTATTAAAATTCTAGTGTTGTTGTATCGTTCGCACAATAGATCCCATGCAACGGTATAATTGTTTGTAGAAAATTCCAAAGACTGTATTACCTGAACAGCACTTCCCTCCAAGGACGCTCTCAAATAATGAAATTTTTGAATATCTGTGATGGATGAGTTTTCATGAATTAAGGACGTGAAGGTGTCACGGAACTCCAGCCAATCTTGATACTGACCGCAGAATTTAGGAATTTCTATGACAGGCAACCTCACACTGCTGCCCATTGCATGCTTCACAACTGATCTGTCCTGTTTTGCAGTACCGCCTGAAACGTTCGATGAAGAGTCATCATTTAACTGACTTCTATTTTTGTCATGAATTGTCTGAGCCTTTGCTATGATGCGATAATATTTTTTTTCGAATTCAGACCGTTCGGCAGCCTGGACAACAAAATCTTTATCATCTACAGAGGTCTCGATTTGAGTCTGCACCTCATCGAACTGTGTAAACAGTACATCAATTTTCGTCAAACGTAAATGTAACTCTACAACCTGTTCCTCGTCTAGATCGGACGCTAAGTTGCTGACGTAGTCGGCAAACATTGTCAAGCGACCCTTGTAAGCAGCCCGCCTCTTACAAAGGTCCTTTAGTTCTATCATTGTGGCGAAACAATGAGGACTGGAGCAATAGCACAAATAAATCTAAAATTATATTAATATATTTTTTTTTTTTAATAACTTTTAGAATATCCACTTAGCTATGGAATTTTTGTGGGTATGGGGTAAAAATCGGTACTAGGATTTGATTTGTGGATTAATGGATGGATGACACCGAAATTTTATTGGAACGGACTTACTTTTGTGGTTTTCAGACGATTTTCATTTGGTAGCCCAGTTGCAAATTGCTTGTAGGTATATCGCCCGCTGATTCGGCTCGAAGATGACCAAAAATGTTTTTGATTGCCCTGTTGTTGTTTGTCTTGTATGTTTTGGAAATTGAGAATGCCAGTCTTCACATCTATTGATTTTATTTTCGTTGGTTTACAAAAATTGACTCGTACATATAAATTTTATTAAAAAACGAAGTGAGGTGAGTCCATTGAGTCTATACAAAAAAAAGAAATTTTGATAGATTGAAGCTTGCTTGACTTGAAAGAATTTTTTTTCTTTAGTTTTGTGGCTTGGTTACTGAACACACTTGGATATTTGTAATTATAGATTTATTGCCTAAAATACCCTTAGAACCTTAATACGAGTACGAAAATCACTACAAAATTAGTAGGTACTTGCATTGTTTGATGACACGGTCGCGGGTTCGAATCCCGCTAGGGGCAAATGTTTATGTGTTAACATTTACCTTTGTGCCAGAGTCATGGATGTTTGTATTTATAATCTGTATGTATTTATAATACAAAAAAAGTAATGTATGTAGTATATCAACTGTCTGGTATCCATAATACAAGCATTAGTTACTTACTGTGAAACTAGATGGTGCTGTGTGGAATGCGTGAAGATATTTATTTATTTATGGAGCTGGACTTCTAGGCAGATAAATTGCTGTCCAAAATTTAACGAACACAAGTAAGAGGTCAAAAAGCAAAACACGTCATAATTAAAGCGAGAAAACAAAAAAATGTAAATGACGAATTCTTATTAAAACCATCGAGCAAATGGCCGCGAAACAACAGCGGCAAAGAATCTCGTCCTGGATTAACAATTAAGATTACATTGGCGAATGAAAGTAAAACAAAAGGTCCTCCAGACGCGATCATAAAAAAGTCGAATTAATTCAAAGCAAAGGTGGTGTCGTTGTAACATAGAATGAGCGGAGAGATAATAAATCATTAATTGTTGCACAAAAATTCAGCATTAGACGTTTACTATAGGATGATGTTATTTTATTATACACATAATTATCTAGATACTAGGTGAGCCCGACCACGCTTGGTTTCGCAGTGGTTTTCTTTGACATTCAACGGTCAGCGGCTGACATGACAACGGCTAACTACCACTTTAAATGTGAAAGCGGTTATCGTTGGTGAGTTAGTTCTCCTTGCTTTAGGCAGATGGCCCCGTAAAAAAGCGATGTTTCTGGCGATCAAGACTATATTATTACGAAAAATATAGATAAGTTCTCTTTCTAAACTTAGTAACTTCGGCCGTGCGTACATAGATCAGTCAACCAGTAACAAAGATGGAAATTTTTAGACTTATTTTAATGAGGTAATGCTTATAGATTATTAAACATACTTACCTATTTATTCAAAGAAAATCTCTTATTAAATAAGGACACTTAAGAAACTTAGAGAAAGTTCAAATTTTCAACATTTGAGATAATTTCTCACTTGTTCATTTTAATAAATAAATCTTGATGTTTCAATAGATATTTGTGTTTGAAAATCTTTGACTCTCGTTATGTTACATACAAAGTCGAACTTTCCTATTTCACACAGACTGCAACTGCTATAATGGTTCCAACGTGTGACGGTACTTGAAAGACAGAATGCGTTTGATCGCAACCAATTGTGTTGTTTTGGCAAAGCGACAACCGACTGCCTTTTGTGGGCATTTGCCAAATGTACTAAAATAGAGCCAATAAACTTTCATATTACTTTCAATGTGTACGGAATCTAAGTGATATTGAAAGATTTCGTCGTATCGTATACAAATCATATTCAATAGTAAGAAATAAAGTGCTAAATTTTAAAATGACACAATATTTCTATGTTGTTGCAATAAAAGCGGAATTTTCAATTTCCTAACTAAAACAATGTTTCTATACTTTTTTTCTATACTTTCTAAACTATAATAATATATTTAAGAGTTACACTTAGAGAATTAACTGTTGCACAGTTAAGTAACTGAATATGTTAAATATCATTACATGGCAATCATAACATGGTCCTAAATTAAATATAATACAAATAGACTTGACTTATGTACTATAAGTCGGCCTATACTTTAGGCCTAGAGATTAAACCTAAATATATTCCCTTAGTTGAACATGCCAAAAATCAAACCTGAGACCCTTTAGTCAAAAACCATTAACCTATAAGAAGATTTATATAGACCTCTTGAAATTCCAATGGGTTTTAAATTTAAAGCCTGCTTTACAAACTAATTTTACTAAAAATTATTTTAGTAAGTAGTGAAAGTAAAACAGAAACAGTCATATGATGAAAATCGCTACAACGCTTGCTAAGGCCGCACCTTATAATCTGTAGAAATTTAATTTTTACACTTGTACAAACAGCCAGCGTATTACTTCGATGAGACAGAACAATAGAGGAGAGAAAAAAAGGAAATTAATATAACCTACTTGTTCTGTGCTTTACTCAAAGTTAACGTGTAAAAAATTGTTTCAGTTTTTTTTTTTTTCATGTAAAGAATGACTCACGATGAAGGTCAATTGTCAAAAAGCGCAAATTCTATAAAAGCAAAAATATATTTTCATATTTTTGTTAAAATATATTTAGGTTAGGTTAGGCTTTAGGTTTATTATAAAGTAAAATTTTCATATATATTTATATATACATTAAGGTTTAGCCTACGTAAGCCATGTAAATTTATTTTTAAGCGACTCGGTTTTACATAGAAAAAACTTAATGAGATTTTGTTTTACATATTTATTTTAGGCTATTCTTTTTAAGTCACCTTGTTTAACCTTTTGATTCCGAATAACTGAGGAATTAAACAATTGGAAATTATTAAAAACAAACCACTTAAAATTGATAAAAATTATCAAAAAAAAAAGAACTTATAATCTCTGTGCTATGGAGAAGAATGGAATCCATCAGAAAGATTATATCACATTTCCCAAATATGTGTAGACGTTGAAAAATGTACGCTTAAAGATATTTCCGAACGAACAATATAAAAATGTTCGTGGACGAACGGTGCGGCGCGGCAGCGGCTTAATAAAACTTCCATTCGCTATCCCAATACCTACTCTCGATAGGCTAATAGGGGAAGGCTCAAGTGAATATCAGTATAGCTAATAACAGTAGAAAAAGTATTATATTTATTTATTTATTTATTTATTTATTACTATCCAACACATATTTAAATACAAGATGATCTATAAACCATTAATGGTTTGTCTAAATATTTTTATTTTACATATTTATAATTGTAATAATTACATATTATTATAACAATTAAAACTACATTAGAATAATATATAACATTACACCATATACAACCATAAGTTTTTATTAAGTTATTAATATTACATAAGCTATTATCTTTATCTTTACATAGTATAAAACAAAGTCGCTTTTTCTGTCCCTATGTCCCTTTGTATGCTTAGATCTTTAAAACTACGCAACGGATTTTAATGCGGTTTTCACTAATGGGTAGAGTGGTTCTCGAGGAAGGTTTATAAGTACATAATTTACTAAGTTACGCGGGCGAAGTCGCGGGCAGCAGCTAGTTATTAATAAGAAAAGTGTTTCTATCTACATTAACATTATAAAGAGAAGAGATTTTACTTTTTTTGTATATTTGTTTGTAATGGATAAACTCAACTTATGGATCTACATTATTTCCTGGGGGAACCACAGTTTTATTTTAGCGTTTTGTGTTTCTAAACTTTTCATTTGAATTTTTTTAAATATTTCCTCTTATACTTATATCGTAATCCATTTCAACAACCAGCAACGAAATTTGATTTATTTTTCTTATTCAAACTAAAGTTTTGTTGCCTGACAACGACTGACAAAAATATATGAGCAATGAAGATAGAACAAATTTTTTAACATTTAAGAAAAATAGATGTAAATGAAGTCGCGGTCAAAACTAGTATTAATATAGTGCGAAAACTAACGCTAGTATGTTGTGTTTAAGAAACTAAAGCACAGTTTAGTTTCTCGTGTTACCGTTTGGGTGAGTCTAGGTAACGTAATATTTGTAATATGTTTTTGTTGTTGCTTTTTCAATACAATCCTATTTCCTAAGTGAGAATAGCGGACGAAAATCCTCCATGCCATTTACTAATGGAGTATTTTTCTGTAGTCTCTCCAGGATACGATGTTTCAGCAAAAATGTATAATATATTGTGTGCAGATTTATATACATATGGTAATAGCACAGCATACTGGTAATGGTTAGTACTTATTTGAAATTTAAATATTGAAATTGGATTTGTAGATGCAAGCTAATATTTTTTTAAATTCAGTAAAAGTTTAATATGTATGAGTTAAATTTTTATGTACTTATTAACTTTTTAATGTTCAGGTCTACAGACAGGCCGACTGTAGGTACATATGATAGTAGAAGGCTACCGTAGTCTATAACGCAGTGCTCTGCTTACCATAGTAGAATTAAGGATAAGGAAATGCGTAAGGATAGTGGGTAAGGAATAAGGAAATGCGTAAGGATAGTGCGTAAGGAATAAGGAAATGTTCTCTGACATCCCTTACTCATTCATCGAAACGCATCTTTGCGTGGTTTAGGAGAAGTTAGCTTCCATACAGACAGACGCGGAAAGCGTCTTCAAATTATACTATGTAAATTATACTATGTAAAGATTTACAAATTTTATATGACTATCACTACATAGTATAAAACAAAGTCGCTTTTTCTGTCCCTATGTCCCTTTGTATGCTTAGATCTTTAAAACTACGCAACGGATTTTAATGCGGTTTTCACTAATGGGTAGAGTGGTTCTCGAGGAAGGTTTATAAGTACATAATTTACTAAGTTACGCGGGCGAAGTCGCGGGCAGCAGCTAGTTGTGTATATATTTAAAAAAAAAAAAAACTTAAAATGCTAAATTGAAAAATCCCCTCTGAGTTACCACTTCAACATTTTGTGCTTTTGTGTTTTGATGTTTTCATAAGGCTTTATTCCTTTTTAAAGCCTCAAAGACTGACGAGGCTTTGTACTTGAGAATAGAATTTAATAATATGTACCTACTTGAATTTATATGTTTATATTTTAAGTAAATAATGTAATATTTTTCATTTTATTTGATCCATCTAAACGATGGATTATTTATTCATCGTTTTGTTGGGGAATCTGATATCCTGCTGACTGGTGTTTCATAAAATATGTTACATCCCATTTTTAAATGAAATTTGGCACATAGATATTATCTGTAGGATTTTTAACGTGTAGGATACTTTTTATCCTGAAAAAAGGTCCCTAGGGGTCATCTTAAATTTTAAAAAAATAGGCCTCACTGTCGCCTTGGCGGCGCCACCGTCGTCGTTACATCGATAAAGGTGTCAGATTTTATTTTTATTTTTCAACGCAAAAATGGCGGGCACCAGCTAGTAAGAATTATTTATATTATAATAAATATAGGAGACTCCACACAATACAAGGCTAATGCTTCTATAACTAATGTGATTTAAGTTAATATGATCACAGACATTATGTTTTTAAAAGACAGTTTACTAACATCATTGTGCGTATTCCAATTAAAATCAGCCACTAATCTAATCTAGTAAGACGGAATCAGCGCCGGAAGTGTTAACACGTATCTGAAGTTTATTGCATTAGAACGGAATGGAGAGGACAAAGAAATTGCTGGGCCAGCCACATGGGACGTGACTTGTGCTATACTTGCATCGATACTTGTGCCTACAACTACATATATGTCAATCGAGGAGTATTATTGGAATAAGGACTTATAAGTCACGATCGAGAAACTTGTGACTTGGTCACTATTATTCTTGTAATGACGACTCACACTATCGGCAATCTTTTTATCCTTGACGCTAACTCTTGAAAATTTTCCTTTTTTGCCTTTCCTCACATTGTCTCTTATTCTTAATCCTATATCAAGTTTGCCTAATTAGGCAATAATAGCTGCAATACAATGATTATTGTTATTATTATTAATTACAAACTACAATATATTATAGGCAATAACAATGACATCAACTTAAGCTGATTAAATATATGGTTGACAACTGATTGAAAACTAAGCAATTTACTTATTGTGAAACACTCGATATTCCATCAACTTTGTAATTACGCTAAGTAGTTAAAATTTTAGTCAACTTAGAGACAGTATCTATTTCGCTGACATTGCTACAAGTAGAAATTGATAAAAAATAAGACAAGATAAGATAAGACAAAAAATGAGATTTAAAGACAGGTGTTAATTCAACGCAACCATTTATAAATAAATAATGCAGCCGCATTATCCTGCCAAAGCAGTGGTAGCGCAACGCCTCGAGCCCCACCCGACGATTTCCAGACATTTCCAGTCTAGCGATATTGAAGCATCTTTCAGTACCGTAGTCTTTAAATTATTTACTCTCACAGATCCCCTTAACGTCTTTCGCCCGTTGCTTTGAGCGGAATTTGCATTTTATGTATTACCAGCTTTGAATCCAGAATGTTCCCATCTTTGATGTAACGATTAAAAAGGTTCGCATAATATGTTATGCATAATATGCAATAGTACACCACGCCTCAAAGAAACACCCAGTTATATTTTATGGAGAATTTAATGTATGCTTAAAGTTATGTGGAATCTCATGTGATGCTTGAATAGACGCTGTACACAAATCATGTATTGTTGTCTAATAATACGAGTAACAATATGTAATGCAATATTCTAAACAACAGTTTGAATACAATATATGAAAAGTAACAAATATCCTGCCTAAACAATGATGTCTAAACGCAAACCAGGTTATTGTACAGTTATCCGAATAACAATACACGCTATTTGCATAATATGAGGGCAAATGCTGAAACAAGGCGAATAAATAATAAAAGTGAGGCAGCGTAAAGTCAAATATGGTTCAAGTAGGTAACCTTATTTCAATTTCCGCTGACCCTTGGACCCACCTCGGGCTCCGGTAGCACAGCACTTTATTTCCCTTCGCAAAACCCTGCCACAGATACTCAAGCCATAAGAGACAAGCGTTTATAACGTGTTCTTTTAAGTTTTAATCTCTTGTTATAAATATTAACTAGACATATTTGTGGACTTTTTGAAAGAAGTGTGAATAAATATAGGTAGGTAAGTAGGCTATATTTACATAGGTACGTATAATTTTTATCAACTAAAGTTTTGAATTTTGGTAAACATGTGATACAGCATTATGATTGGAGATTTTTTACGCATCTGAGACTAAAGCAAAGTAGCACATACTGTTGCTATTGCTAATCAAAATCGCTCATAGATTTTTAATATAGCTCGTCGCTTATCACTTTGTCCCCAATACTAGTGCGAAATAAGAATTTATTATTGGATTCGTAAAGTTCTCAGCTGCGACCCCCCTTTTATTGGTTTACGGGCCAAACAAAGTGGTCAGATACTTGAGTATCTAGTAGTTTTGATAATTCATTGTTTTTGCTTGGTCGCCTTTTCTCAACAAGCCGGAATTAAGTGGTTAATCAAGTAAACTAAAAATCATTTATATTTATAAAACTTACTTTTATACCTTTGAAATACCTCTCTCTCACTCTCCATGTGCTTCTTCAGTCCTGAAGGTCAGCCATCAACCTCCTGAACCGGTCCCTATCAAGAGCCAACTGGAACAGCTGCTCGACCGAGCTGAATTTTTTATTGAAATTATTGAAATACCTACTTATATTTTTTTAAATATTTAAGTACGAAGTGTTGTACTCCTATTAATAATTGTCACTGCCCCGTTGTTGCATTGATTTGATACAAACGTAACCACACTCGCACTGCATTGCGGTCGATACGATTTAATACTACTTTCTCTATACAAACTGAAGATTACTGAAGAGTAGGCTGCTAACCTACTCTACTGAAGACGTATCAACTACTTAGTTAGTCTTGGAAGTACCAAATTTTCTAAATGCGTTCAGTTCAATAAACTCATATATTTCATTCTGTCGTATGTACCATAAGCAGATATTGACCCCCATTTATCAACGTTTCGGAGTTATGACGTCACATTTTCATAGCCCAACGGAAATGTAGTAGTGGAGGCCGAAGGTCAGCACGGACACACTATAGCCCCGTGATTTATCATACATTTAATACACGATTTTCAGGCTGTGTTCCCTCGGCGTTGGATCTGCGCCAAAACTCGTGCGACATGACTCTCTGGGTGCAATATAATTACTTCTGTCTTGACAGGGTTAATTTAAGCTTTATGAACTTAATAGTGTTTGGGGGTGACTAAATCTAATACCAAAGAGATAACTGCTTGTGATTGACACAAATGTTTGGTCTAGTGGTTGGTAACCCTAGTTGTTAACCAAACGGTCGCGGGTTCGAATCTCGCTAGGGGCAAATGTTTATGTGTTTAACATTGTACCTTTGTACCTGAGTCATGGATGTTTGTATCTATAATATGTATGTATTTACAAAAAAAAGTAATTTATGTAGTATATCAACTGTCTGGTATCCATAAATCAAGCCTATAGTTGCTTAATGTGGAACTAGATACTGCTGTGTGGAATGTGTAAAGATATAATTTATTACGTCTTGGCTTGACTTTTAATGACTATAAGTGACTTTTAAGTATTTTGTAGTAGCTCGATACTTACACTGCCTTCAGTAGCTATAAATTGCGTAGTCTCTTTGACAGTATGTAGTTTGAACTGTTGCAAAAGGCTATAGTGAAATAACAAATTATATGAAATTTTATTTGAAATCATAAGTAGTGGTTTGCTAAAGCCCAATTTCCTACCATCATTAATTTTATCTTTTCTACGCCTTCCTAAGTTATGCCTAGCATTACGCCTCGTTGATTTCCGGATGAACTTAAGAACCTCCGTGACTTACTTGATATAGGACAAGCCATACGCAGCGAAACCCACAACTTTCTTTTCAGCTTTTTCTACTCATTCTAAATTTCCATGTTACATTGTATCCAGTCCAAGCACATTATTATGTTTACGCAATAAATTGAAATTTTGTTTGGCCCATTTTACAGTAAAAGGGACATAATTCAAGAAACTTCGGTGATTATAAAAGTTAGAAGTAATTTTGGTTTGATAATGAAACAGAATGGCTTTATCATCATTCAGATATAAAAGTTCTAATTTTGCGCCTTTTATTAATGAAACTAATTGTTGGGATTATTCACTTTGTATTTATATTCTAAATAAAGTCATAGTGAATTATGAAACTAAAATAAAAATAAATATAACTTAAAATTAAATAGTAAACAAGTACAAGCTTTTACCATTACGATATTAAATATTATGCAGAATGCAGTGAGCTTATAAAAATGGGATTTGTATAAAACGCTAATTTATATGCAGAGCGAACTTTCACTGTGTAAAGGTTAAGAAGCAATAAAAAATGCTGAACATTTTAACACAACGTTCATAGACAATATCGTCGTAAATTGCGCACCGGCGAATAGCCTCACTGGCCTGCAGTGGCATGTGAAAAATCTAATGCATCATGTGTTTTATGCCAGTATGCAGGAATTTTCGCTCGTTATCTATGTAAATTTGATTTAATTGCAGTTTTGAAATTGCGGTGTATGAAACATTTGCGGCTTTTTCAGTGGTCTCGTCTGTATGTTTGTTAAAAGATAATTAGCTGAAAGTTGAACATTTGCAATTTATTTTAAACTATCGAATTCAATTATGTAGGTAAACTGTAAATCTAGTAAATTAAACTTAATTTTAAAATAACTTTATTATTGAAATCAATGTCTCAGGGGTCCAGCATTCGATTTCCGGAGCAATTTTGGTATTGGTTGCTCTATACTGATTGCTTTAGTAGAAGGAAGACACTTTGCGTTTTACAGTTATAATTTGGGCAGCTCGTCTGGCGTCAATAATCATCCCTTAGCAGAAGATCACTATGAAATAACAGTGTTTCGGTAAAGTAAGGCATGCCAGAGCCCATTTTCTCTATCTCTTCCAATCCTAATAAGGTCGGCAGCGCACAGTACCTGTGGTGTTCCTCGCTACCATTAAGTTAACCGTAAGCCTCTTTGACAATCTTTACATTGAAAAATTCACCCCAACAATATATTCTGGAACTCTAAATGGAACTCTAATACTTCAGTAAAAGTTACAAGGAAGGACGAGGCTAGGACATTGTTAATAAGCAGGTCACAAGTTATAGGTTCTTTACTATAATAACATCAATAATAATAAGTTTGTTAATTGTTAATGTTAATTACAATAATTAACATGACGGAGAATTAAGTTCTCATCTGAGAAATAAGTTCAGAACGTTGATCTAAATAGGCTTATGTTTGATGCATCTTAAAAGTTATTTAGCCATAAGCTGTAATATTTTTAAATCTGCTAAACGTTCTCTGGTGTAAAAGGTCTAACTAAATTTAAATATTAACTTCATTAAATTTTTATAAATAAATCCGAAACCAGGTCGAGAACCAACTTAGTTTCCATGAGAAGGGTTTTCTTTTTGAGACCGGAAGCAGACTTTACTAAAAACTTTAAATACTGAGCGGCTTCTTTGTTATTTTTTTATCAGCGGTTAACTTTTCGACTTGTTGGACCGCTAATTAAAGTTGAGACTATTATGGAGGTATAGTCGGGTGTTTGTTCCATGCACTTTTTAATACTAATCGTAGTGAGCTTCATAAAATGGAAATACGAAGAATATGAAGACGAAAATGTGCTCTGGCATTATAACAAAATATTTTGTTTATTATATAAATTTAAATCATGTTAACTACTTGTATTAATAAAAATCAATTGTCACATGTATGACGGAGCATCACTTGAGAACGGGACGACCGATTTTACTCATTTATTTTATACTAGCTGGTGCTCGCGACTTCGTTCGCGTGGAATAGTTATTTTGGGAATCATTTGGGTATCTCGAACGGTTTTCGCAGCGCACGCAACGGAAGCCCTCAAAGATGAATAATTTTCCCCAGTTTTTCCACATTTTCGACTATTTCTTCGCTCCTATTAGTCGCAACGTGATGTTTTATATCCTAAAGCCTTCCTCGATAAATGATCTATCCAACACAAAAATAATTTTTCAATTCGAACCAGTAGTTCCTGAGATTAGCGCGTTCAAACAAACAAACAAACAAACTCTTCAGCTTTATAATATTAGTATAGATTATTTTCGTAATTGTCAGGACAAGGTTTGTATGAAAGAAAACTTTTAGAAAATCTATCAGAAATTTCGGAAATATAGATGAATTTTTTTATATGAAATTGACAGGGCGACGACTGTCAAGGTCAGCTAGTAATATGTATAATTGTTTCTTATTTAGTCTTTGAAAGTTTCTGAATTATCCTATTGATATTCCTATTGATATTTGATAACTAAAAACCCACTTTTTATATTAGTAGGCGGCTATAGTCGCCCATTGACACAAGCAAAGTCATGTTGTGGAGAAGGAGAATAGGCTCTAGTAACAACAAAAAACAGAACCGTTTTGATATTATGCCACTATACTTAAACCTAATATATAAAATTCTCGTGTTGCGGTGTTTGTTGCCAAACTCCTCCGAAACGTCTAGACCGATTTTGATGAAATTTTGTGTGCTTATCGGGTAGGTCTGAGAATCGGCCAACATCTATTTTTTATATTCCTAAATGTTAAGGGTGGTCCACCCCAAAACCCCCTATTTTTTATTTTTTCGCAAAACAATGTTTGTACGGGTCAGCTAGTACATTATAATGATGGACTTGGCAGTTGAAATTGAGTAAAATGTGTGAAATTCGACTAGTGTTCCAGTGGACGTGGCTCGCTTGTCAAACAGTGTCCAAAGTGAGCGCTTCCCTTTATTTTCCCTCCGCTGAAAGATGTAGACACGTTCACACGCAGTCAATTAAGCGCGTCGCAGCGCTGAAAACATATTTACCGTCACTGATTATTCAAATCAAGTCGATTCGGCATTCCTCCTCTGAATAAAGTGTTCTATGCAAATAGCTTTATGTGTTGGCTTAAGTTTAAAAAGATGTGCGACAATTTTTGGGAAAGTAAGTAGAACTGAATCAAGTAAATCGACCGTCAGCCTGTCTACCACCCAGTATAATACTCGTAAAAAAGCAGGCTTAGTCTGATGGAAAGAGGCTATAAACGTATGTAACAAAATAAGATAAGTATTGTGCATCAGCTCTATTAGGATTAGCTTATTTTAATGTCAGTCATTACATAAGTAATGACTGACATTACTTATGTAATGTAACTGGATCGTCAGACTGCCTGACTAAACAGCGTCATATGAAAAGGTATGTAAAATTATAGAGAAAAAACCATAAAGCGAGTATCTAGCAGATATGAGTGAGATGAAACTTCGCTTGTGACTTGTACGTGGATTTCGGCATCTTGGCAGCTTCACAGCGAATGATTGTGTGGTTTGTGCGAAACGAATGGAATGGAAAATGAGATCATTTTGTCTTCCACAACGTTTTACAATAGGTACACCTTCGTAAAAACATTCGCCCGCGGCAAACCACATATTACATCTCAATAGAGACCATTAGGAACGATTTTTCTCATTCTTATTTAAAATTACATAACATAAGTAAGAGGATCTTTGCGTATTTATAACTCCTTTTAAAATTTGAGAAAAACTATTTTTTATGTAAATAAAACCAGATTTATTTTAATAAAATATGAAAATTATATAAAAAGAAATCTAATATATAAAATTCTCGTGTCGCGGTGTTTGTTGCCAAACTCCTCCGAAACGGCTGGACCGATTTTGATGAAATTTTGTGTGCTTATCGGGTAGGGCTGAAAATCGGCCAACATCTATTTTTTATACCCCTAAATGTTAAGGGTGGTCCACCCCAAAATTTTATTTTTTATTTTTTTGCAAAACAACGTTTGCCGGGTCAGCTAGTATCTCATATTATTAAGTATACAAATATTCGAACAGACTTACCACTCAAGGTCAGTATTCAAATGATTTTCATTTCAGACATAGATGTATGCTATAAAACGCGAATAAAAATTTAATAACGCTGCCACGTGCCAGCGTTATTTATTTTCCATTAATACCGCATTTACTTATAACGAAAATCTGAATATGTGTTTTTTTTTTGTTTACGGATCTTTTATATATAATGTAGGTATATATTGTTTTTTGTTATCTTTATAATAAATACATATATTATGTTTATGTAGTAATAAATGTTTATGTATATATTGCCCTGTGTGACTCTCTATAAATTCCGTACAATCAAAGTTTAGTGCTATATAAAGGTAAAAATCATAAACCGGTACACTGTCGTTGGTCGGGCCTGTACAAAGGCTAGGTAGAGCAGCATTTCAATGGAGGCTATTACTATCTCTCCAAAGCAATATTCAGTTATTGAGTGACCTTCAATTGTCTCCTTGGAGCGGTGGCTCGTGCTCACAGAACAATAAACTCGACATCATGACACCGTATACTAAACAAACAGTATAGATTCGCCTTTCTCCTATTGGAGTAGCCTATTTCTACTAGCGTAGGCTATTCCTATTGGCGTAGGCTATTCCTTTTGGCATAGGCTATTCCTATTGGTGTAGCGTATTCCTACCAGCGAAGGTTATTCCTATTGGCGTAGCATATTCCTATTGGTGTAGCCTATTCCTACTAGCGTAGGCTACTCCTATTGGCGTAGGCTATTCCCATTGGTGTAGCCTATTCCTACTAGCGTAGGCTACTCCTATTGGCGTAGGCTATTCCCATTGGTGTAGCCTATTCCTATAGGCACTTAATATACTACTGGGATTAGTTTAATGATTTTTATTTCATATGTAGATAAGAAATGTTGATCACCTGTTCTGACGACTAAAGAAAATGTCATAAGGAAAATTGTCAGTGAGGGAAGAGCAGAAATCTTGAGAGACATGTGAAGTTCTGCCATGTAGAAAAGAAGTGCTATTTCCATAAGTGAGTTATAATTTAGCTTTTATTATAGCTTAAAAGTATTATCTATAGTTTTTGTCTATACTAATATTATAAAGAGGAAAGATTTGATTGTTTGTTTGAATTGAATAGGCTCCGAAACTACTGGACCGATTTGAAAAATTCTCTCACTGTTGGGAAGCTATATTATCAGCGAGTAACATAGGCTATATTTTATAAAGTTACACGGGCGAGGTCGCATACAACAGCTATATTAGATAAAAATTAAATGAAAGTATCGCAAAACCCACATAAAAACAAGCCGCGAAGAGACTTGTTTGAAATGTAGACACATAACTTAAGAGAAAGTTCGCGAGTAATTCACAAGTATACATTTTGTTGTGTTTTTCTTAAGGCCCGCTACGTTTACTTGAGAAGGGGATGTTAATATAAAGTTAGAAGACATAAGCAACCCTTATTAGAAGCGAGAGACGTCTCGGTTGACATTAAACAAATGTCTAGATGTGGCAATTTCGTTTAAATTATATGACACTCTATGTCTCACATTTCAAAGAACCCCTTTTCACGTCAATAATTACTTTGAAGTTTATACTACTTATATGTAATATACGAGACTAAGGGCCTCTTTCACCAACTACAAGTAAAGTGTTCATTAATTACTTTTAGAAATTATTTTATGTTTTATTAAATTATGCACTCGGTGCTTTCTGCGATAGCCGAATTTTGCACCGAATGCAGCTCGGATATCGCTTTTTTGTTTTGCTGTTACAAATACCTACATTTACCTAGCATCAACCACTTCAATCGTCCAGTTTTTACAATAAGCGCCAGTTCGGAATGTATATTCAGTAGGAAAAATCCAGTAGGAAATCGCAGATGCTTTTTCCAACTATAAATATACACACTGTTAACAGTAAACATTAGAAGCAGCTCTATTGATCGCGTATTGATTTCAATAATTATTGATTAGAACATTAAAATACATACAATTTTAATTATGTTAAACAAATGTAAATTTGTCTACATTAAGTTTTGTTTCAGCACTAAAATTTACAGAATCGTTCGTCATCATGATCTCAGCAGTAGGGCGTCCACTACTAGACATAGGCATTCCCCACTAATTTATTTTATTACTAAATGGATCATCCTTGTATTTATTACAAAGAATTTATTCGGATTGAGTGCTACATTTATTAAAAACGGTATATGTGCTACCTTTGATAAAAAAAACTGTTGTCTTTTCAGGAAACATCATAGCAAATGTAGCAAATCAAATATCCTTGTATTCTAAAGTAAGCACCACTCACTTACTTTAAAAATTAGAATACAAGAATGGACTATTTTATCAAAGAAGCCAACTCACCAATTTTACAGTGAAACATTATATTTTTCAAAGAAAATCTTTTAATGGTCTTTTTTACAAAGGTATAAAAATAAAACTAGCTAAGATAATGGCAGTCCTACGAAGAAACACAGAAAGAAACTCAGATTACAATGACGAGAATAGAGAGAATAGAATAAATCAAAATAATCTCTTTTACAGGTTTTATTTCCAGATTATTAGTTCAAATATAATTTGCAATATAGGTGTGCCCAATGGCCTTAATAAATTTATTAACCTTAGTGTGGTCCCAGCATTAGCTGTGTATATAGACATAAAAGTGTATATTGCGGATAGAACACAATTGATGTGGGCGAAACTCAATCGAATCGTCATTGTAAATTACACTATTAAAACAACAAAGCAAACTGTTTGTTTGTTTGGTTTCCTTCAGACGAAGCCGAACAATAGTGGGGATAATAATAGATATATCGGAGCAAGTAAGGTCAAACGGTGTGTTTGTTGTCAACGAAAGATTCCCCGAACGAAGTAAATATTTGGTGGAATTTGAAGAAGCATTGTTCGAGTGTCCATTGTCGCTTCCTGCAACTTTCTAGTATCGGTTACAAAGTTTATGGCAAGTTTAGGTAACATGAGAGGATACTGAATCGCACGTCTACTGAATCGCAAGCGGTCGGGTATTAACGTCATTTCCAACTGGGGCACGTATTATTTGAGAGTTTGTCGTTTGCAAACTTCGTTGCCAACAAAGACCGACAGAATTACGTGTAGAGACGTCATGCTGAAAGAATATGAGCAGTGTTGATAGCGCGTGAGTACCAGCCATGTTTTATGCGCTGATTGATGGGCTGAGTACAAATGATAGTGTTGAAGGGTATTGAAAAAAAAAAATTTAAACAAAGTGAATTTGGTGTCCCAATCATATTGGGATTAATCAACAAAAAATTAGTAAAGAATGTGTGAAATATGATTTAAAATAACAAAGTTGAGCATATAATTCATTAACAGCATTTACAGGAACTAGTACTTACGCGGAATTTAGTGAAAATCTTTAGAATATTTTTAGCCAATCACGATAGCCTCTGTGGGTGATGAGATGGGAATAAACCGATTAAAGATTGAATGGTTTTAGACTACATTATAGTTATCGGAATAAAGGCAAACTGGAAAAGACTAAATTTAAGTGCGCTTGGCAAATTGGCGTCAGGCTATCAGGCCATCAAAATAAATACAGAAAATAATAAATATATTATGTTATATTGCTTTACATATTATTTCAGGCGTTATAATAATTTTATTTGTTCAACGCGAATGAAGTTGCGGGCACCACCTAGTGTCATATATTTGTTCATAAGTAGATTATATTGTAATTAGTGTCACATATAAATATTTTTTCTTATTCAAATTCAGGTTGAGTCGAGTTAAAAACCTTGAAACTTGGACACGGGTTACTTATAGGGATACTAGCTGGTGGGTATCTCGAACGGTTTTCGCAGCGCACGCAACGGAAGCCCTCAAAGATGAACAATTTTCCCCGTTTTTTTCACATTTTCGACTGTTTCTTCGCTCCTATTAGTCGCAACGTGATGTTATATAACCTAAAGCCTTCCTCGATAAATGATCTATCCAACACAAAAAGAAATTTTCAATTCGAACCAGTAGTTCCTGAGATTAGCGCGTTCAAACAAACAAACTCTTCAGCTTTATAATATTATATATAGTATAGATTTAAAACCCCAAGAAATCCTACAGGTTCACAAATTCACTTTTAAGGCTACTTTGCAAATTATATCCGACACGTGTTCCAGAAAGAGCCATTTATAACGCCAGTCCCGACTTACTATTATCCGCACAGAAAGTGGACCGCTGATCTGATAACGGTCGCACGGACTATGCTTTTATGCACTAGACAAATTAGTGCACATTGTGAATATTACTAGATCTGATTCTGCACAAATAACATTACGTTAGTGCATTGTAGTATTTGCGTTCATTATTGGATTCTGCAATTAGAATTTGAATTTAGAACTCTCTTTAAGAAACGTGTACGTTACGTTACGACTGTTACGAGTAATTTCCTTTGTGCATATTATAGGTATATTACTTATGAAATCGAATATTATACGTATCATAAAAAAATCTTTGCTTCTTTACCTACCGAGTGTTGTAATTAAATTTATTGATACATATAGATAGATGATAACTACATCGATATAGGTAGCTACATCGATTTTGTTTTCATAAGTTTTCTGAATTATTCTGTCCTCCAAGTATGGAAGCAAATTTAAAGACATATTCACATAAAAAATAGATATGCTATTGTATGCCGGTGCATGATCAATGGATACACCTGTGTTTAAGGTTTTTTCTTGCTCTGCTCAAGGATCTTTTGCGTTACTTTCGGTTTCCGCTAACTGTAGTGTAGGTACCTCAAATATGGCATGCTTCGGCGTGTCCTTAGTATACACACTCATCCGAAGCGGTTTTTTTTTATTTAGATTAATGTAACTTGCTGGTGTTGCATATTGTGCCTAGACAATGATTACCAACATCAAGTTAAAAGTCAATCTGATTATGATCCTCAATCCAAAATTATTTATTCGTAGTCCTCAATTCATTAAATATTCCGAAAAGCGTTATAACAATGTACAATTGTACATATCTCAGTACAATTGTAACATATTTGGTATTAGAATTTCCAAATTAACGATTCATAATCCACTAAGTATTAATACGTTTATGCAAATGCGATTGAGTCGTTAAACAAACGTAACTGCGCTCAGACATTATTGAGCTCGTTGGGATTATTCGGGAGTCTGCTATACCGAATTCAGATTGGATTGCGGTAAAGCAAAACAGGAATACACACCATTATAAAATCATCAAGTGCGATTGAACTTTGCAATAGATGTAATCTCTTTCCAGAGCGTTTATTACGTCAATACTACAATATATTTTTTTCTAACTCTATTCCTGGACTTTTTATATTATATATAGATTGCCAGTACAACACAAGCAACGCCAAAAGTGATACAAGTGTTTGCTGATTTTAGTAAAATAAATATAGGGTTACAAAGGAACCAGGAAATGGTCTCTGAACTCTCTTATTTCGTCACCAAAACACTACAGCATACTTTCACGGGGGTCTTCCGTAAAGGGGTGCATGGTTACTGCTGCAAAAGGCGGCTCACAGCTAACCAAGTACTTTGTAACTTTGCGAGTTGTATACATATAATGACTGTGCTCTTAGCTTCTAGTACCTACACATAAAGAAAAATAAATAAAGAAATATGTGCTAGAAAATGTACCCCGCGTAATAAAGCAATAACGATAAAATGTGATACGTAGTAAAAAGTAAGTAGGTAACGGTGTAAATGAGGACGCAGAGTCATCTTTGGCACGTAACTGGTTCAATGTGGTCTCCTAGACCGCTCGGCCCGCGTAATGAGGAATATTATCACCTCCGCGGCACGTGATCTACCCTTCGCCTGCCGCCTCGCCTCGCCTCGCCTCACCGGGCCTTCTTAATTAACGAAATTTTTCTCCCACCACCCGAAAGCTTCGAACGTTTCAGCGAATTGCTGAAAAATTGTTTCTTCCTCAATAAACATGTTTACTGAAAATTAAAAACGGTTTTACTCCCAATTAACTTGATCTTTCTTAACTGGTAACGTAAACTCTTTTATGAGCAATATTAAAATTTAGGATAAAATTTATTAGAACTTCACCTGGAATAATTCGGCCCATCATACCAATCATACTGATTTAACGACACATATTTAGGGCTACATTTGATCATAAGGATTTCGAGATGAGGGTTCATGTGCTTCGTTAATTATACGACTAATTGATTCCTCGGCGGTTCTGTATGTCACGGTACCACCTATTTCTGAATAAATGAGTCAATTAATATTTTATTATACGAAGTGAACATAGCGACCTCATTATAAAATTTAAAATGATTTATTACTTCAATATTCATGTTATGTTTTTTCCTTAATAGAATTTTTTTTAGAAAAATGACAACTCGACGTAAAAATTCCTGCGGATTTCGGTTAAAACGATCTAAACACTGCTTCGACATTGTTACTCGTACCCGCTTGTTGTCCGGTGTTAGCAATCGTGGCACTCATCACACCGATACCTTTCTCACGCCTATTTTATCTTTTAAAAATTTTGATTGCCGTTCCGAACTAGACGCCTACGGCCTCAGCTACTTCGCGCACTTTCATTCGGCGATCAGCGAGAATGTTATCATGGACCTTTTCGACGATTTCTTCGGTCACCACTTCTGACGGGCGTCCTGGACGCTCCTCATCAGCAGCATCTTCATTTCATCGCATGTTTTTCCGTCCAAAAATAAAAAACGAATTACGGATCGGTACTCATCCTTTTCCATTTTATTGAGAAACACAAGACACGAAAAAACAGCTTTCAAAAAAAAACCTAGCCAATGAAATAACCTCAAATTAAGTATGTTGATAATGTCAATTTCACTCACCAACGAAACATAATATTAATGGCCTTGTAAGTTAAGACTTTCTAATATTAAGACGTAATAATTCTGAAAATACTTAGTCTTGAAGTTTTTCAGCGTGAATAACAAATGTAACTTACAAATAGGTGCAAAAAATTGTGGTTGACACGGTCTGAAGAGCATTACACAAAATATTCTCTATTTTGTTAAAATTCTCAGATGTAGACAAAGTTTATGGAGATGCGACGACGCGTAGTAGGTATGCATCAGTTTATATGTAGATTCGTATTTTGCTCTATCGATATGTGTGTGTGTTGAAAAGGCGGATAATGTTTTCTCGATTTGCTCATCATTCTCTCATTCTTCAAGAATGAAAAGAAAACAATTCTCTTTGTTCATAAAAATTCCGAAGCGAAGGCGGCGAGTTCGTATAATAAAATAAAAATATAAAGTCGTAAACAGATTGTCATTGTAAACTGCCAACGGTATGGAAACTGACGACTAAAATTAATTACTCAATTATTGGGTAGTTTCTAAGTTTTTATATTAATACTAGCTGGTGCTCGCTTTCGTTCGCTGGAATAGTTATTTTGGGAATGATTTGGGTATCTCGAACGGTTTTCGCAGCGCACGCAACGGAAGCCCTCAAAGATGAATAATTTTCCTCGTTTTTTCCACATTTTCGACTGTTTCTTCGCTCCTATTGGTCGCAACGTGATGTTATATAGCCTAAAGCCTTCCTCGATAAATGATCTATCCAATACAAAATAATTTTTCAATTCGAACCAGTAGTTCCTGAGATTAGCGCTTTCAAACAAACAAACTCTTCAGCTTTATAATATTAGTATAGATAGTGACTTAATTATTGTACTTGTTTCTTACTCGTATTTAAGTACGTCCACTCATGGTCCACTCGTATATCTAAATAAGTTTTACTTATTTCTTCTATTGCATTGATGCTAATTTTTGAAATATTAATCTGATAGTTTTGCTCTAATAAACTTTAAAGATACACCTACTAATATTTTGTAAGAATACCTACTACTCTTTTTTGCAAAAAACTACTAAACTGATTTCTTTGAAACTTTATAATATTTCGAGCAGTTTAAACATTAAAATACCACATTTTTACATTATAACAACGGTTATTAAAGATACTCGCAAGAAGCCGCCAGGAAAACTAGTCCGTACTAATATTATAAATGCGAAAGTTTGTATGGATGTATGGATGTATGTACGGATGTTTGTAACTCTTTCACGCAAAAACTACTAAACCGATCACCATGAAATTTTGCATACACATTGTCTGGGACACCAGAAAGGACATAAGGTACCTTTCATCCAGAAAAAAGTACTGGCTAAGAGTATAATAGCAATAACGATGTCAGGCGATATATTACTTTTTCAACGCGGACGAAGTCGCGGGCACCAGCTAGTTCACAATAAAATGTAAAGATCCCATACTGATTTCATAGCCCATGCGAACTTCTGTGAGTTTTACAGCCAGGTGAGACGATTGCCAAGGTACCAACAATCGTTTTAATACAAATGGCGACCTACTTCGGTAGCTGCCAGTAGATACCCTCGTAAAATTGAGCTTAGGAGAGATCTCTGTAGATTATTATTTTTATTCGACAAACTTCTTTCAAAATCGCTTTTCTTTTAAATAACATGTAAAATTTACTACAACCTTTTATCATATTAGGATTGTCAAAGAGCTTCCATCTATCAAAAATTCTTGCTTGTGTTTGTAGGCGACTGTACTTAGCTGCTATAGGACAAGTATACTGTCAGCCTGTCTGTCGTTTTAACTATAAAAACGTGTTCATAGAAATTACTGCTGTTACTGACTGTATTCATAATGAAAAGGATAATTCTTTACCAACATAGAATTATTTCTTTATTATTTAACCTATTTAGGTATTATAATATTACAATAATGTTGAAATGTTTGTTGAAAACGCTAAACTCTGGAACTACCAGGATTTTGCTCAATTCTTGAAGAAAGCTATTGGCTTTTTGTCATCATGCTATGAACATCAGAAATCAAATTTAAAAAAGTCATAATGCTAAGCGATAACGAAGTAATTACTCTTACAGAACAAGAGAAATTGTCCGATATCGAAGTAAATTTGATTAATTGTAAGTACGAGTTTTACAATTATAGTGGTATTATAGTGAACAACTACAAGTACTAGTTTGTAACCAGACGTAATTGTATATAATGATTTCCATTAAAAGTTATTACAAATTGGTTCTAATCGCTATAATTATTTAGTAGTTCTTCATACATTTGAAAGCAAGCTTTAGATTGAAAACCGCAAAGTTTACTATGGATGTGCGGTCGACCAAAAGTCTGTGGTATACACCATAGACTTTCGGAATGTAGAAAAGGTTTGGTCCAATTTAATGAGACAAAATGGACGACCTCGTAAATTATTATTACATTAATATAAGATATAGAATGCAGTAGGTTTTATTAAAATAAATGTTTTTTTTATAAATAAACACATATTTGAATTCCTTAAAAGCAGATGTTTACCTCTGAAAACTCTTTCCACGAAGATATTTATGTTTATATAAACGAATAAAAAATCAAATACCTACGATCTTATATAAACAGTAATAAAATAAATAAATGTAAGTCAAAATTTCTTCATTATCTTATTGTATAGTGTAGTAAGTTGAGATTTGGTTGGACCGTTCCTTCAACATTTACTTTTCTAGTTGGTGGTTACCAAACATTTGTGTAATCGATATAATTTATGGAGGGGCACTTCGCCAGAGGCGAGTTGGTACCAGGTACCAAGCCCAGGGGAGACGGTTCGCTAATCAATAATCCAGAGGCTTTTCTTACGATTACATTTCGCCCAAGTCATTCTGAATGCAGTAGTGATACTATTAACATGATCAAATAATATAAATGGAGCGGAGTGTATATAAGCGGCGCTTATTTAGAATATTAAATTAAATTTTGTACAAAAATAAAAATAACCTCTCAAAATAAAAATTAACTGGCTAATCTCTTTGTATTTATAAGTGTTATACTCTTGAAATAAAATCATAAATTACTAGTGACCTACATACCTCGGCTTCGTACGGATGTAACTTTTTGTGATTTTTTTTTTCCAATTTCTGACACTTGCGAATATTAGAAAAGAAAAATAGCCGAATTGGCTTTCGAGATTGGCGCTAAGAAACACATTTAGCGATTTATGTATACATTTATATAAATATATAATAATATAAATATATTATATTAATATAGATAACGCAGCTTACATATAAGTTCATAACGTTACAGTTTAAAATATACAAAATAGTTGTTTCTAGATGTGATTTAGTGGATGTTACATACAATTACATATTACTTGTTACAAATGAATTAATAGAAAGGTTAAATAGAATATACTTCACCTACTGTAAGTTTCGTAATACGTGTATAACCTAGATGTTATTACATCTTAATAGGGATGAAAAGTGAAAGCAAAATTGCGACCTTAATAGGATTGATTGGGTTTCTTTCCTGACTGTTCGGGACCGCCTATAGTTTCATAGAAAAATACTTAATAGTAAAAAAAATATATAGTGTGTTTGAAAAAATAATGAAAACGACTACGGTACGACGGGTTAGGGTTATAGAAAACGGTTCACAAAACCATGATTCTTCTTATACAAAATAAATAATAGGTATACGGAAGGACATGGTACCTGCCACACTTTCCCGTGCTCAACCCCACCGAACCAGGTCCGCATAGTGCATGACGCAGCAGCTAAGACGATGGGACGTTCGCTCAACGATTACTTGCTAACCGGACCTGAAGGTCAGACTGATCAGATGTTGTCAACATCTTCAATGGAAGTGATTCTACATAAGATCTTCATATCGTCTGCAAAGCAAAGTAGCTTGGAATAATGAAAATTGTCAGCAATATCATTAACACATTAAATAGCAAAGGACCCAGCAGAGATCCTTGCGGTACTCCACTCTGAGCAACTATCGAGCTAGATATATAGTTGTTGACAACTATAATAATATAATATATTTTGCAAATTATTGATCACATAATACCCAACCCTTAGAAAGAGTTCCAAACATTCCGGTAGCATTACTTCGTTGTATAGCAAGAAGAATTCGTGACCGAGGTAAAACTGTTATACTATTAGATAAACTATTAGAGAAGCTATTAGATAAACTATTAGAGAAGCTATTAGATAAGCTATTAGATAAACTATTAGATAAACTATTAGATAAAATTAAGTATAAAGTAGGTTACAATTATGCATTACTATAAACGTATAGAGAGTTTTAAGTGGAGGTCAAGTTATGTGGCAAGAAAGTTAAGTTTGAAGGCCGCAATAATTTCCAAGCCGCTGCGACCTCAGCAGAAATCTCAAAGTTCACAGTCAATAAAAACTTTTAAACATTAATTGGACACTAAATCATACCAGCTCTCGCTCTAAATGGTCTAATGCGAGTTCTTTTACTTATTATTAGTGCAAGTCGTTAATAAAAAGTAAGGAACTTGTTTTAACTTCTTCTGGGTCCGGGCTAGGTTCGACATTATTTTAGAACATTCGCCCTGAAAGGTTATGTCTTTTTAAATATTTTTTTTTCAGATTACTTTTTTAGATTAAAGTAAAAGTAACATACTGTGTTGGTTATAAGTATTGTATTAATAATAAAAATACTCAAAATGTAATAATTGTGAAAAATTGGCCTTTTCCCTCGATTTCGTCTACATGTCTTTAATTATTCCCTATATGTTGCTCTAACGTAGGTATTTATAATGCTGAAAAGTTTCATGAAAATTCTTCGTCCGCGTGAAAAAAGTAGCCTATCCTATATCCCGTATGTCTGAATGTTTATCTACCAAGTTTCATGAAAATCAGTTAATTCGTTTAAGAGTTATGGAGGAACATACATACATACAATACCTACACTTACAGATTTATTATTAGTATTTTAGTCTAATAATAAATCTATTATTAGTTTAAATTAGTCTCATGAAAATGAATACAATGGATGTGAGCTAAATTGCTCCAGGCGAGAAGTGCATGGGGCGGAGCCAATAATTGCACAAAGAAGTCTCTCACTAGTTCCCGATTACCGGATAAATACTTTTAAGCACTAGACAGGTGTGAATCGAAGAAATGGGATACTAAAAGCAAATAGCTTCAATATATACAATAATATGTGGCTTCTAATTCGGATAGCATAGAAAATTCCATTAGATATAATAACGGTGATAAGATAATAATTTATCAACTGAAATAATATCATTATTTTTACTTTCAATTTTAATACTTTTTTACATATAAGATGTAGCAGACAGGATGACAATAAATATATCCTGCAAATGACAACATCAACGCGAGGCGGACAACTAGTGCGCATAAAGCCCAATCAGGGTGGTCCATCAACCTGGTTATAATTTTATTTCACGAATTTCTTTTTTAAAATGTTTCTCTTCCGAATTCGGCGAATTCTGTTTATGTTTACCTATGTCAGGGGAATAAAAATATGTCAAATATATGTGAGTAAAATTCAGAGATGTTTTGTAGTGCGATACGTCAGAGTCTGGGGAACGAGGGCCGCCTTATTGTATCCGTTTCAATGATCGCTGCACAAACATCAGATGCAACTGCTGTTGAGCGTTGTTTTGCTTGCAATTACCGTAATTGGATGCTTTGTTTTTCTTTGTGTACGAGGTGTGTTCTATTGTTTTCTTAAGACAATAAAATACATCTGTTTATTTTATTCCACTTTATTTTGCACTAGCAAGTGTTGCGTGTGATTGAACAAACTGCAGAATTACCGCGATTTGAAAGCCATAACATTGATTTCATATATTACTAGCTGACCCGGCAAACGTTGTTTTGCGAAAAAATAAAAAATAAATTTTTGGGGTATAAAAAATAGATGTTGGCCGATTCTCAGACCTACCCGATAAGCACACAAAATTTCATCAAAATCGGTCCAGCCGTTTCGGAGGAATTTGGCAACAAACACCGCGACACCAGAATTTTATATTTTAGAATATTGTCTGTTCCAATCACAGACCACATGCAACTTCTTGGTGTAGACCTTAATTCCGATCTGAACTTTGGTAGGCATATCGAGTCCATTGCCAAAACGGCTGCCCGAAAATTGGGCATCCTTTCCAAGGTTAGGCGGTACTTCACTGCGAGACAGCTCCTTAACTTATATAAAGCACAAGTCCGATCCTGCATGGAGTACTGCTGCCACCTCTGGGATGGATCTGCCCGATATCAGTTGGCTGCACTGGACTCGATTGAAAGGCGAGCTAAGAAACTCATTGGCGACGACTCCCTTGTGGAGTCTCAACTTCAAAGCCTACAGCATCGCCGAAAAGTAGCATGTCTATCAATTTTCTATCGTCTGCACCATGGAGAGTGTGCGTCCATTCTCTTCGATTTGATCCAACCGGAACCGTTCCACTTGCGAAACACGAGACGCGGGCGGGGGTTTCATCCCTTCGTGGTTGAAGTTCCTCGGTCACGCACGAAGCGTTACAGTTCCACCTTCCTTGTCCGAACTGCTAAGGAGTGGAACTCACTGCCTGCGTCTGTGTTTCCCCAAAATTACAATCTCGGGGTCTTCAAACGTAGGGTAAATGGGCATCTACTAGGTAAGCGTGGTCCACCTTCGGCCGCATCTGCACCTAACATCAAGTGAGATCGCGGCCAAGCGCTGCCTTGACTTATAAAAAAAAAAATGAATGTAATTTTAATTAATTACATGTATAGATTAATATATATTTTTAAATCTCTTGAAGAATCAGATTTCCATGAATTTTGATTTAAATAATAATTGTCTATTATTATTTTAATTAAAATCAAATATAAATAGTATACATTAAACAAAGCTTTTGTTGTACATAAATGTCATAAGTAAGTATCTAGTACAAAAATCAATTCTTGAAAGCAATGAGTGTTAGCACCCAATCCACTATTACGAGTATCTTTGTAACCATCAAATCGTCTAGACTAGGTTGTGGTTCTGAAGTGGTAGGTATGCCACGTGTGAGCATTAAATTATACTCGAACTACAACCGCATCGTAATCCAATCGTAGTCGGGTGTGAATTGTGATATCACCAATAAAAAGGAAGCAATATTATCATCTAGCTGTCTCCTAAAAACAAATTTACAGGCGAGAAGGTTCTACACGCCTTCTTTACGGGGAATATCTCCCACCTACAAAATTTGATACTTTATACACAAACCGTTTAAGATTTCTCTTAAACTTTATGAAATCCTGCTTTCTACTAAGCAATTTCATTTTTTTTAATGTAAAATTAAGTGGCTACTATCGCCTATAACACAAGCCTACCACATTATCATTAAGGGATCAAAAAGGGATAGGGAAATGAAAATGACTATAATTGTTGTATTTCCATGTAATTATAGTCATTTTGAGGATATAAAATTATTTTCATGTAAAAATTGCATTAAATTTTTTTTTCGTAAACAAATAGATCTATTTCCTCAGGGTTCAAGCTATTTTCATAAGGTTTTTATTAAAATCTATCATAATGGTTTAGCTGGGAAAACGCAACAGACAGATAGACAAGCTTTACGTTTAACATGCAGCTGTAATATACGTGTGTTTATCCTTCTGATAGAGCAAACTCCAGCCGGATCGCTGTTAATATAAATACCTACAAGGAAAAAGGAAAATCCTGCTTAATTGTCTCGGTTTTGCGTGAAATGATTTACAAGTTAATTTTCCATTTTCTTATTACAAATGTGAGTAGATTAGTGTGGTAAGATGGTTAAAAGCTTCTTCTGTAGGTGTAGGTCGTCAGAGGCTGATTTTTTCTTTAGTTCAAAAAATACAGAAGATTTTATTCCAGATTTAACTTCTGAGGAATAGTTTAACGAGAAATGGCACCACAAAGGTTCTACAAGGAAATGTGATAAAATCGTTCCCAACTTATTTGGTATAACATTTCCAAGCGAGTAATCCCTAGGCGATATCAGTTTCAAACCTATTTTCCGTTTCATATCTGAATTCAACGCATTTAACTCTGACCTAATAACTACAGATTTAATAGAGCGTTTCAAACAGTAAAATATTTTATATTAAATGCTTAAAATATTTGTATAAAATAACGAATCGTTTGCAGTATTTTATTGAAAAACTTTTATAATACATGCGAGGTCGCGGCCGCTTAGTGACCGCTAACCGCTTGTACTTGCGATTTTAAAATCTACGCACTAAAGCAAAATCTCATTGGCCGCTGCGACCTTGCCGTGTAGTGCGCATGTAAGCTTAATTGTAAGGCTATTTTTACCATGGATCTAATACTACGTCCTTTATTTTTACTAATATTTTAAAAAATGCAGGTTGATGAAATAAGAAGGTTCCTGATTTTTTTGCATTTTGGATGTAAACCGCTTTCTGTAGCTAATATAGTGTGGGTTTGTAAATTATTCCACATAAATGTTTGTTTATATATATATTTAAATCAATTATTGTACAACTAAATTTATTTACATATTATGCAATCAACCGACACGTATTTAATAATGAAATATTTGTCCACATCAAATCCAATGTTATTTACAAGACCATTATTTACACCACACTATTTTCAATCAGTTGACAGCGACCTCTCAAAATTTTCTTTCCGGCCGGTACGATCGAAAAGGTTGTCTATCCTGTTATGGTGGTGGACCAAGTTGCACGCCACATATTCCCCCTGGCCAGACCATTACTATGGTCGATAGTAATCTGGGAATTTGATCCGACGACCACTGCGCGACCTCTTCTCCTCGTGCACGACGTTAGGACTTGAAGATGGCTCTTCGGGCAGCTCACAACCGTTTTCGTTGAGGGGCGTCGCTTCTCTCATAAGAAATGCCGGTTTCAGCCTGTCGACGGAGATGTTCTGTATCTTGCCGCGGACATCGATGGTAAAAAATTTAGGCTGCCTCTTCAGTATTTTATAGGGTCCAGCGTACGGCGGTTCTAGAGATCTTCTGAGATAGTCTTGTCGTATGAAAACGTGCGTTGCTGTATTCAGGTCTCGGGGCATGTAGAAAGGTGAATTATTGTGCCATGTGGTAGGTTGTGGTGTCAATTTTGCCATGTAGGAACGAAGCCGGTTGACGTACTCGGTGACGTCTCTAACGTTGCAGTCGTTACTCGGTGAGAAGAATTGACCCGGTAGACGCAGGGGTTCGCCATAAACAAGTTCAGCTGGAGACGACTGTAGATCTTCTTTCCAGGAACTACGCATTCCCAGAAGTACTAAGGGCAAAGCTTCAACCCAGCTGGATGTGTTGTGGCACATAATGGCGGACTTGAGTTGGCGATGCATCCTCTCGACGATCCCGTTTGCTGCAGGATGGTATGCTGTGGTGCGAAAATGTCGCGCACCAATCAAGGCAGAGAGGGCCTTGAAGAGACTGCTCTCGAACTGTCGACCACGGTCCGTAGTCACACGAGCAGGACAACCGTACCTGGCTATCCAGCCAGAGACGAGGGCAGTTGCACAGGATACTGCTGTTATCTCCTTCAATGGAAACGCCTCAGGCCAACGAGTAAATCTGTCGATGACTGTAAGGCAATATCTGAAATCATAAGACAGAGGTAAGGGTCCTATGATGTCGAGGTGTATATGAGAAAACCTCGAGGAAGGAGTTTGAAAGGAAGAAAGAGGTGATTTAGTGTGACGGAAAATCTTGCTTTTCTGGCACTGTAGGCATTCTCTTGTCCATTCTCTGCAGTCTTTCTTTATTCCTGGCCATACGAATCTCTGCGTGACCAGTCGCACAGTTGCAGATGCTCCGGGATGATGCAGGCCATGGATCATGTGGAAAACTTGTCTACGCAGCTGAGGAGTGATATACGGTCGAGGAAGTTGTACAGAAGTGTCACAGTAGACAGGTAAGTTGTTCTCCATATATTTCCTTTTCTGCAGTTTCAGGGCTGAACCGTTTATCAGGAGGTCTTGCAGTTCAGGATCTGATTCCTGATATCGTGCAAGTTCCTCGTAATCAATTGCAGTTGCAATTTCTTCTACTCGTGACAGTGCGTCAGCTACAATGTTTTCTTTTCCAGGTAAGTATCTAATGTCAGTTGTAAATTGCGCGATAAAGTCTAAATATCTAAATTGACGTGGAGTACATGTGCTTTTGTTCGTGGAAAAAGCAAAAGTCAGTGGTTTATGATCAGTGAACACGACGACTGTTCTTGCCTCCACCATGTATCGGAAGTACTTGACTGCTTCATAAATTGCTAATAGTTCACGATCGTAAGGACTATACTTCTTTTGTGAGGTAGACAGTTTTCGTGAGAAGAAAGCTAAAGGTTTCCAGTCTTTATCGGATTGGCAACGTTGTTGGAGTACAGCACCTATAGCAGCGTCTGAAGCGTCCGTGATCAACGCTAATTCCGCAGACGGATCCGGATGGTTGAGAAGTGTAGCTTCTGACAACGATACTTTACAATCTTCGAATGCACGTGTCAGTTCTGGAGTCATGTTGATAGGCTGTGATCCTTTAACTTTAGGTCCGGCAAGCAAAGTATTCAGAGGAGCTTGAACTTGTGCAGCATTTGGCACAAATCGGCGATAAAAGTTAAGCATCCCTAAAAAACGTCGAAGTTCCTTTACAGTTTTAGGAATGGCGTACTCCTGTATAGCCTGAACTTTGGTATTCAGAGGCTTAATACCAGCTACCGAAACAGAGTATCCGAGGAATGTTACTTCTGATAAACCAAATTTGCACTTGGCTGTGTTGATCAGAATGCCGTATTTTTTCAGTCTCTGGAATAATTGATGCAGATGTTCTTTGTGCTTCTCTGGAGATGGCGAAAACACTATTATGTCATCAATGTAGCCGTAACAGAATTCGAGACCACCCAAGACTTCGTCGATGAACCTCTGAAAAGTTTGCGCAGCATTCCGAAGTCCAAAAGTCATATATGGGAATTCGAACAATCCGAATGGTGTCGTGATTGCGGTCTTGGGTATATCCTCAGGATTTACGGGAATCTGGTTATATGCCTTCACAAGATCAACCGTGGAGAATATTGTAGCTCCAGCAAGTTCATAGGTGAAGTCCTGTATATGTCGGATGGGATACCGGTCTGGAATTGTTCTGGAATTCAGTGCTCTATAATCACCACAAGGTCTCCAACCTTCATCCTTCTTCTTGACCATATGCAGGGCTGAGGACCATTGGCTTTCCGAACGTCTAGCAGTTCCACTTTCGAGCATGTCTTCAAATTCCTTCTTGGCTGCTTGGAATCGAACTGGATCGAGACGTCTTGGCTTGCAATAAACTGGAGGACCTTGCGTTGTGCGGATGTGATGAAGAGTGTTGTGCTTCACTGTAGACTGCAAACCTGCTGGTCTCGTAATTTCAGGATAGCTACGCAAAATTTCATGAAACTCTGATTCTCCCGAAACTACTTTTACAGAGGAGATACCATCTGAAGTTTTGGATAGTTGCGCGTTTGCAGTTAGCGACGTAATACTATCGATCAGGCGCTGATGTCTACAGTCAACCAGTAATCCATAGTAGCTTAAGAGATCCACTCCAATTATGGGTTTCGAAACGTCAGCGATTACGAAATTCCAAACAAAATCTCTTCTTAGACCTAGGTTTAGATGAAGCCGAATTGGTCCATAAGTGTGTATCACTGTACCATTAGCAGCTACCAACTCGTACGACGTTTTGGTACAGGGCGTCTTGACTGCTGTTCGCGGAAAAACACACAAGTCGGAACCAGTGTCCACCAGGAACTGCATTTTTGAGGCGCGATCAGTTACATATAGACGGCCTGTTGTAGATGATGGGCAATCGTTGGCCGCTACTTCCGACTGCCCTTCGAGTTTACCGACTCGAAGCTGCATGGTTGTTTGCATTTTCTAGCCTTGTCAGCGAATGTATAATGGTAATAACAATGTGGATGATTCGGTGGTGGTTGACGTGGTCGGGAGCGACTTCGTGAGCGAGTTCGGCGCATATACGTATTCCGGTGGTAAGTGCTGTGATTATGTTCTCTTCCGTTAAGTCTGGCAGTAAGAGCTGATACCTGTTTTGTGAGCTCTGCGACCTGTGCTTCAAGATCATTTTGGACAGACAGTGTGGGCTTGGATGTACTTGCCACTTGTGGACATGGAGGAACGATCTCGTGAATCTTGTCAGCTAGTTCTGCGATTTTCTCTAGGGTCAAATCGGACTGCGATGCTACAACCGTCTGAATATTGGTCGGTAAGCGGCTAGACCAAATAGTGGAAAGGAAATCTTTCGGAACCGACGGACCAGCTAAATCTTGTAGATGACGCAAGAATTGTGATGGCTTACGATCTCCAAGCTCTTCGTGCATCAACAACTGCTTCACTCTTTTTTCTTGAGATGCTGAAAGGCGTTTAATAAGCTCGGTCTTTAGCCTTAAATATTTATCTGTGTCCGGCGGGTTAATTATAATGTCCTTCACTTCAGCAACATAGCGATGCTCCAGCTGTCCGACAACATAACAGAATTTCGTCTCGTCTGTAGTTATTCTGGAGAGCAGGAATTGGCTTTCAATTTGGGCAAACCATAGTGCAGGTTCTTCTGGCCAGAACGGAGGTACTCTAGCGTTAATTCTGACGATCTCTTGCCTGTCATCGTCCGCTGATGTCATTTTTAATTTATTTTGAAAAAACGCTCCGCTTATGTTTGCACCACACACCAAATTATTTTTTCCGAAAATCTTGAAAACTTTTCCGAATATATTATGCGTTTTCTATTTACTCACAAATTATTTGTGAGTCGTCGGTGGTCACCAGTTGTGGGTTTGTAAATTATTCCACATAAATGTTTGTTTATATATATATTTAAATCAATTATTGTACAACTAAATTTATTTACATATTATGCAATCAACCGACACGTATTTAATAATGAAATATTTGTCCACATCAAATCCAATGTTATTTACAAGACCATTATTTACACCACACTATTTTCAATCAGTTGACAGCGACCTCTCAAAATTTTCTTTCCGGCCGGTACGATCGAAAAGGTTGTCTATCCTGTTATGGTGGTGGACCAAGTTGCACGCCACAATAGTAATATATATTTTTTTAATTTAGGGTATCCTTGAGTACATTATATTATCTTTTTTTTCTAATATAAAAGGCGATGTGTGTATGTATGTCTCCTATAGACTCCAAAACCGCTGCACCGATTTTGATGAAACTTTCAGACAATCTTCAGATTAGTCCAGCGGGTGTTCCTGTAAAGTTTGGTAGCAATCGGACGCGGACGAAGTCGCGGGAAAAATAGTAGGTATAATATAATAAATAAATTATTATAATTATAATACATTAATTTATATCTATCAGCTATTTGTTTGAACAGAAGCGTACACAGTCTTGATTAAGCAGTTGTCTGTAAGCAACAGTATTACTAACTACTTACGTCGGTTAGTAACCAAATGACATAGTAGTACTCAATCCACTCAAGTAGCTCGTAAACATTTTAGTGTATGTCGTAACATACCACTCGGAGATTAGAATTGTCGGGTTACTGTCAACACTATTCGCAATGGATTACGATCTGCTGGTTTTTGTCAGTAATTATGATTAATAGTCCGGTCAAGTTATCTTAAAAAAATAGGGATAAGCTTAGAACAATCCGCAAAGAGCTAGAAATTGGTACGGACTCTAATAATGCAGTTATTACATTTGAGCCAAAGGGGATTTATATGAAAAATTTGAATTTCATAAAATTAATTGTAAGGTAATAAATAATTTAACGGAGGATTTTTTTAAATAATCACCCTCTTACCACTGTACTTTTTTTTGCAGATGGCGACTTTTCACGTTTCATTTATAATAGTGTTCGCAACATTCTGTGGCAGTTTGATTTGACTAATAGGATTCAGATTGAATGTTTTATTGTGTTTTCTTAATTTAAATTTTAAAATGTTGATTATAATTTGTATTTTGTATTATTATTATTATATTTGTAGGATTTTATCTCAGTGCTGTATCTATGTATCCATTTTTTTAAATATTTATTTTGTGTATGGAACTCTAAGTCTTTAAATATTTATGTACAAAATACGGAATAAAGAAAAAAAAAGAACACAAAAATTTGCGGGACACTGCATGCAAAGTGAAATAAATAAATGCTGGCTTAACATTCTACGACCTCCCGCCGATTTTTGCACCAAAACTCCTAGCAAATATCACCTTACCTCACTTTGATATGCATCTATCCTTGTCTATTCCTCTATTCGTGAAAGAGACAGAGTCTTCTATCGCTTTAGTGTCGTTCTGGCACACGCTTTATGGTGAGGGGGCAGGATTTAAAGGGTATGTTTACGATCTGGCGAAGTGTACCGCAATTTTTCACAGACGACTTTCCTTGTCTGTATTAACTAGCCCGCTTTTATGTACAGTACACAAGTTATGACTGCACGGTACTAAGCAGAAATGAGAATATCCTACTTTGAAAATATTTGGAAAAGTTACTTACAAGATGAGAGTAAATGTTTTGCTTTTAATTATATTATATTACAAATAACCTTTTGTAAACAGTACTTTATTATTAGTAGTATTTTGAACAAACCTGGGAAAGAAAAGTAAGCTGAAATACACCTTAGAATAAATATTATCTATTTATTTCTTTTTTATTTCTTTATTATTTCTGTCTTTTATTTGGATCACATCAATGAAATTATTTATTTAAAGAAAACTTAAGAGCATCAATATATCTCATAATAAGTATGTAGAATAAAACTTTCATTATAAAATAATAAAATTAAGGCCTATTATAAAGTGATACTTTGGAAAAACTAGTCATTTTAAAATTAAATTTTTAATTAAAAATTAAACTATCCTCAGTAAAATAACACAATATATTAAAATTAGCCAATAGCAAATATTCATGAACATTCGTTTTTTCAATATAAATGTGATAGATCTAGTCTACTTCAATTAACAAATTAACAAATACAGAGATATCGGCACCGGCTACATATTCATTCCCTTCGGTGTCGAATCTCTGGGTCCGTGGGGTCCCAACGCGCTTAAATTTTTTAACACCTTATCGAAACGTTTGGTCGACATAACCGGCGATTCTAAATCTGGCTATTACCTCGGTCAACAGATAAGTATTGCTATACAACGAGGTAATGCAGCCAGCATGCTTGGGACCCTGCCAAAGGGACCGATGCTTTATAATATATAATGTGTAAATATATATACATAATTTAGAATTAGATTTTAATGTTAGTAAATTAACGTTTAAGTTCGCTGCATTTAGTCACTGATTACACTCGATCAAGATTAAAGTATAAAATAAAATCTAGTTATAAACGTCTACTTCTTATACCTACTTAATATTGCTGTTTAATTCTCGAGTACGAAAGCTTCAAGTTTTATTTGTATCTTATTTTGAGCTTAATTAATAGAGATATAAAAGTTTAATTAATTCCAAATTGACTGGCAATTCATTAGGCATTATTGCTTTCGTAACTTGTTACAGTGAATAATTTAAATTCTTATTTTAATACAACTTTTCTCATTACCAATCCGAGCATTTGAATTGGTTCGCGGTTGAGATGAGTAGAGACCGGGGCCGGTTGATTTGAGAAACGGGTGGTTAATTACTTTTTAACGCTCTCTACAGATGTTTAGCAAACGTCAAAAGTGGAATAGACACTGTAAAAAGTATATTGACAGAATAAAAACTAACATTTTAATTTAAATTGCCATTAGTTAGCTGAAAGAAAGTCTAGATTTAAAGAAGTTTATTAGCTCATGCGAAATTAATGAACCTTATAACTTAGTACCAGTAATTGGTATTTATATACGGCACCAAATCCTGGTTATCATGATCTTGACTTGAAGCCGCTATCTAGAATATAAGGGTTTCTATACATCGAAATACTACAATAGAATTTGCGTCACAAATGCCAAAGCGGCATATGAAAAGTACACTTTTGACAGAATTATGGTGGACTCATGCTTTCGCGCGTCAAAGGTAGAAGGTAGTAACGACCAACTTCTACTATTCATTTTAAACTCCAATGTGTTGAAGTAAAGTCACATTTTCTTTTAATGACATAATGTTTTGATGCTCTACGTATATGTCACTTTTAAATGACGTATGCATTTAATAATGCATTTAATTTAATATTTTTTTAATATTTTTAATGTTTTTTTTATGATGTTGTTCGTAGTGTTTTGTTTTGTAAATATACTTATATTTCTTGTTACTTTTATTGTCACCGGAAGTCAAAGGAGAGCTCATAATTATTTTAAATGATTACACAAAATATTCATAGATAGATAAGACAAACCTTACGAATTCAAAGAGAAACCTTCGTCCCAGAAATCCGTGTGTGGCTTTGTTTTCATAATTACGATAGCATTCGGCGCACCGCATACGTGGTCGTTACGAATCAATGATGTATAAGGGTTCGTTGTGTCATTTTTGTGTGGGTTACCCTTAATAAATAATTGTACCTTTGTTTAACAAAGGATAGAACCGTCGACTGCTGCGGAAATGTTTGGAAGCAAGCGTTCTCTTCTCTACGTGTGTATGTATATGGAATCGTACATGGAATCGGTTATAGAGCGAAAATCGAACGGGAATAGATATTCCACATGATGGAACTGTGTGTGCATGTGTAACATCAAAGAGGTTGCAACGATCCAAAGACTCAGATGGTGCTGTGAATACAGAAGGGAGGGATTTTCCACTTAAATTCTCTTCTGATTTGATTATTTCCATATCAAAGACAGATCCAAACTAGTATCCATTTAGATCTAGATCAATGCTAAATTTAGATCAAAGTCTAGGTACGATCATCCAATAGGTTCGAAATTTTATTATTTACATTAGAAGAAATTATTCTAATTTCTATTCGTAATAATAACCTAGCTTGATTATCTCCAGGCGCAAGTAAAATTTCGATTACTAGACTAATAGTAAATAACACCAGAGTTGCATAAACTCTTTAAAATAAACTTACATCATATCCACATGTAAATCCCTTGCTACTACTTCCCAGAATCAGCTTTGAAAAGTTCATTTCCGAAGTTGGCCATTCCGGGAATCGAATCCGAGATCCTTGAGACAGAACGATCACCCTAACCACTCATCCAATGGGATGGCCTATAAACGTGGACACTGTGTGGTATATTTATACTTTAAAAATACCAATATAATATATAAAAAAACAAATATATTTCGATAATGGCTGCCATGGACCATCGTCATATACCTACCACAATTTATATCGCATTTTTACTATTATTTATTACAATGTTTATTGATATTTTGTTTATGTAACCCAGTTATTAACTATCTAGTGGGTGGGACATAATATACAAATAATATTTATATATAAATCCTATAAATATGAAAACAAAAAAAAAATTAATAATATGTATTTAAAAAGCGAAACAATATAAAAATGTAAGCAGCAACTAGTCGAGTAGGTTTTATAACAAAAGAAAAAGGTCACGGAGAAAAATCAACTTTGAACAAGATTGAATAAGTGGATACAAGAAGCAATATGATTTTCCGGAAGTTGAAGGGTACTTTAAAACATATTTTATGTATTATCATTTGTTCTAATTTTGAAGTTTAGAGAGGCTTTAATAGAATTTCGAAATTATTTTGGAACAAGTTGAGAGCATTTATTAGTTGTTTGCTTCTTGTTTTCTCATTTATGATTTTCGAGAGAGAATTTTCCGGGGCGCACCTATCCGTTCCGTTCCGATACTCATTGTCCTGTCAGAACTTTTCTTTGTAAAATCTGCATGTAAAATCGATTTTATTAGTAATCATAATTAGAGATTTTTATAAAAAAAGTTAAAAATCAAAATATTCTTTCTTTGAATTTCTCTCACTAAATTGACACGAATTTCAATTTCATTTTTTTTTGTTGATTTATGACGGTCAATCCATTCAATCCTTAGATGAGACATTCCATACATAACTAGAACTATTATGGAAATTTACGAATCGTATCGATCATTACGAAATTTTCCATACACGTTTAGTTAGTTGTCAGGGGTACAGATAAAGACATGGGGTACAAGGAACACCAAAAATTTAAATTATCAGGTATCCAATCTCTACAGTCTAGAAGGTACACAGTCTTAAAATTAATCTACCAAGTTTATTCTTTTTAGAGATAAATAGAAGTCAATATACGCTTCATAATGCTTGGTTATGCAAACGACAGTAACTATGTATAATTAATTAAACCGTTTATTGTCTTATAATAGGCATATTATAACATTGAGCTAATATTAGGCTAATAATTGGCATGCGGCCATTTGGCTGCTATAATAGGCTGTATTAGATACTAATAATGTAAACAATAGCCCAGCAGGCAGTTAGGAAACAGGTAATAAAGAAGACAGGATTGGCAATCGTGATACTATTAGCCTTTTATGGTCAACTGAGCCCACAGCCCGTTTAGCCTGCGGACTAAGTCGACTAATTTCGGTTTCTTTTGTTGGTGACTCAGCCCACTAACCGGTCAACTCAGCCCGCGGGCTCAGTTAACCACTTGCTACGGCTAAAGGTCTAATCAGCCCGCGGGCTAACGGGCTGTGGGCTCAGTTGACCATAAAGCGACTATTAGCAACGAAGGGCACTGGTTCTAGCAACGAAAAATATGCTCACGATAGAAGATATATGCAGTCCAGCTTGAGAACAGGTAAGCCTTCTCTGAAAAGCCGTGGAACACTTCTATACACACGCGTAAGAATTTGATGTCTGACAAAAATACTTACATCTAATATTATAAAGAGGAAATATTTTATTGTTTGTTTGTTTGTTTGCATTGAATAGGCTCCGAAACTACTGAACCAATTTGAAAAATTCACCGTTTGAAAGCAATATTATCAGCGAATAACATAGGCTATATTTTATAAAGTTAGCGGTGCAACAACTAGTGAGCAATAAAGATTCAATAAATTAGGTATAGCTCATTATTTATTTTTGTCAAGAGTTAATTTTTTCATGTTTCTGTTACAATTGAAGTATGTTATTAAAACAATAATTCAAATGCAACGAATAGGTACCAAATTTATGAAAAAATATCACGGAACTTTATTTTATTAAATAAAAGGAAACTTTTCAACTACATATAATAACCAGAACAATTTCGTTACCGCTTCAAGTTTGACGTCCATACTTCATATTTTATTAGCGAAGTTGGCGTTTCTGTGTTGGGGCCAAGTTAATATGGACATAAAACCAATTCAATTAATGCAACAGTTAAAATATTAACTAGAAGACATATATCTAGGAATTATTTGGGAATTGAAATTATTTCTTAACTATTTAATCTATCTATTTTCTAATTATCCGTACTAATCCTACTAATCCTACTAATATTATAAATGCGAAAGTTTGTATGGATGTATGGATGTATGTATGGATGTTTGTAACTCTTTCACGCAAAAACTACTGAACCGATCACCATGAAATTTTGCATACACGTTGTTTCGGACACCAGAAAGGACATACCTTACCTTTCATCCAGAACGCGGACGAAGTCGCGAGCACCAGTTAGTATACATATACATTGACTATGCGCAGTCACGGTGCTAATTTATTTAAATTTACATACAGAAAAAAAGTACTGCTCCCGAGGGATTATCTAAAATTAAGGAAACTAACTCCTGGCTAAGTATAATAGCAATAACGATGTTAGGCGATATATTGTTTTTTCAACGCGGACGAAGTCGCGGGCACCAGCTAGTATTAATAAACTATATTACTATATATACATTAATTATTCAGGGCTGCCTGAATGAATGCGTGCCCTGGGGTATTTACTACAATATGTAGAAATAACTATAGAATCGTAGTGTCTTAGCCCTCTAAAGACACAAGAGCTCCCTTGTGCGAAACTCTAGGATTGCTACTATTAAAAAAAAATTAAGTACTTTGAAATTCTTATGTTTAATGTTTAAAGAATTCTTCGTCGATGCCCAACTGGCTTACGACTCGCTGTATATTTAGGTTGTAAATGGAAATTGAATTGATAAGTAGCGTTGGAACCACAGCAGTGACCTTCCGTGACTGAAACAAAGTTCAATTACTACTTATTCAACATTTTGTTGACATAAATTGGGGTCGAGAAATTTCCCTATCTCTGTCCCGAATTTTCTATAAAAATACTCTCAAATAATAAGGGCTTTTCTTTTCACAGTTCGTAAATATTTAAAAACTCAATATAATTTTGATATTTTGTCTAGGAGTAATCAATATGATGACTAAATTAAGTATCATTATTTTTCAAGAATTATTTTTATACTCGTATGTATATTTATTATTTTTACATCATCTGTTGGGATTGGGACACAAACCAGCGAAGTATACCGGAGCATACTGCCCGCCGAGTGATTGACAACATGGTCCGAGGTATTCGCATTTCCATGGCAAGCGCAGCTCACTTCACTTCTTAAATATCTTACCTTATATTAATCTTGGATTAAGTTAAGTTCAAACTTGGATTTAATCTTGGATTTTATTTTTTTAATTTGACTACATTTCATTTATATATTGGCAAAAATCTTTGGATATATTTTTTACAATAAGTCCGAAATCTGCAGTACCTATATAGTAACGTAAGAACGGTATAGTTACAGAAATCTGGTAAACAGAAGAGCCATTATAATACCATTATGAATATTTGAAAAGTTGTGTGAGACATCTTCTCCGAAAAAGTATTGGATACAAAACGAATGTCTTAAGAGGGAACTTTACGAAAGTTTTTTTCGTAAAGTTCCGAGGAAACGAACCTTACACGGATGTCACAATAATCTATATTAATGGGGTAGTCTCGCGCACAACTTGGTAATTGTGATTGACGTAACAACTCACTGAAATTGATGGCCGAGTGGAACTTCCCCAGTTGTAATCATTTTTCCCCCGGAGCAGCTCAGAGTACTTACTTGCTTGTAACCTGGCCTGTCGTGTCTGATATGGGGTCATGACCCCTCTCTCTCTCTTGTATCTTTTCATTTGCTTTTAAAATATTATTTTTCCCATCAACTCTCAAGGTTTTTAACGCCAGACGCAAAACGCGGGGTGTTTTTAGTTTGATGTGTGTGGCTGTGTATATGTATAACCGTGTGTTGCCTTAAAAAACACACAAACACACAAGGGCTTTATATTAAGTATTTTAAACCAAATAAATATTTAAGAATATTTTCAATAATTTTTAGAAAGATTTACTTAATTTTTTATTTTCTCACACTTGCATATTTTTATGTAAGACCGTGCGATTAAGTTTTATCTTTATATAATAACATAAAATGTTTAAGGAAAAATATACTTGGCCGCTTTGATCAATGAGGGCAATCGATCTTTCCTGGAAGCTGATACGTTGTGTTTAAGTGAATTTTTCAATAAGAAATGTTTTTAAGTATATGTAATTATAGGTATAGGTAGGTAGGTATAGGTATACATTATATATGTGACTGGTTGACAATACAACGCTGTTTGACATTCAAGTTATAATTAATCATACAATATTATTTCTTATCCTATACCTACATACATATATACAACTTAATTATATGAGATGCTACTTAGCGACTTTTAAAATTAGATAGAAAAGTCCGCGTCCGTCGCGCGTCGTCCCAACAATAGTCTGCTACTGCCTCAAAAAGGCTGCTATATATGCTAGCGCCATCTATCGATAAAAAAATATAATATGTGTGAAGCCAGCAGGTCGCTAGTATTTTAGTAACATTTACCAAAACTTTTACTAAACCCAGCAACTGTTAGTAAAACATGAACACTTAAGTTTACAAACCATAACATTTTTTTTATATATATATAGATATCTTTTGCAAACATAAAAAAGATATGTAATGCGTTTGAATAAGTTAAACTAGAACAAGGAAGTAATTTTGGATCGGGTGATCTTTAAAGGTAGCGCTGGGTGGCATGGAGAGGTAGCAACGCGGCGTTATCTTGTCCAACGGTTGTTTGGCGGATCGCCAAACGGCGGATCCCGGTCAATAATCGCCTTTGGGCTGTTTATGCGCCTAACCTAGGGTTGTCACTTCAATATATACATATTTTACAACTATACCTCAACTTGTTACTTGCAAGTTTTCACTACCCTAACCAAATTTGCAGTTCATATTTTTTTTATAGAAAGAGTGGTCGAGACAGTCGAGGACGATCCATTTTATGGCAAATAGCCACCGTCACCTAAGGACACAAGCAACTTCAGTATTTTGCAGGTGCGCTTCCGACCCCACAACACTGGAAGGAACCTATATTGTATCCGTTTGAGAACGCTTCAGAAAGGTAAAAATTGTCCCATGGACATTCATTCATTGGACATTCAACACTCATTGTTATTGGAACACTCATGTCTTCTGTAAGTATCTGGCTTCTTTGAATTCTGACCGAGTTTATCGTTTTCTTTGTGTGCATCTACAAACTCTAAATTATTATTATTCGCATGGCAGAAAATCTGGATGGCCATCTTTTTAATATTTCTTTCTTTACAAAGAAAGGCTGTAACTGCTGCCATAACTAGTCTCTTTCCGGTGATCTTGCCTATCATTAAAAGTTTGAATCTTGCGTATATGGAACATGACCAGCAAATGCCCTACATACATTAGTATTTTTATATATTTTTAATTTAAGCAAATTGTCGTTTCTTGCCAAACTGATCAAACAAACATTTGACCATTAAAAAAAATCATTTATTTATTTTACTACGATAAAAGTGATCAACTACTAATTCGTGATCTTCAGTGGGAGCCACTAAACAAAAAGTTCATAATTATTATGAAGTAACAGAATGCAAAATTAGACAAGATAAGACTAAAAACAAGTATTTGTATAATTGTATTTGTAGGTCCGTTTTCATATTAGATAATTTATAAGAATATGAGTTATGTATTGTACTCATAATCTGATAAAGCTGTGGTCAGTTGTAAGATTAGAGATTAGAAACCTAACTAGATTTCTAGAAATATGTGAGTATAATTTAAAGTTGTGTTGATTTCAACATTTGGTTTTCTTTCCATTTTATGAATAAAATGAAGGAATATTTTAAAAAAGCCTTGGCTCTTCATTATGAAGATGGGAACGCAGGCCGCAAGTGAACCACGCGACGGAACATTAGGGATATACTATAAAAAAAGTGTATACCACATAAGTACTGTTCGCTTTAATTCAGCTAAAAGCACTCGCAACTATGTTCGTTTGTGTGCCCCACATTTTGGTTGTACACGAGCAACATTCTCAAGATCTAGACTTGCATGGCGTGCATTTAACTGTACTTTTTACATGTCCATTAAAGTTAAACTAATATCACTCAGTGGGTGGACCACGTAATGGAATTTCGCAAAACTCAATTATTTATAAACTAGCTGTTGCACGCGACTTTGTCCGCGTAACTTTATAGAATATACATATTACTCGCTGATAATAGGTGAAAGAATTTTCAAAATCGTTTTTGAGTTTATTTGTTATAAACGTACAAATATACAAATCTTCTCTCTTTATATCATTATTAGTATCTAATAGATTGTCGAAAATTAATTGGGAAAAAATTGCAATTTTTACACCTCCGAAATGCCTATTGTCCAATCTCAAGTTGGCGCAACTTCTGTTGATTTTTTCGACCGAAGTACTAGGAAAAAAAAGTCTCACTAGTTCGGTCAACCGAACTGTCAACCGAACTACTGGGAATACACCCACAATTGGTGTTCGATATTATTAATTTTGCATTAAATATTTTTAACTGTAGATGTTTAATTGATTAAATCATTTCAACGGTAGGAGTACAGTTTAATTGGTAGGAATTGTGTGTTGCTACGTCGATAACGTGTGGCGGAAATACTGAACCGCAAATGAGATACAGATTTTCGAACGTCAAACTTCCACCACCTCGCTCTGGTTTAAATTAAGCCCAAACGTCACCAGAAACTTCGATATTCGTGATTTCCTGTTACATTCCTTTGTGCATGTTCGCTACACTCGTCCAAATTTTACAGAATATATGCGCCACTAAATAAAGATCGATATTAATATTTAACACGGTTACCGAGAATTCAGAATTGTGTGAACACTTGTTCGCGCTCCTAACAATCGCAAGGTTCGATGCCTATACAAATAAACGACGCTATCCGTCCATTCTTTTAAAATTTATCCTTTGTGTAAAAGGGGCTTGTTTAAAAGGGACCTAAATTAGCTTTGGATATCCATTTTAATGGCAGATGTGAGAGGTGGTAGATAATAAATTGGCTCCGGGTCAATGCGGAGACTACCGTCGCCATTTGCGAATTGTCGAAACGTAATTCATTTTATTAACCCTTCTAATTTTTCCGCGGCTACATTTTCGATGAAATTTTTAACGGATAATGAAATATAACACGGTCGGGCTTGGGTCGACGATTAAAAAAGACAAATATGAATTTATAAAATATAAAAATAATCATTCTTTTTTCAGGAGCTTTTATAGAAATTAATTTGGAAAACGTTATGAAAATTTCCAGCACTTTCCTTTCGATAAAAACAACTTCTAAATCGTATAACTGTTTTTCTTTCAAACATTTAGAATCGTGAATTGCTTTAGCATTGTTGGAGTCGTTTTAACAATAATGTCTGTAGGCATAATTTATTATTTAAGTAATAAAGGGAACATTCCCTTTATTTTATTAGATTTTGTTTCTGGCTTGAATCACTTGAAAGGTGACAAAACTTAAATTAAGTACTATTAATTTAGTGATGACGTCCCATCTCCTTGCTCTGCGTAGTCGTATCTTTTCTTACATTTACTTGAGGTACAATTGCTCTACAAATTATCATTATGTTTTTGTTGTTTCATTTTATTTTAAGAAGTATGTTTGTTTATTTTATGGTAATTCTGTTAGAAGTCTCATTTACTTTTCTTTTATTTACTAGAATCGTTAGTGTGATTCTACCAAATTATTTTCAGTGTTACAGACTTCACTTCAAAACGCCATAATTGGACCAGTTTTCAGTTTATACAATGTGAGTATTAACATCAAGTATCAACAAATAGTTAGTTCTAATGTTTGATATAAACACGAACTGATACAACCTGAAATGCAATAAAGTTTGATTGAACGTACAAACGACAGTAGGCACTCACTCTATACACAACAACCAATCCGTTATTAAACATTCACCAAATTCCCGGTTTTATTTACCCCTAAAAAGTTACCTCAATAAAGCAGATGCCGGGGTTTTATGGTACTGTAAAGTGAAGGGTGAAGTTATCACTGTGTTCGTAAGATTGTCTCGAATCGCCCCCAAAAACGGATTTTAAGAGGCAATAAAAATGCTTTTTTTAAATTAAATCTTCAAATACGCAGAAATAAACAATTGGAGTGAGAATAAATTAATAATATATAGGTACATATTTGTATTTTTATATGACTATGACCGGTTCATTGGTTGGAAAAGCCTACCTAGGATATAGTAAATGAGAAATGTACAAATTTTCAACTGTATATTGAAACGTTTTAAAGAGAAACGCAAAAAAATTCAATCAAGATTCACCTGGCGAACCTTGAATGGGTTTCCGCGCAGCATTCAATCCCGCAGATATAAATATCAATGCAGCAATATCCACTCACAAAGGTGGAAAGGGATCCATCCCATTGCAGATTCAAATCGTTTCATAGCCGCTCTTGTAAGGAATTTCAATTCTGTTCAAAACTCCCGAAGAGTTTCACTGTTTTTAGAGATCCGCGGATATTTTCAAGTTCCCTGTTTTATTACATTACTAGCTGGTGCCCGCGACTTCGTCCGCGTTCTGGATGAAAGGTACCCTATGTCCTTTTTGGAGTCCCAGACAACGTGTATGCAAAATTTACAACGCCATCTAGGGAATTCTGTTTGAAGCAATGTAGTACTCTAATTCATCTAAAAGTTAACAGATGGCACTACATGTTAGTTATAGTTTATAAAATTACGTGTTAATAAAATTAAAGCTGCTGCCCGCGACTTCGCCCGCGTAACTTAGTAAATTATGTACTTAAACCTTCCTCGAGAACCACTCTACCCATTAGTGAAAACCGCATTAAAATCCGTTGCGTAGTTTTAAAGATCTAAGCATACAAAGGGACATAGGGACAGAAAAAGCGACTTTGTTTTATACTATGTAGTGATTATTATTATTTTTTGTGGTCGTTTACAGCCAGTCTTTACCGTATTTAGTACCTACGACTCGCCTACGAGTCCTAATAAAGAATAACACATGCTCAGATTAAGGAACACAACAGCTGTTACTTCATGGTGGTCTTAAGGCTCTGTAAAGGATCCTATGGTTACTGGCGCCAGTAAGGGAGTTCAATTTGTTTCATTTCTCTGAATTTATTTGTCCCTAATTAGAATTTTTCCTATATCGACAGTCGACAAACATGTTTGATCGATAGCAATAACAGTCGTCAGTTCAAATGTAAACTTATATAAGTTTTAATAAGACATGAAAGTCGTGACGTCACAAAAGATGTCAAAGCGGGACTAATTTAATTCTAGCTAAGTTAAACATCCGTGGCTGCTTCCTCACTATCTATTAAATAAATAGAGTGCTAGCTTTTTATCCCGGAAACACGTTGCCGAGATTGATAGCAAAACACTATCAAGCTAATCGGCATATGAGATTTCGTATCAGTTAATCAGAAAATAGCCCATCTATTATAACAAATAAATGTCTTCTGAAGGCTCGACAATAAAATTTTACCGTTTTATTGTGTAATGAAGGTCTATTCTATAATTAAGATGTTCTTAAAGTTTCCTTTGAGCAATGTGTATTAAATATTTACTGGCTCGTCGAGCCGAGTTTATTGTTCAATAATTTAATAAATTTTCATGGCCTCAGTAAAACTAATAGGTATTACATGGATTTGTGATCACTGTTGATTTTATCAGGAATAAGTAATTGAACTTTTTGTATAAAAAGTTGTAGTATTACAAAAATTTTAATTCATAAAATTCTCATCAATTCACAATCTACTTTCAAATTAAGTCAGGGTACCATTTCCTCAAATTATTTATTGATGTTTATTTGTCAACAACCGTTTGTATGTTATGTATTATTTCTTGCTTATATTTGTAATTTTGTGTGAAGAATAAATGTTTCTTTGTTTTCTTTTAATATTATTTTTTTTAGCTTATATAATGTTTGATGCTAGCAAACCTCAATTCATGGAATTCAGAGTTAGTATACAACATGAATCTCTATTTTCCTCAACCCTTGTATTGTATTAACAAGAGTCTAATTCCGCAAACAGTTTACTAGGACTGCTTCATTATCTAATCTACGTTGCTCGTCGACATCGCCATCCTTCATGACGAAAGCCTCATCAAAGCCGACAAGGTCGAGCAAACCTTGTTTTGTATAAGGACTATCTTTTATGTGAAAATTTCGTATTCGAACATAAACATGCAACAATAATTTTTGAAATTATACTTCTTCTAACGGGTTGAGTAAAAAATTTCATAGTATACTTTTAGTATGTTACGAAAGTTACTCGAGAAGATGTAAAACACCATGATGTTAATTTCGTATTTATGTTCATAACTAAATACATATAATATTTTATATAAATAATGTGTTTATATTTATGGACAATCTATACAAATAATATTATAAAGATAGAAGATTTGTGTGTTTGTAATTAATAAACTCAAAAACTACTTGAATTTCTTAACTAATATTGCGAACTAAATTCACCGAAAATTTATTGCTGCGGAACCCTCTCGTCGTCCATACAGCCCTAGTCTTGCCGATTTTTAAAAACATCGATTGCCCCTTTCATAATGCTGCCCGAGTGTACCAAAGAATACTTCCATAACACCGAGTACTTCGTGAAACCTGCTGTCTGTATTGCTTTCAAAAGAAGCGGCCCCTTGCCTTGCCCTACTTATTAACCTTTGGTACTTTGAATCATTCAATAACGTATTGATCAATAAATTAAGCATTTTACTTGAAGTGAATTAGAACTTCAAAGAACCTTAAGTGTTTAGGTTCTATAGGAGCTTTAGAAAATTAGATAACTACTCTTACAAGCTAATTGCAACATGCTACTTGACCATTCTTATTGAATTCGAGCCTCCTCGAACGGAGTTGAAGCACATTTTCAATGTTGTCCAATATCCTTCACATTTCCAATACAATTCTTTATTGCTTTGCCTGCAACTTTGTCCGCGTGGATTTTCTGGACCAAAGTAGCTAGTATATTGAGTATCTCAGTACTTAAAAATTAAATTTTCACACCTTATTCTTTATCTATACTAATATTATAAAGCTGAAGAGTTTGTTTGTTT